>VWZK01005440.1:235409-314434 GCA_013396935.1 Baryphthengus martii | reverse complement strand
TCTACCCTTTTTCTTTGTTTTATTTTTTTTTTTCCACACAGCCTTCTGGTTTTGTACCTCTTGGTAAACTCAAATGTCTTAAATTTCCATCTCCTCTATTCTTCTTTTTTTCTCTTTTTTTTCCTTTAAATATGATGCCCAGCAATATAGCTCAAGGACTATTTCTCCTGGGCTGGTATAGCAAAACATCTGTGCTTCTGTTTTTATTGCGGACTCTCTCAGCAGCGCCAACAGCTAGGCACTTAAAAATAATGAAATGAAGGCTCTGAGTCTGCAGCTAATAACAAAGTTGCAGAATTTGCATATTTTCCTGTGCCTGCTTTTTTTTCCAACATCCTATACTTTTGTCTCAAGTCCCAGTTTGGATGACTTCTGGCCTCATGTAAAATATTCATTAACAATAGTCACAAAGGTTCTGTTAAATACAACAGAGCTCTTCGGAAACCGTGAACTTTTTTTATTATTTTTTTGGTTTTTATTTTTATTTTCTTCCCCACCCCTGTAAGAATGCAAGCAGAACATGTTTGATTTTACAGAAAAGGAGGCTAAACGTCCTGTAGCATCTTCTGCAGGTCGACATCTTGCAGTGGTACCACTGGTGGTGCTTAGGTTGTGCGGTCACAGTATCTTGAGCCCAGGACCCAGCCTCATACAAACGTAACCCACACAGATGTTGCAGTTAGAGACCCAAGAGGCTCTTCCAGCAGATCAGGACAACAGCACGAAAGATTCCTATCAGATTCTCAGTGTCAGTGTGTTCTCTTCAGCCATGCTTTAAATACCTTGTCCTTATTTGCCCTGCTTTGTTATTGACAGAGAGCAAACAGAGCCGGAGGAAGGGGACAATATGCTTGGGGAACGCCTGCTCCTTACATACTGAACCATCCTTAATTATCAGTTACCACGACAGTCATTTCTCAAACCAGAAACTCGGTTTGCATTGTCTTATCTTAAACTGCAGAATTCCTCAGCATTAATAATGATGTACATTGTGTTTAAGTAGAAATAGCATTAAATTAACTTTTTTTTCTTGAAACACATGTTGTGTCTAACATGAAAGGCATATTCGCCTAGAGCTTAACTGGTACCAATAGAAATAACATAGCTGATTAATGTCAGCTCATAAAACTAATGACTGTGTTCTTTCCAAGTGATAGCATCAGTTCATTTGGTGGCATGTACAAAATTTTTGCTTTTAGTCCCCTGGCTTTGTTGGGTTTTTTTCCTAAATCAGAAGTCCTGTCCAGAGTATCTCCTTGATGTTCTTCATCTGGCAGTCCCAAGAAGCATATGTTCTGTTCAAGCAAACCCAAATCAGGACTAGGCAGCTTGTAATTTTTTTTTATTTTATTTTTTTTTCCAATTCTGTATGCTGTTATATTTAAGTTCTCTTTGAACCTTTTCACAACTTTGAACCCGGTGTCTTTCTGTTCTCAAGAATCATTAGGATAGATCTGATTTATGACCAAGCTTGCAAAACCCCATCTCGTGATTTGCATGCCTATGTCAGTGCTTACACAATGCAGGCTTTTAGAGAGAAGGTCTCAGAAGTTTTTCAAGGCATCTTATTTTGAAATTTCAGCATTTATGCAGGGGATTTTTGCCCCCTGGGATGAACTCTGTTAAATTCAACTGAGTTCCTATAAAGCTAAGAATACACGTTCCTTTGCTGTGGGGAAAACGATGATGTTAAAGCGCCAGGCTCCTGGCTATTCAGTCACCAAAAGCAAAATTCCAGCTGAGTTCAGAGATATTATCCCTCCTGAAGCCTAAACCTACTATTCAGTTAGCCACTGAATGTCACCAAATACGCAGATGGGAAAAGAGTAGTCACATAGCAAGAAAGGGAGAAAAGAGGAAGAAAGACTGTATTCTTAAAAACTCAAGAGTTGCAAGGACAGGAAAACTGAGGCCCATAAAGACACATAAGACATTTCTATATCTGCAGAGTTGGAATAGTTTGGTCTTTGCAGATGTGCCAGGCATTTGGCAAATGCAGTTCCAAGTCAGTGACATTGCATCAAATGACTTGTTCACCCAAAAGACCTGATGTAAAGTGGCTTTAAGAACTGGAATTCCCTGCTAGGACAATAGCAAATGAAGGAAAAAAATCCAGAGGACATTATAAAGATATTTAATTCAGTTAGAAAGGGTCATTCCTGATGCTTCTGTGAAATACTGATCAAGGACAGCATTGCTTTATCACAAGTCCTGACTACAAATATACCCTTGCAAAAAAAAAATAAAAAAATAAAAAAATCTAATTTCTAGAGGAGTAGGGGTGCTTTTAACCCCACCTGACAACCCAGCAGAAGGGATACATGAGAGCTTCGCTTGGCTCCATTCCATTCCTCAGCCACTTTTATAGTTGCTGTGTATTACTAATACACATTCTATCCATAGTATGTGCTTTGTTTGCAATACTGCTGTTCTCACTCAAGCATTTGGGGATTTTGAATCTCTTTTCCTGGAGTGTGCCGCTGCTACAGTATTACTCACGTACTGGTACGTACATTAGCTGCTGTCGATGGCTGCAGAAAGGTAACAGGTCCACAAAATGCTGTGAACGTGCAGTAGTCCCCATTTCCAGATTTCTCTAGCAACCTGCTGCATTATATAGGCAGGCCTAAAACACTGGTTTGCTCTACCTTCATGTGGAGCCTCTTGCTTTTCATGCCCTTTTGGTCCTGCACGTCTGATCTCGGGCTGTACATTCCCACTAGGGAAGTCTTTCTCTGTTGGAGACAGCGATTGTGTTTGCTTGCAAGCATGTTTGGCTTTGCTGGCTTGACTAATCAAAACTGTTTTAAAATTAGATGAAAATAAAATAATGGAAAGACAAGGTCTTCCTCTTAACTAAGTTTGTACCAAGATCTTTCACCATCAGTCAGTTCAACCTGAGTTAATTGTTATAGGTTTCAAAAATTAGCTTAAGTATGTGGTATAAAATTGTTCTGAGAGCAATAGCTGTAACTTTAGCTGTAAGGAGAAGAGACGGAGAGGCTTTTGGCACTGGCATACAAGAAAACAGAGCTAAAAAGCTTTCTTTGACAGATGCAGTGCTGAGGGCTTCATGCAGGACGTATAATCCTTTTAAGAGCATGTTTTTAAAATGAGTTAAAATGGGCTTGGGGTTATATTTTACACAATGCCAGAGAAACAAGTACCATTACCTTATTGGAAATCATAGTTCCTCTGACATTGAGGGACTTCGTGTGAATAAGATCTCTCCAAAGGACTTGCACCGAAAAAGAAGCTGCTGAAAAGACTTTCAGTGGCTTAATCATTTGAAAAAACTTGAGACCCAAGAGGTATAGAATCAGGCTTCAAGGTGGTATCTCAGCCCATGAAGGAGACTACCCTACTCTGTTAACAAAGAAAATTGTTCCATATTTTTCTGCTCCGTGCAACGTTATTTCCATCTTGCCTTGCTTCCCTTCGGGGAAGCCAGTTTTAAGAAAGAGTGGCTAATTCTGTTCTGTGCTTTCTGCCTCGTAGTCTGTAAGGAGAAAGGGATAAAACTCATGGATCACAACTAGCCTTTCCCAAGTATAAAAAGCCGTCATTGTCTGAATAGCTGTGTGTACTGAAAGTGTACTGGCTTCTCACTTTTCCTGGGGAACCCAGGATAGTATGGAAATGAGGGGTCATCAGTCCTTGTCATGCTGAGTGCTAAAATAGCCAATGCAAGGGATCTCTGTCTTCCCTGCCTTATGCAGCTACTCTAAAAAAGCAAGGTGGCACTTTAATGGTGATTTTTGATTTGTCTATGGGATTAGTCTGGCTTTACTGGAACCCCTTTGAGTAGGAGAGTAGAAATCTTGCTGGGTTTGCACCCCCTCATTTCTGTGTTTCCAGCTGCCCTGCAAGTGTATGTCACAGTATCACAGTGTGGTACCTTGTGATCTTGGGGCTCTCTTGTGGTTTATTTGCCAGTTCCACTTCATTTTCTGAAAACGAGTTACAAAATGGGGGTTCCTCCGTGTGACATAGGCTGGGCAACTGGCATTGCGCTCTCTGGAGACTGATCTCGGGGTGTTCCCGCTGCACATTTGTCTCACAAAGTGGGAAGAGGCCGAAATCTGCAAAAACTTTTCACTTCTGTGCTGGCTATTGCACCCCTCGAGAGCAGTGTTCTGTGTTTCACAGGTTTATGCATATCTTAGGAAGTTTATCGGTATCACTGCTGGGGAAAAAGCAAAACTGGGAGAAGCAAAGGGAAGGGAACTGTTGAAATGTTCACAAATGCAGTACCGTTGCAAAAGTGAGCTGTTTTCCTGCCAGCTATTTTTCATTTTGTTCCTCAGAACTGAATGCCTTATTTTCATTTAACTGAATATTTCAATAAAGTCACCTTTTGCCACCAGCATTTATCACCTACATTTTCCTCCTTCCATCATGTTTAAATCTCTCTACCTTGATTTTGTTGTCTGGCGTATATTTATTTATTTACTTGTTTACTTAAAACCTTGTGCCATTAAGCAGCCTGCCACCAAACCAATAGATGGGTAAAGAAATAAGTGTGTTAAAAGGAACTGTCTGTGCTGCAATTTATGCAGGAGCAGCTGATTCTTTTAGCTTCTTAAGGGCTGCATCGTAGCTTTGAAAGTGATGGGCTTGAACAGTGAATTGAGTTTCCTTGATGGAGCTGACCTCCAAGAAAGTCTTCCTTTTCAACTGCAAGAATAAAAACTTTTCCTAGTTTCAAAGTTTGTCTCTTTCTTTCATTTTCTTTTCTTTTCCTAAACTACTCTTGATAATGTTAGAAGGCTGGGACCTTAGATAAGTTGGGGTTTTTTACCATTTTACCGTTTTGCTTTTTCTTGTGCTCTGATTTTGACAGGTTTGCTGAGGAACTGGAACTACCCAAGCTCGCACTCTCAATGAATTGCTTTACCTTTTTGGATCTCAAGTTCTGTTCTGCTCTGTCCCTAATCATTCCTTTCAAGAGTAAAGGATATGGCAGTAAAGATGCCTTAAATACGTGATTTTAAATTTCAAGAGTAATAAAGTATATGTGAAGCTGTACTCAAGTTTTGGGAGAATGAGAAATGACCCAAAGACATTTTGTAACTCTGAGCTCTGCCTTTCACAAAAGGGACTATAAGGAGAAGTGGGAAAATAAAATTGAGGGCTACTTCATTTCCCCTTGCTTCTTTCATTCCATTCATAAAGGAAAATAGTCCTCTAGTTTATTTATTCAACTTTTGGGCAATTTGGAGCTAACATAAATAAATGGGAATTGCTGTAAGTAGAGCATCATTCAACCATTATGTAGTTATAAAATGAGTAGGAGCTAAGGAAGTATTCAAAACGCAGGTGCAAAAAACTCGAGAGCCAGAGTAGCATTTCTATTATCCAGTCTAGCTCCCTAGACTGCTGCAAGTGCTCTGAGCTTACTCTCAGTGGAATGATTTGACTGAAAACCAATTAGAAAAATCATATATGTGCCACATTCCTACACTGAGGTGCAAAACGCTACAAGCACCGAGTAACAAGATACTACTCAGTGATTAGACTTCTCTGCCCTGAGTCTCTTGATGTTATCTAAAAGGCAGTTTTGTGCTTTCACTGTCTCTAGACAGGAGATCTTCTGGGGACGGCGCTATACTAGCCCCTTCAGCTGACTTGTTTTAACAGTAGTGTACTAGGATAAGATATAATGGTTGTTGTATATCTGATGTGTGGCTGATCAGGCAACATCACAAAGCCTTGTTCTAAGACGCTGTGAGTTTTCAGAGTCATCCCTGAAGGAACAGGCTGTCAGGGGCAGGTGATGAGAGCTGTTATGTGGTAGCACAGGTCTTAACAGCATGTAGCCCGGTTTGAGCTCTGGCCAGCACATGAAGGAAGACAAACAGGGTGTGAAAGAAAGCTTTTGTGTAGTCATGTTGAATTGAGATGCTCAAGAGCTACTGGGGAGGAGAAGAAAAACTGATAGTGTAGGATATACTTCGGTAGCTGCAACTGGGCAGTGGCTATAAACTTGAGGCTAGTACCAAGTACCTGAAATAGTAAAAAGCTACTAGGAGGGATAGGAACCTTTCTCCATGAGAGCTCCTTAATGCGTGATTACTTAAAAACTGTCTTTGCAACTTGTTCTTCTGCAGTCCTGGATAAGTAGTTCCAGACTCGGACCTCACCAAGTTGAGGAATTGCCAGCTACCATTGCCGTTTCTTCTAAAAATCCTTTTACATATTTTTATTTTAAGTGCTTTGGTGCAACATTGAGCATGCTTTGAAAACAAGACTCCAGAGAGGACTTAGAGTGCTAGGGTGCTTCACATCTGAATCTCCAGTATCCTAATGTGACTACCCTCAACAGTCACCTTAGCCAAGAAAGAGATGAAAGGGAACACAACTTTCACTGTCTAGGGAAACATCTGATTTAAACTGAAGTGTGCCTCATGTGGCTGGCAAGGGTTAGCTAGCATTTTCTGAAATGGTTTCTTGAGATTAGGTGCTTCTGTGCACCATCAAGTGCCAGCTGAGTGAATACTGCCTTTAGTGGAAGTAACTTTCAGCTCTACTTTTCAATGGCCTGTTTAGCCCAGATGCTCAGACACAGAAGCAGTATCTCAAATAATGTCAAAATTAGAAGCAGATGTGATAAAGTCACTGTTAGACTGTAAGTGGTCTGAGGTTTCCAACACCCAAGTCTTCCCCTGTGAATACCCAAATTAAAATCAGATACTAGTGTTTCTTTCCTCTCCTTTTTTTACCTCTTTGGGTAAACCAGAAGCCAAGAGCAGAAGATGTTTTGTATTCGGTGTGTATTCCACAGCCACTTGCTACAGTCATTGGGTTCCAAACGAGAGTGTTTTTAATGGATTTATTGTATCTATTTTTCTTATCTAATATAACCGTCTGTCTCTTAATGCTTTTTGTAAGCTTTCAAGGATTATATCAACTTTCATGACTGCAATGTGGCGTACAAAGACAGTTCAAACTGGCTGCAAATGTACTGCTTGGAGGTCAGGACAAATCCATTGTGGCACTGTGGAGCTCCCTTTAAGTTGATTTACTGAGCTGAGAAGTCTCAAGTTGGGAAGCTCATTGAAAGCTGACTGAGATTTCTCTACATTGCACTGTAGTTTGTGGATGCATACCTGAGCGTGGGAAGTAATTTCTGCAAGGTTTGTTTAGCTTGCCTTTTTTTTTTTTTTATGCTTTAGTCTTTATTTTTAACAGCCACATCATAGAAAAGAGGGCTGACCTCACAGAAACTGAGTTTGTTATGGGCTTTTTGTATAATTAACATGTCATCTTACCATTTGCATTTGTTTACAATATAAGCACATACACAATATAACAACGAGAAAAGAAATAATACAAAAAGAGGTATATTTCTGTGCCTGAAGGATACATTTTGAATGAGTGTGAGACATTCAACTGCTTTATGGCCGAAGTCTATGAATGTATAAATGACTAATGTATATTCATGCTGTCAGTAGCAATTGAAAGGCTCCTACTCTCCTGACCACAAGAAATTGCGTTTTGGTTTTTGTTCTCCTCCAGTCCTTGTGGCTTTTCTACTCTACCCATGGGGAAAATAGCCTTAAGACCCAGTGAAACAGAAAAGATTACTGGAGAGGAGAGTGTTCAGAAGAATGGTATCTCTTTTCTTTTTTTTTTTTTTCTCTGTTTAAGTTGCCTCAATCTGTCCTCTACCATAAAGAGAGAGCCTATGGTAGTGTAAGCTCTATATGCACCCAGACATTCATGACCCTGGTTTCATACCTGAGGGTGTCAGGCCTGTTGGAATTACCTCTGACAATCATTTTAATTGCACTCCCACTGCTGCATAGTTCTAAAAGTTCACCTCCAGTTTTGATCAGATTTGTCATGGTACTAATAAGAATTACATTAGATATAATCATCAAAGCAAGCCTGTTCAGCTCTTTCTCTTTCCACATTCAGGAGCCCAAAGCTAGAATCTCAAAGACCATTGAAACCAGGGATTTGACCATGAACAGTTTTGGGGACACTGGACAAATTTGTGTATTGACAGTGGCTATTAGTTGAAAATGCTTCCTTATCTTATATTCTTGCTTTAGAAAATGCTAGCAAAGGATCTGTAGTATCTAGAAAAGGAGTTGCATGGAAAGAAAAAGTGAGAAAAGATGAAGTTGGAGAGTAGTAGATTTTGGAAAAAAAGACTGTGTTGTTAGCACTAGAGCGAATGCACAAGTGGCAGTTATGACGTGGGATAGAGCAAAATAGCTTCTAATTCACACAGTTTGCAGGCTAAACTCCTTATGAGTGAAGATGGAGGGTAAAGAAGAATTAAGCAGCTGGTGGGTTAGATGGGAACAATATAACGGTGATGAAAAGCATCGGGACCACCACCATGGTAAAAACTGCCTCAGTCTCAAAGTACTAAAGTCTCCACAGGAGCCCTGGACAGTTTCAGGGGTGAAGTACGCTCAAAGGCTGAGCTAAAGAGAGATGTTCATCTGAAGTGTCACATCGCTTTTGCCTGAAAAAGCAAGTGGGAGAACACTTGAGAGAGACTTAACCTAGGAGAAATATTTGATTGGGATGAAGACAGCTGTAAAAACAAAAGGTTGGAGTCTGAACTACCCTTTGTTTAGTGCTGTTGACATTAGTCAGGTTGCTGGAAATGGAGATTATAAAGCCTTAGTTTAGGTTAGATTAAAACTTTGAAGTTCACAAGCACGTTTGAAGGTTGAGAGGGTCACAGCAAGCATCAGTTTTTAACTTGAACTGTCTCTTGACATCTGCTTTAGCAATGATAGTCACGTTGGTTGGCTCAAAGGAGGTTTTTGTGCTAGTCTTTTTCCCTCTACAAGTTTTAGGATTTTTTTTGTTCCTAAGTTGTAGATGAAGCCTGTGTTCAGATATACTTGTTTTTGGATGGCTGGCTCAGGTTGGTTTTCATGTCTTCTAAGCATCTTTGTCCTTCTTGAATCATAACTGCAAATGAGACTTTTTCTCAGCCTTTTCTGAAAAGACGCAACTCTCCAATAGTGGTGTAACTCTGAGGTTGAAGATCCTGGAAGAATATGTGCCCAGGAGAGACTGTGGTATCCAGATACCACTGGATCAAAACACCTATACCGGGACTAACATATCTCCTGTTCTGTAGCACCACACTTCTCTTTCTTTGTTGCTGAATTCTTTATAGCTTTTCAAGAAACCTCATCTGAAGCTTGTCAAGTGCTTCATACTGATGATATGCTGCAATATTTCTTTTTGTCTTTGACACTTTTTAAGTGGTAGCATTTAATCTCTGACAGTGATTTTATTTGGTTTTAAGGGATTTTTTTTCTTTGTTTTGAGTTTGCCATACCTCTTGTCCTTGGAAATTTTGTGGCTTTTTTTTTTTTTTTTGAAGTGGTTGTTTCTTACAATGATATTTCATATTTCATTCTTAAGCAGTTCATATGTCTGTTTTACAAGAAGGGTTAAACAGAGTGTTATAATTGACTTTACTCAGACAGTTTTGGCGCAGGGCTGGTGGGTAGAGATAGCAGAAAGCAGGAACATGTTTTTCAAGTACCATCAGTTCTGCCCTTGGTTGCATTGTCTTTTGCTGGTTAAAAGCTACCATAACCTTTCACATGGAAGATACTAGACATAACGAGTGTGAGCTCATGTTTGGCAATTTATTTTCTCTAACCACTGGCTTTGATTGTCTACTTAACAGCAAACAGCCTCGAGTGAAAGCCTGGTATCTGACACCTTGATGCATGTGGCTTTCAGTTAGGAGAAGCAAAAGTGCATGCAGAGCCCAGGCTCGTTGAAAATTAGGTTCTGCACTTTTAATATGTTTATTGAATGACCAGCTAATTGATGAAGAGAGAAAAAGTTATTGTGATTAGTGTGATAAAGATCATTTTTACTACTCCTGCCACGCTATTTATTCCACATTCATCTTTGATTTTGTTCTGTGGACTGGATTATTTCAATTCAATGTTTTTATGTTACTGCCAGAGGTAGGTAGGAAACATTGATAGATGCACTTAAAAGATAGAAAGGTGATTGAGCATGTAGTAGACGTGTCCTGTGACTTGAAGAGAAAAAAGATCATTCCTGGTTTTATTATCAAATGTATCTGTTTCCCCCCGTGCCTGGAGAAGAGTCTCACAATTCTAGGAGGTGTGAGAACCTTAGTGATAAAAGATAAAAGTGAAAAATGAGAACATCTGTTTGTTTATTGCATAAGAGAATATAATGTCTGGAGGTTAGGCAGGAACATAATTTTCTGTAACCTCTTTTCAAAGAGGCAGTAAGAGAGTATGTGCACATAACTGTCTTGCAAGATAAGCTGGCAGCTCTATAAACATTTTTTCATGGCTAAATTATAGCTAATTTTGGTGAATTATTATATTTATAGTCACTGAAACTTTATCAGTCTTTTGTCAGTCTTCTGAAATAAGCCAGTACTCTTGGACATGTGTCCTTCCTCACTCTTCATTTGAATTCATTTAGGCCTTTTTCAAATCTTTGTATTAGAAATAAGGTAGCTTTTCACTTTTACATCATGAAAAGAAATTGCTGAGCAACGTGGGGATCATTTAGTGCATATATTGCCACCGAGTCACCTTAGTGCACACTGGCTTTCAACAACACTGTCCAGGGTATTTAAAAAGGTGGCGGTTGTCATTGTTGTTATTGTTATTATTATTAGACAACATCAATACTATTATGTTCTGTGATATTACAGCTAAGTGGAAGAAAGGTTAATGAAATTAATTTTCCCATTGAAAATTGCCATTCTATCAAACTGGTCTTAATGTATTAGATTTATTTATTTTCTCTCTGAAGTTTTTAAAATTTGCAGGTTTCACGCTGCTTTAAACAATAGGGCTCTAAATTCCAAACTCCTTTGCCAAACAGAATTTCCATTCTCTGTACATCTCAGCTTCAATTATGGGCAAGGATTTCTGATTTCCTGCAGGCTCAAGACAGGAGGCTAAAGATCATCAGCTGCAGTAATGTCCACTGCTGGTTAATCCATTATTAGTATTATTATTTGAATCACAGCAGTGCTTAAATGCCTTAATCAAGAATGTGATCCATGTGTGCCTGTGCACACGTGTATAGATAATAGGAAATAGTTTTGACCAAATGCCTGACTGAGCAAGCAAAAGAAAATAGTATAAGTTTGGTAGGCAAGTAGTGAAGATCACGATGTGTGACACTAGTAAAAGGGGTGTGACAAAATCCCTGGTGCTGCTCTGAGAGAAATCTCGTTGAGAACAAGCTGGGCGTGTTTGTTTTTTGTGTTGTTTTTTTTTGCCTATTTTCACATTGACCTTACAATGCTCCTTTAAAAATTCTCTCTCCATTTTTTTTTTTTTTCTTTTTTTNTTTTTTTTTTTTTTTTTTTTTTACAGCCTCCTCTGTTACTGTTCTTTGTTCACTCGATTCTCATGGTGCCTCCAGTGGCTAAGGGAACCAGGACTGACAGAAGAGACTGCAAAGCAGAGCTATTGCATTTCTTTTTATTGCTAATCATTTCAGCTCCTGGCAGATGGCCTAATTGCCAGAACAAAAGGAAGCTCATGAGAATCGTGGCCGTGGAACTGGCCCAGTGACTTTCAGTAAGATACATGGCTTATGAGAGCTCACAATACACTGGGATAGTAAACATTATTGCTGCTTGGATGTCCTCAGAAGACATTGAATAACGGCTTTATTAAAAGTAATTTACAGCCAACTATAACTTAAAGAAATGAAGCAAAGTATGTTTAGCGATTTCCTTTCACGCTTGCTTTGGTGCAGCCAGGAGAGTAGCCAGTGTATCGGAACCAGAAGCTTCCTTAACTGGTGCTTTCATTTCTCTCTCCTAGTGTGTGCTAATGTTACCTGCAAGCGTGAGGCACACACAGCCGTAGATTCCAAAGAAAGGAAGTTGTATATATTGACTCCAATTGGCTTCTTTGGTGCCTATTACCTAAAGTACGTTCTGTCAGGGGGCTGGAAATGGTTTTCTGCAGTAAGCCAAGGAACTGCAATATTTCTAGGGTTTATTTATTTTTTTTTTTTAATTAAAAAACTTCTAACTCATTTCAATACTTCTTTTCCTTGCTACTGTTTGAATTGCAGCTGCAGCCTCAAATAATGAGGTTGGAGTGGAGGAAGCTCTGCTAGATATATAGGAATGTAAGTTACAAAAACAAAAAGAAAAAAGAGGAAAATAAAAAGCTTCTCTTGATCTTTTCTGGAGGTCAGCACTGGAGCAGAAACATTACTGTTTGATTGCTTGGCTTGCCTACTTGCCAAGTTTAATATGAAAGTTATAGGGAGAAAAAGGAATATATTTAAAAACTTGCTAGATGGCAAATGTAAGGAATTGGAGTTGATTGCCTGCACTGCCTTTAGCCACCCCCCTGCTCCACCCTTTCTGCTGTTGTTTTTATCGCTTTGTTCTTGCCGTCCTTTGAAGAAATCTGCAGTTCCCTGTAACTTCACTGGTGATGGAGGGGGGGAAAAGCAGTTTCTTCGCTGCTCTGTTTCCTTATATTGTATCAGATGCTGGCTTTAACAGTGCTGAGGCCCTCCCTGGTGTAGCAGCCCCTCACGGCATCTGTCCCCGTAGCCATAACTCAGTAAGTGGATCCCTGCAGCTATTACTGCACAATGAGATTATCAATATGATATGTTAGGGTTGCAGGGTAGAGCTACTGTGATAATGGCTCCAACTAGGGTTTTAATACAGCCAGTGAGCACAATATAAGGATAGAAGTTACTGTATGTGGGGATACATTTTTTTGGTTTTGTTTTTTTTTTTTGTTGCCTCCATGTTATTTGTTGCCGATTTTCCAGTATATACGCAGTTTACTGTTCCCTTGCTTTTTTTTCTGCAGAATATAAATGAGGATCTCATTAAATTTAAAGCTCAGCTTGACTGGAAAATATTACTGAAGTCAGAATCTTCACTAATAAATATCTTTACATATGAGAAAACATCAATACTGCCTTTGCCTGCTTGCCTCATAGCTGCCCCACTTTAATCAAAGCGTTTTATGTCTAGGAGACCTGGTTATCGTGCAAAGCGCTGTCCTCTGAAGTTTGGGATGTTTTTCCAGCCCGTCTGCATGCAGGCACCTACTTGCTATCGCATGGGCACAGGTCAAAGCAAAACAAAAAGCTATTTCATTCTGAATTCCTGTCCTGACCCAGAGAATTCCTGTGGCACCAACACTGGTGTAACGGGAGGTGAAAATCACTCCTAGTTTATGGGCAGAGCAGCTAATTTGCATAAGCAGTTGAGAGAGCTGCCCTGGATTTAGACCCTTTCCTTGATTTGAATGGCTGAGGACTAAATACAGGCTGAGAGAGTTAACGAACAAGACTCCTCACTGCTTCATGCTTCTCTCTTACGAGCAAGAGCTATTGTAAAAAGAGGAAGTTTGTGGATGTGAGTTTGCTGCGTGGAAATTTTTACCGGGATAGGGTATGGGAACACTGGAAAGACAAATGGTGCCTTGGTGGAGGTGATGCGATACAGATGCTTCTTTCCCCATGCCGATTTACCTAAGTTCATGCTGGGTTCATCAAAAAAAGCGGCTTCTCCCTTTCACTTTCCCATTCTTAAAGTAGTGTAGCTTCTGCAGACATGTCTGGTGCGGTGTTTTCTGAGCTGCTTGAGAACATTGTGAACAATAGCAGGAACACTGAATCCATCTGCTGATTCAGGAAAGCTTTTAATTAATAATTAAAAAACAAAAGAATTGTACTCCTTTCTGCTAGTTGGACATGGTATTTTATGTTCTGCAGTAATTAATGGTGGGAATATGGTCACCTATTACTGCAAGTTTTTCTTTCTTCGTAGCTGATTCTGTTTTTTTCTCAAGCATCACATGCTTTACTGCATTTCAGCATGTGAACTATGACATTCTCATCGTTATATTATGGGATTCTACAAAATTCCTCAGGTGGTTTGAACATTAAGCCTTGTTTTCCACACCTGAAAATGTAAATTCAAATAAATAAATGGAGTTGATGTTTTCCCAGAGCATGACTCTAATAAATTCTTAAAATAAAAGATCAGATATTATGAAATTGACAACAAGATGACGAGAGTCAGAAACTTAACCTCATGAGTTGTTGTTTGCTTTGGAAATTGCTCTTGTTACTTTAGAGTGTAACTTTTAAGTCCCTACTGACATATGTTTTAGGAGGCTGCTCCATTGTCATTGCCCTATTTGAAAATGCCCCAGTTTCCCTAACTTGCTGTATACAAATATGAAATACAGTATGATTTCAAAAGATAAATTCCTTTCTTCTTAAAGGAGAGAACATCTGCATGGAAAACGATTTTTCTTAAGTGATAACATTAACACTTTTGACTGGAGAAAGAAGACGATCTCTGTAGCTGTGTTAGTCGCTTAAACTGTGTCTTATGAAGCAAACAATTCTCTGTTATGATAAGATTTATATCCCAACTGAAATTAAAGCAAGTTGCCCAAGCATGTTGCACTCGTACACTAATCCCATTGAAGTGTCTTATGCCAGACATGGTAAAAAAGACTTTGTCATTGCTAGTCACTGATGTGAAATTTAGCAGTTCTGTAGTGCCAGGTTATCATTCAGAACATAATCGTCATTTTTGGGACCTGGCTACCAGGAGGTAAAATTCCAAACAGTCAGATGCAGCTAGTAAGTACAGTGGAATATTTTATATTGCTGTGGTGATCCTTAATATAAGTCTCCAGGGAGATGATTTTTTTTTTTTTTTGACTTGGAAATTTACCCTTTGCTCCTGTTTTGGATGATGATTTTCTGAGAGCACATCTCACAGCCCCTGACAAGACTCTGCAATTCTCCATTATCACCTTAGATAACAGAAGGGAAGGTACTTTTGATTCCTTGTCACATTTAGATAAGGAAGGAAGGAATCTTCCCCAGTAAGTGTGAATAGAGTCCTGTAAACACATGGGATTAAGTACAAAGGAAAAACCCAACCTTCAGAAAAGAGCTTTTATTTGTAAGAACGTTTTCACCTTCAAAGCCGTTTTTGGCATTTTCTCATTGCACAGCAGAGCTCGGTATGAATAGTCATCAGCAGTACAGCTTCCGTCCCTGTAGATTTTTGACTTGGAGATGTTCCTTGCAGGAACACCATCCTTGCTCTGTCTGCTTTAATGATGTTTTCTCCTTTTTTTTTATTTTTTTTTTTTTTATTTTAATGTACAATACCACAGGCTGCACATGGAAAACAGACTTTTTAGCTACGTTATTACTGATTTGCCAATCCAAACTGAGTCAACCTCATGCTATGTTTTTCCCATCACATCAAAATTGGTGAACTTTCATTGAGCGTTAAGCCTTCTATTAATTAGCCACCTATCTTGAGCACTAAGAATATATTTAATAAAAATTAGTAAAGATCGAAGTGCTCTCCCCAGCCCTTCAACATACTATCAATGTATTTCTAAATATTTGTTTTCAGCTTGATTGTCCTAATATACTAATGTAAATGAGGTCGGAATTGAATAGGTTGGCCCGAGCTGTCTTCATAATAACCACAATGCTCTGAATTAGCCTGTCCCATGCCCTCTGTCGTCCTCTGCTTTACTGCAGTTGCTGTCTCTATCGCTTCTTCCAGCAGTCTTCTGCAATGAAATGAATCACCTGTACATTTTTCATGAGAATTCCAGGAACTATTCAGAAGCAAATGCCCATAGTCTGTTATCATGCAGTTGCCAATGTTCTGAAATCTACTCGAAACAGTCACCGGGAAGCCATAGTTCATTTTGCTGTCACCTAATTGCATGCACCTGCTGGTGACAGCAGTAAAATGTGATATCTCTGACATGATGGCAGCAGATGGGGTGCTCAGAAGAGCTGCTTCCATTTTTCCTCCTAATGAGCATAGTCTTTTCTCTCCTTTTGCCTTTTCATTGTGCTAGGAAGATGCAGAGATACACCGGGAAAGGTGACGGCTGCAGCAGCAGAGCTTAATGCAACGCTGCTGCCTGTTTCATACTTTTCCTAATAATGTGTCAATCAAATATTCAGATATGAAACTTTCTTTTTAATGGAATTAGTGGAAGAAAAGACTTTTATAAATGAAAGGCCTCACAGGAACTCTGTAACAACAGCGGTACTACTGGCATGTGTAAAGCTATAAAAGAGGCAAGATTTATAGGAGGAGCCAATTTCACTTCTTATTATTGCTTTTTGATGCTCATACCTAAACAGGGTCTTGTCAGTGTGAAAGTTTGTCCTTTCCCCCCATATTTTTGGTTTGGTCTAATGAGAAGAGATTTCCTTTCCCTGCAAGCCTTATCTCTTTGTAGCCTGACACTCTCTTGCTTTTGTACCAATGTTTTAAGAATGATACCTTGGTGAACAGTAATGCATAAAGGATTTGCACTTTCTAATGATGTAAAACGAGCATTGCCAGCTTGATGCGTTCCAACTGCAAATCTGTTTAATCACAAGAAAAAAAGGCAATCATAAATTTCTGACAGACTTTTTTCGGGATGTGTGTTAAAATGCTTATAGATCAAAAACTAATATGCCTTGGAAATAAGTTCCTTTCATGAAAAAGCAGTTCTGGAAGAAACAGGTGGGGTTTTTTTCAGGAAGGGTATTTAACCAAGGCCAGGCTTGGCAATTGAAAAACTCAACATTATTTTGAACAGTGTAATGATGCACCGCTATTTAAATTTATGTTACAAAATCACCAGTGTCCTAGTGCTGCTCTGCCTCACAGTCCTACTCTCAGGCCAGGATTTCAAGCTTTGTAACCTTCCTGTAGCAGAGCAGAAAATCTGGGGCGACATCCTGATTCCAGAGTGGTCTTTTGGGAAGTCAGCCTAAGACATCATTCCTTGTCTCTGCTCTTCAGGTTGCCATGGAGTTGCGAACTGAACATTGGGCTGTATGGATAAGATTAGGAAAACTTTAGGAGTACACTGAGAGCACATAAAGCGCTCTGGCATGTTGCAACTGTGGAAGTGCAGTGATCTCATGTGACTAGATGGTGCTACAGACATAATCCTGCTGCATAATGCTTTAATCAGTTGTTTGCTGATGTAAATGCAGAAACCTTTCATTTTTGCTGAATTTGATTTTTATCTTACTGTTTTTGCAATAGAAATGTTCAGCTGGTGATTCCCATCGCGTTTGGCTTGGGACTTTCAAAAGCACTTAAATAAGTTAGGAGCACAGCTTCCATTAATAGTCATTTAAGCAGTTTGGAAATGTCTTCTCAACATCCAGTCCATAATTCTCCCAGAGGAATGACTCAGGTAATGTTAGCTATATAAAG
Organism: Baryphthengus martii; assembly: GCA_013396935.1. Classification (NCBI taxonomy): domain Eukaryota; kingdom Metazoa; phylum Chordata; class Aves; order Coraciiformes; family Momotidae; genus Baryphthengus; species Baryphthengus martii. Next base: position 297,183 of record VWZK01005440.1, on the reverse strand, counting down.
CTTTTTCAATCTGAGCTTAGAACTGTTTAATAAGTAAGGGGTTTATTTAAAGCATTCAGCGGACTTTGAGGCTACATGCTGATCAGCACAGTCGGGGGTGCAGATAAATACATTGTGCAAATGAGCAAATACGGGCCTCATCAAAGCTTACTGAAGGCTATCAAAAATATCCCACTGTGAGGAGCGTTGGCTCAGACCCATAACAAATAAATACAGGAAAAAAAAGCAAAGAGATTGTACCACTGACTGCCCTTTATTCTTGCAGTTGGATAACAGCGTTCTTTCAGTGTTGTTTCCCAAGTCGCTACCTCTTGTACAGACACACATGCTCTCCTCTGTTGCCGACTGCCCTCTCTCCCCAGTAGAAAGTGATCTTACTGACCCAGCATATTGCAAAACTCCTCTTTGATGAGAGGGAAAATATATGTGATCTTGCTCCTCATGGTTCAGTCCAGTTGAAAGAACTGGCTGGTGAAATCACAGCTGGATCCCACACAAAAACTTACCCCAGGCCTTACTCATTGTGCCTGCAGACCCCTCTCTTGGGAGCTGTGCCACATGGCCTTGGCTTAGCTCATCTTTTATCATCCCCCTCTTGTACAATCTCTAACCCAAATTTCCCTGTTCGCTGCATGGGAGGGACGAGCTCTGCCAATTCCACTCCATCTTCTCTTTCCACCCCTTACATCTTGGTCCTATCTACAACACATTTTGGATACTACTTTGATAATATGTGCAGAAATTGCTAGTGGGGCTAGAGCACTTGGATTATTTCAATTCTCCAGCTGAGACGAATTTTGTTGAAGTGCAGTGGTGCAATTTAGGTATCAGTTGAGATGCATCTTCAAGATACATCATTTTTGTTTTCTCTTTAATCATGCTCTAAATCTAAATAGATAGATACATAGAAGTAAATGTTCTCTGGTATATTTGGTAAGATGAACAGTCTTCTAGTAGCACAGCAGCTCATGATAGTCTTTGCTATTTAAGTTCCTGCTTAGAAGAGGGGAAAAGCAGATAGTTGGGTGAGGAAATGGTAAACTGTGTGTGTTAATGAAGTACCTGTCATAAAGCTAGTTGTTAGGTCTTCACATCCTCTCTTTTTTACTAACAAAGCTTTTAACATTCCAAGGCTTGGAAGATTTAACCTTCCTCTTTATTTTTCAGTGCATACCCATATTTTGAACAAAAAAATCATAATCCAGTGAAATGTTTATTTTTATCAATCCAAATACATTCTGTGAATAATTTAAGGTATGGAAGTAATAAAACTGCTTATTGAGGCGTGTAAATCCTCAAAGTTTTCTTTTGAATCTTATTTCAACTAACAGGGTATTTTTAAGCTTAGATTACTGCAGATTTTCATGGTGCTTTCCTCTTATAACCCCTATGTCTTCTTAATAGAGACAATTTTACCTTTTTAAAATACAAACTAGATGAAAGGGATCAAATGCACCTCTCCGCATCTTTATGTTCACTGTTTTATATAGCCCCCTAAAGCCATACACTTGTTCAAGAGAATATTAAGGTGGTTCTTACATAAACCAGTGAGCTTTTGGTTTAATTTTTTTCCCCTTGCACAATAAGGGGTTTTGTCCCTGGACTTGCGACCTGTAATTTTATCTGAGGAATAAAATAAATAAAAAAAAATACAGTTCATACCAGTGAACCCTGTTACTGACTTGCAAGAAGACAGGGATAGAGGGCATGAAAATGAGTTAGCACTGAAGTTAGCATTTACTGCCCCATATTTACCAGTAGCAGTAAGACCAGCAGCTTTCTGCTCAGTTCTGCTCAGGAAACATGACTGCAGACAGTTTCTTCTGTGTGTTTTCCCTTCTATCTAAATATTCTCCCATCCAACTCTAAAAATAACATCTCAAAGAGGAGATGGCAGAAATGTATTTCAGCTATAGTATGAGCATGATTGATCAATATATATACTTTGCCTCAGCCTAAATTTCCTTTGGAAAAGACTTAGGATATTTCTGCATAAAAGGAAAATATGCAAAAGCACACACACAAAAAAATCCTCTTTTCCAAGTGTCCTGGCTTGCACTTCGCAGACCAAAATGTGTGATTGAATGATCTTCATGTTCTTGCCAATCTCTGTGGGTTTTGTTATCATAGATTTGGGAGCAGCACAATGTCCTCGCAAACTCCCTGGCATCATAGATGCTATCCCTATCGTACAAAAGATGAACCAAAGCAAAGAGATACTGAACTTACTCCGGTAGCCTATGGCACTAAAAAGTATTGTGCTAGAAGTCTTGTAACCCTGAGAATCCTCTTCTCTTTTCTGTATCTGCTGTGACAGTGAGACAAGCGTTGGCAGGTGCAGGCAAGTACTTTGTATACATCCTATCTGTTGTTTTCCATGAGGGTTTGAGATTTAGTTTCATTTAATAATAAGTATCAGCAATTTGCTGGTCTACAGAAGCTGTAATGGGATGCCCCCAGTAATAGAGCTGAATACTAAGGAAGTTTCTTTAAAAATACATGAAGTCATTGTCTGTTTTCCTTTGTAACGTGAAGCATAGGTAAAAGCAGCGAGGCCAGAGTTAGGGAGCAAGTTGTAGCAGTGCATCATCCTCTGAGCCCTCTTTGGTGCTGTGTTACACTACTTTGCTGCTGGTAACAAACTTGGAGAAGCTTCCTGGTGAATGACTCTAGAAGGTGGAAACAGTGCTACAGTTGTTTCCAAGCATTACAGTATTGAATTAAACATGGAATTTGGTCCATCCCACCCTTAGAAGGTGGTATGAGCAACAGCTGGAAAATGGAGCAATACGGGGTCTCTCCAGGCATCAGGAGCAGCAGTGCACAGCTCAGGGAATCTTTGGAGCTTCCTGTCTCTACTCAAAAAAGTGCTGTGCTCTTAAAGACAAAGGAAATGGTCTTATGTTTGAATTGCAGTGAATGAGTTTTATCCATCTAGCTGTTGTATGGCTCTATCCAGACATAATTTATTCTCATGTATTGAGTGTCTGAATTATCGGACACTGGTCAAATGCATAGTCCTTTTATATTTTGCTGCATGGATAAATGTAATCAAAATATTCTGACTTATATGAGTTAGAGCAGTAGCGAAGTTGTGTTGCAGTGTTGTATGCAGCACCAGCTGCTGATGACTTTGCAGTTGAGTACCCTAGTCACTGCTGAGTTTATTGCCCCATCTATACAACTTTTATTTGCAGGAGAGAATGGTCCAACCTGCGCTGCAGACATGCTTTCAACCTGTGAAGGTTGGTGTTATCGCAGAGGCACTGGCAGAGGCTGACTGATGTGATGTCCCACCTCATGGTGAATAAAGGACCCAAGCTTTGACACAATGAGCTCTTTTTTTCCCCTGTTAGACGGAGGGAAAATAATTAGGATGGTATTTAGAGAAAGGAGAGGCAAGACATCTCTCAGGCTTGTGTCATCCATTCTTAGGATGTCCTAGCCCTGGCTTTTGAAATGTCATTCTTCCTAAGGAATGAAAATGAAAGTGAGCAAAGACCACATCCCCTTAGCCCTGAATGCTGCTGAAGGAGGGAGGAAAGAGGTATAAGTTGTGTATCAACATAGGATAGATGAGCTAATGTCAAAGAGTGAAAAAAATGCCCGTGGTTGGTTGTTAGGAGTCTGTTTCCCAGCAACAAAAAGAAACATCCATCCCATTTTTTCTTACTGTAATTTCCTTTCCAACAAAGTCTGAAAACCTCAGTTTTGATTATTGCTATTGGGAAACATATGTGTTGTGTTTTATTTGATCCAAGATGAGTTGGAGCAGTCTGAAGCTGACCACATTAAACTTCTGAGTGGCTTAACCAGAGAAGTTATGATCTCGGCTTTTCCCACAATGGCTGTACAAGCAAATGCCACTTGCTCATTTTTTCCACATAGCAATAGAAATTTGCAGCTGAAGAAAGGGTTTTTTAAAAAAAAAAAAAAAGTCAGTAGTTTTTCATGACTACCTGAAGCTTTATGATTTGGCTCATTGGGCTGGTTAGAACTGTTTGCTGAAGCTATTCTAGTAGTAGAAAGGTATAAAATACTTCTTTCTTTTGCAGCCAATATCTGCATTGAATTGTTCTTCTAAGTCTACATAATATAAAATTCTTTGGGAAGCCTGTACCATCATTCAGTACATGTTTCTGCATTATTTTCTCCATCTTTTCATCTGTTATTTTTTACTTATTTGCTTTATAAAGCAAAGTAAATCATTACCAACAATACTATCCCTAAAAGGATTGCCCAAGGCGGGGAGTGGGGGGAACCAACCTATTGTTAGGTGGTTTATGTTTATATGTTTTACCATATTCTCTTTGGAAAATATGTTTGGAGGTGCTTTGGGGGTGGGAGGGGTGGCATGTAGGTTACAAGATATATTAATAAAGAAAGAGGCGAGTAGAAAACCAGCCCTAATTTTGTAATATAGTGCTACTGATTCATACGAAACCTCTTTAGGAGGGGGCTGTGTGGAAGATGTTACAACACTGCAGGGTGTTGGTATTTTAATCACCAATGTGGTTTCAAGGGTTTCTGGAGTCACTGTCATGCTCTGCTGACCTGACCCTTCACGTTACTGTTCCTTTTTACCTGGATTTTTCTCCAGAAACAAGGAAGATGTGAAATGAGGTCACTGCTTTGTCAGGCTGTGCCACAGAAAGGGGAGCTAAGGAAACCTGAAAACTTCAGCTTGGGCAGGAAATCAGAGGGGAAGCAGGAGACACTATAAAACCAGCATTTAAGATCTACTTCTGCTTTTGGAATGGCTGTGGAGGCTGGTGGTGGGAATTGCTAAGTGAAAGTGCCTGAACTTGCTGGAATGGAAAGTACTCCAGTCTGCAGTGACATGGGATAGGATAAGAGTACAGTGTTTGTTAAACCAGGTCTAAATCCTTCTGACTTAGAGCTACCCGATGGGGATATTTTTCTTTGTTTTAACGGCGTTTTTAAGGCTGTAAGCATGATGTAAAGGGGTTTTACTAGTAATTGGAATCTAGCTCATACTGCAGATTTAGAATCAAGACATTATAAATGGTCAGAAAAAAATAATCTGAGATTACAAATCACAAACTAAGTCTTGAAGGTTAAAGGCCACTGCTGCTGTGCTGCTCTCCATACTTTTTGTTTGCTTCTGTATCCAACAAACTCGAGTCCATTGTCCAACAGGGATAGCAATGACAAAGAAGTTAGATACTAGATTTGGAAGGTTTACCTCAATGCATTAGGTTTTGGGTGTATGGCTTTATTAGAAAACTGTGGAAGTATTAAGTACTTTATAGTTGGTCACAAATTACTTTTCTTTCACCATTTATTCATTTTTATATAAAGTTTTCAAAGCAATCCTCTAGTAGATCACAGATCATCTCTGTGTCAGTTGCATCCTAAGGCTTCAAATTGTTTCATTAATTTCTGAAGCAAAATAATTGATCACAGGGAAAGCCCTTTTTTTTTTTTCCTGTTTTTTATCCATCTCAATTACTAAAAGTCAAGCTAGAATATTTTCTTACTTTATTAATATTCATAGGTATGTAAAGATAAATGTAGTAAGCAGTGAGAGTTTTGTAGTTTCAAGAAGTGAATCCATGCTACCTTTCCAAATGCAATCATTTTAACTGTATGTCAGAGGGGGAGATTTATTTATTTTTTTAAAGGAAATTAATGTTTTGAAATAATTGTTATATGGATACATGCAAAAGAATGGAATCCAGCTCCCTCCCTTGGGTTATATGTAGATAGACATCTAGCTGTGACAGCACACCTCTCAGCACAAGATTTCTGTGTATTTACTCAGCTTCTTAGATAGGTTTTGCAGCCTGATTTTTCTCTAATGCCACAGTTGCTCCTCCTGTAGGCATACCTGGGGTTATCTATGCTATATATCAGTCTCATTAATGACTGTTGACCATGCACACCCCTAGGTATTTCATTAAGTAGGCATGCTGCACAGTATTTTAGTTTACAGCTTCTTAGTTGTTACATCTGCAGAGAACAAAGTTAAAGAGCTGCCTGTGCTTCAGCCAAAAGCATGACAATTAGCTGTGTCAACATATACAAGCTGGTTTAAAATTGTTGCCCTCAAAGACTGGAAGAAGGGCACTTGAAGGCTTAATGCAACGTAGAGTGACTGGCTGAATATGAATCTATCTGTCTGGTGGTGCACTCCACTCCTGCACAGGTGTCAACACCTGAACTAGGTAGTTTAAGGATACTGGTGGGTCTGAGAACTTCCCAGATCCCACTAGTAGTGCTATCTCTGCAAGAATTTTTTCAGCAGGGTAACAGGAGTGAAAGATAGGAGACATCAATTTTAGTTATTTAAGGCAGTTGAGTTTTACTCCAAACAGCTATACTGGTTTCAAAAGATACCAGTTTTATTTATTTTTCCTTTAAAAAATAATAATGCAATTGAAGAGATTGAATGGAGCTGTGAATCAATTGTTCTGCAGACATCACACGCAGAAATGAAAGAATAAATTAAGCTGTCTGCCATAGAAGTTGACCCTAATTAAGGTCAATTCTTGTTGATAAGTAATTAATCAGGAATCCTTATTATAGTTTAGTCTCTCTGTTAACAATAAACAGAGCATTATTTTATTTTTATGGTTACAATAAGTCTCTTAATTGATAGTATTCTGCAGGAGGCAAACATCCATTACTGCTGAAACTGATGCACTGAAGACATTTTAAATTAGAACAGTGTTAGTTAAATTACTCAAAGAACGAAAATGCAAAGCTCAAGAATGCACATCTGCAAACCTCGCCTGTCTGTAATTTGTTGCTTGTAAGGGAAAAAAAGCACATCACCTCTCTCTGTCTTGAGTTGATTACAAATGTTATCATTTAATATCATTAATTCCCACAGAATCCGGTTTTCCATGGCTGTCCCACTCTGCTCATCATCTTAGTACCTGAATAGTTTTTGCTAGGCAGTAATGGCAAACGCTTGTTATGTTGGTTTGTGTTCTTAGCCTTTTATATGAAGTGTGTGTGGTAGGATGTTCTGTCTCACCTCATCATTCATCTATATATGTATGCATGTGTAAAACATATAGATATATCAACATATACACAGAGGCATCTGCATACACGTATAGATCAGGATGTATTTATATTGGTGGAAGGAGGTGGAAAAGGGTTTAATTGTAGAATTCAACGCAGGAAATAACTATAATTATCGAGGAGGCAAAGTAAGTCCAACTGTAACACAAGAAGCAGAGCTTAATGGAAGAGCAGCTCAAATGGATTCCGTATGCTGGAATTTGTGGAGTTTCTTCACAGCAGGATGGGCACAGTACTTGCACGATGCTCTGCCTGAGCAGTCCCCAGGATGCACGGAGCTGAAAAAGGAAATGGGAAATGCTTATTGGGGAGACCTGTCAATCACAAATGCCCTTTGCAGCAGTGAATGAGCCAAGAAATCCGTTAGCAGTTGCACAGGCAAAGCAAAGTGGCAAAAAGCTAGCTTCGCTTCAAGTGAAAAAAAAAAAAAAGTTGTGCGTGATGTCCTCTAATGATACTATTGCTTAATGAGACTCTTTGTGGGCAAAGAACAATTTGGAATAATAGAAGAGAAAGAAATGGGGTTTGCTTTTTATAGCCCTAAAATTATCACATTTAGTGCAGAAGAGTGCCTGAAAGGCTACATGCACACACACCTACCTTGCCTGATACTAGACTAAAGCCGTTTTGAGTGTAATGCTCTCGAATAAATTGCTCAATAGTGGTTAGTTCACCCATGTGGAAACCTCACCTCTGTGGTGCCAGCAAAGTCAGCAAGACGTTGGGTTATCTGCTGCAGCGCACAAGGCATTTCAAGCATAAGCCACCCAGAAGGCTATTTAAGATGCAGAGTTTTTCCCCTGCTATGTTTCTAGAAAGTCTTAACAATGAGACTTCATCCAACAGCTCCATGAATCTCCTTCCCAGTGACTCTGTGCTTGCTGCTTTTTTTTTTTTCTCTTCCTCCCATTCAGAGATGACCATTCTGTTCCCTGCCCACCCTATTGAAAAGGCTTATTTGACCAAATAGTAGCAAAGCTATTCACAACCTTCAAGGAATCGTATGTCACAGGTCATAGATATGCCAGCCAGCTAGGTTGCATTTTGGAGTGGTTGAGCTATGGGGAGGAGGTGTATTTGTAGGGTAGCTGTTTATAGTTGGGGTCTGATGTGCGAAATCCTGCCCCTTCCATTTTCTTTTTCTTTACTTTTCAAGTAGTCTTTCACTGACATTAAACTTGTAGAAGTATGAAAATGGAAATAGCTATATGTCTGGTTTCTACTAAGCTTTTCCTAAGAAAAACTTGATCATAGTAAAGCCAGAATTTTAATAAAAATAGTAAAAGCACATCATTTTCATCAACTGTCTGTCAAATATTTTACTATCGCATCTCTGCCACACTGAAATATTTGAGAATAGCGGTAAGAGGCAGAAGCTCTGAGAAAGTGACAAGTAACTAATGAGAGATGCCCTAGTTTTACCATGTTACTACTTCTAAAGTGGCCTTGACTTCCAGTGGCATTACTTCTACCTTTTCACCTGGTAAATATCTACCAGGTACGTAAAAAACAGAGAGAAGAAAGCAGATACACTAAGGGCAGAAATCAGGAGTACGTTTTCAGTGAGGTTAGAAAAATGCCCTAAAAGATTGTTTATTGGTTGCCTAACAGACCCCATTTGCAAAGTGGTAATTTCCAACAGTAGTAAAAATCTCTTGTAAAGTACGTAAGAAGTGAAGAATTTGTAACTACAAGGATGACATTGTTCCATTCCCTTGTGCAGTTTGAAGATAATGATGCATTTTGCAATTTTGGTTGTTAATGGCTGTTGAGCTACATGCTGTAAAGTAAGTATTTATATACCGATAGGGATTTTTTTTAAATACCATTGTGTTCATGAACGCAAATAATATATTTGGACATCGTTCAAGCCTGATGCTCATCATTCCAATGAAGACAGCATTCATGACTGTTCCCTGCTTCGGAGAGGCATTCAGAGCCTGACAGTGCTGGACTCTTGTTATATGCAAAACAACTTTTTTGTTTGATTTTTCTTGAAGTTAGCAATTAAGTTTATAGGCAAGCTTCTTGCGTTTTGAAGACCATATTGTAGAAGGTACTCGTGCTATTTTGCAGTGCTTCCCTCAGAGATTTCTTCCTTGTAGAAGCTGTTTACGAACACTAATGATTACCTGTACACAGCCCTTTCATTACTTTGTGGCATTTCTGCTCCACAGTGTGCTTGTTTTGTTTTGATTTGGGTTTTTTTTTTCAAGATTCCAAAGCAATGCCATTCAAACCTTGGGGGCTGTTAGCAGCAGTAGCGGAGGAGACTGTACAGATAGCTATCAGATTTTGCCTTCCCCTTCCAGCTACCCGTTGGATTTCACAGTCCAGTCAACTAACACTGTTTGATCACTTCACGTGCTACATGTATTCAGAGTAAGAATCTTTACGTGTTCTGCAGCGTTAAGTGATCAAAAGAAGTGAGATCCTCTGTTGTAGCATTGATAATAGCCTACTCCACGTGGCATATCTCAGCACAACACGCAGGGAAATTGTCAAATTGGTTTTGATTCTGGAAGATCTTCAAGATTAAGGAAGGTAAGATAAAGGAAACTACTACCATTGAGAAAAACGTACATGGTATTAAAGCTTGCCATAGGATGACTCTACACTTGATGAGAACAGAAAGCAAGCTGACAACAGAAACAGTAGGACTGCTTAGAAAATGGGACAACAACCAGGCCTTGCCTTTCCGCAGGGAGCCCAAGCCCAAGGTGTGGCCTATTATAGCCCTGCTGTCGGGTAATACCATAGCTATGTTTCCTTGTGAGAGCTCTTTTCACTTCAGTTGTGCATTTGTCTTATAGAACAGCAATTGATTTTTTTGTTTGTTTGGGTGATTTTTGTTTTACTTCTTAACTACTTTGCAGATATGAATTGTTTCTAATAGATGTGTTTCTGAAGTAAGAATATTGTGTTTCCTTCATTTTACAGATAGGAGGCAAAAATACTCATCTAGGTCCACTATTCAGATGCTAAGCTTTTAAATCACTTTGTGGGGTAGGCTTTTTGTTTTGGTTTTTTTTTTTTTTTTCTTTCTGTAATGCATACTTAGGAGCCAAGATTAATTTGGAACAGATTGTTTCCAGTTGAAGACCCCAAAGCAAGAGAAGAAACATTAGAAAACAATTGAAATACATTTTTATACAGGCAATCAGAACAATAAAGGAATGCAAAGTTTGCATTTAAACAATGTTTAAAAAGTACTTTATCTTGGTGTTTGTGGTAGCCATCTGAAAATGTTCAAGGCTGTCGTTAATATTAAAGGGAAGCTTATCAAAAGCATGAATGGCAGGTAGACGTTCAGTTTTCATTAAAGCTTAATAGGAATTGGGCATCGAATACCATTTTTAGTTTTTAATCATTCTCTACAGGCTTTTTTTATATGAAAAGTCCTTTGACCTAGATTCTCAAAAATTTATTACTTGTGTTTTTATGAGCATGTGTGTTGATCATATGGCTATTAATCATTTAGCATGAAAGCCTGCTCAGGAATTTGCTGATTCTTTGCTTCTGGTCCCAGTTATGCCTCCTACAGACTGTGACTTTGGATTTGTTTCAGAAACGCAAATTATCTGTGAGTTCTGTGAAGCCTTTCTATGCACAGAAATCAATACCCTTAAACCAGCACAATTTTTAGTGTGGATTAGATTATACTGATATTAAGGTGCTATGTGTTTGGTTTGGTTTTTTGTTTTTTTTCCCTAGGAGTATCTTTATACCTTTGGATGACTATATCCAGTCCCAGGAAACTATTTTAATAATCTATGTATAAAAATACTATTAAAAAAAAAAAAAGTGGAAAGCAAGCCTAATTTTGAGATCTCATGGTGCTCATCTGGAAACACATATTGATGTATGTGTGAGGAGCAATAGTACTTGACATTTTTGTGTAGCTGGAGCTCCCAGTGAATATGCCATTCCTCAGGCTGGGCATACCGTGTTTCAGGTACTCAAGGTCAGAGGTGTCTGCCTGTGTGGCAAGTTAAGTGTGCAAAAGTAAAGTCAGGGCATGTGAGTTACCTTGGGCAGCAGTTAAAAGACTTTCTTTTTCTTCCAATTAGGGTCTCTTTGGTATAACAGCATCTGTAGTCTCTTCAACCCATCCATACTGTCTCACCACAACTGGGAATCCTTGGTGAGAAACTAGCAAGGTCAAGACTTTTCTGTGCAACATGCTGTTTTGACAGAAAGTACCATGTTAAGGGCTGACTACTTAAGTGGTTCTTTGCTGCATATTTTCTCAGAAAAATTTAATTTTGTGTACTGCGCTAATGATGCTGAGTGGATAATAAGATGCAGTATGCTGCTGCTGCGGGCTCTGCACCATATGTCTTCCATAACTATTTGAGGGGCTGGGGTAGTTGTATCATCTCAGTAATTCATCATCAGAGTAACTTGAAATAATATAGCTATGATACATAGCAGTGAGAATTGCAGTGTTTAAAACCAAACAGGAGAACTGCAGTCTGAGAGCTGAAGTGTCAAAATTGTAGATTTATAAATATTTCTGCATTTTTCTGCTTGCTGAGCTTTATGTATAAATCAAACTGCTGTAACAACACTTAAAGCAGACTGAGAGGACAATTATTTTAAAGCAAAAAGTGATACAAGTCATTATTTCATAGTAGCAAAGAATAGTTGCTTCCTTCCCTGAAGCGCTGGGGCAGTGAACGCTTCTGTGATACCTTCTTTCCAGGTTTTTAGTTCTGTGGTCATATATAAGGCATTTTTTGACATAAAATAAGTCTTTTCAGTCACGTGTCACTTCTTCCGCTTTGTGAGACGCTCAGGTAGCTTGTTTTTTCAGGTACACCTCAGTTGTAAAATAGTGTGATACTGGGCCCATTTTTCACTTTCCTCTTTTAGGGGTCATTGCTTTAAGGCTAGAAGCTGCTTAATTTTTATAGAACAACATTTAAGAGTGCAGTAGGTCTGGTAACATCTGTATGTATTTGCATACATAATATTGTTACTGTGACAGTGCTATTTCTTATGTGTCAACCAGGGGCATCTGGTGAGCAATTAATTTTTATTATTTGTGTATTGTTTTAGAAAATCTAGATAACTTAATGGTATGAAACTGGGGTCATTTAAAGGTTTATGAAACGATCTTACAGAACTTCTGAGTAAAGTGTGAGAGCAAAATACATTGCTAGTGCTCTCTCCGTCTCTCATTAACAAAATTGGTGAAACACCTGGTCGAGGATCCTAAAATTAGGGGAGGAAAAAAAGGTTTGTTGCTGTATATTTACGATTATAGATCTGTTTTTCAAGTGCCTTGTACTCTCTCTGGCAGTATTTTGGTGTCGATGAGAAAGGTGTGCTTGGGTTTGCGCTTAGGTGAGTATTCACATGTGCTATAGAAAATATAGGTAACGTTTTGTCAAGCTTTAGGGTCAGGGCCATCTGCTAGACCTGTAACAGATGCTCTTTGTTAACCCCTCTCCCTCCCTAAAGGGAAAGAGAAAAGGAATAAGGGAGAGGCACTTGTTGATTAGAAAAGAAAGCTAGAACAGCTTTAATGAAAATAATAATATTAAATGAAATATATATAAATATATACAAGACTAGTATCCAACACCCCACCCTGTCACCTCCCCCATGGCAATTACATCACCATCGCTACTGATGTTGTGGAGCAGGCTCAAGGCAAGTCCCAGACTGGGCCCAGCTGCAGATGGGAACTGATTTAGGAGCTGGATTCTAGTACTGGTTTCAGGAACATGTGGGCTGCGTTTGAAGGCAGAATGGACAAAGACCTCCTCAGACACTGGCCATTGAAGAAGAGGCTTGACCCTTATGATCCCTTTGCTTTATAGTGAATATGATGCATATGGGATGAAATACCTCATTAGTCAGTTTAGGGTTACCTATTCAGGCTGCTTCTCCCTGCAGCTGTGGCCTCTTACTTTCTGCACCCCCAACATGGTGCTTGAGATTATCAGTGGCCTTGGTCTCCACACCAACCCTTGGTGTAGTAACTCTAAACATCGGGCGTTATCACTGCTAGAAGCAGACACCGCCTGTGAAATCTGTCGTTAACTTCAGAAAGTGCGGTTACTTAGAAGAGACTGAGCTGAAAAGTAAAATCACTAGAACAAAATTAGTCCTGTTCTAAATTGTCCTGGCTTGAGTTAGAACAGAATTCTTCTGTTCTGTGATTTTACATTTCAACTCAGTTCCTTTAACTAACTGCACTTTCTGAAATGAGCAGCCTGTTTTCACAGGCAGTGTCCGCTTGTAGCAGTGATAACGCTTGACGTTTAGAGTTACTACCAAGGGTTGATGTACAGACCAAGGCCAGTGCTAGATGCTGTGTACCACGTTGGGGAATGCAGAAAATAAAAGGCCGCACCTGCAGAGAGGAGCGGACAGATGGGTGCCCTTAAACTGCCCAGTGGGGCATCCCATCCCAGACACCATATTCAGTTGCACTGGGCCCTTGCTCAGTTGCTCTCAGCTTGGGGGCTCTTGCTTTGGGCCCTTGCTCGGATTGTTCCTCGTTTCTTCAACGACCAGAATCCGAGGAGGATTCTATCCATTCTGCCTTCAATCCTGATCTGAGCGTTCCTAAATCCAGTACTAGAATCCCGCTCCTGAACATGCCTCCCATTTGCTGCTGGGCTCAGTCTGGGACATTCCCAGTGTCTGCTCTACAACATCTGTGGTGATGGTGATGTAATTGCCATCAGGGCGTTCGGGTTTGATACTGGTTGTGTACGTATTTGTATATATTCTGTTTTATTATTATTGTTTTCCATTTTCATTAAAGCTGTTGTAGTTTCCTTTTCTAATCAATAAGTCTCTCTCCCTTATTCCTTTTCTCTTCCCCTTCAGGGAGGGAGGGAGATTAACAGAGAGTGTCCATTATAGGTCTAGCGGGCTGCCCTGACCCTGAACTGTGACATAACCCAAACCAGGACACATTTGTGGCTCTGCAGACAACATTATTCCTCTCTGAATAGTGGCTTAGCATAGTGTTAGGCAGCATTTTGTTGCCAGATCACATTTCAAATTGGTGTGTGCAAACAGCTAGCACGGACTTGATTGCACTGATCACAGGAATCCAAGGGTCACATTTAGGTTCCAGCTACCACTCAAGCCTGGTAGTGAAAAACCTTCCTGAATGCAAAGCATGTTGTGTATTGGCGGCTCATAAAGACTAGTCTGCTGTAGATAAAGTATTGTGAGTTCATCCCTCCAGTCCAATTGTCTTGGAGACCAGGAGGCTGAGAATCAAGTAAAGGAGAACAATTTTTTCTGGAAGCAAGTCCAGTGATGAAGGAGGAGAAGTCAGAATTGTTGGGAAATTCGCTTGAAAGGAAACCCCATTTGCTGCATGTTGCTCAGATTTAATATGAACGTAATGAAATCAGTGTCACTTGCAGAGTTATCACACCTCCTGCTGAAAAAAAAAACAAAAACAAACGTCTGTTTTAAAATCAAGAGATTCAACATGATTTTTCAGTTCTTTCTGTTAGTCTGCCAATGTAGTAGCCTGCAAAGCTTTGGGTTCTAAGCTTTTCTGTACGATTATCAGAACTAGGAGCTTGGTTTAAAATGAAAAGTGGCATTTTCTCATAACCTGAGGTCTACAGAGCTGCAGATTTAAGAAAGAAGCAGTTATTGGGAAAGTTGCACATAAATGGAGAACTGACCAGAAGGAACACTGGGAATAGCTCAATCTCCTCACTAGACATCACGAAAGGGAAAAGTTTGGCTTGTTGTGGGTTGGTTTTGTGTGTTGTTGTATTTTGTTGGGGTTTTGGTTTTTTTTCCTTCTCCACAATACCTACATATTTCCAGCTTTTGGGAAAAGAAAGAGAAACCAAAAAGTTCCACTCTTGTCAGATTCCAGTCTCTCAAAGTCTGAACACCAGGGGGATGCACCCTAGCAGACATTCAGGAAAAATCTTTGCTTCCTTCCTTGGAAGTGCCTACCTATGACTGATAACTTTTGCCTCCCAGCACTCTGATGGAGTTTTCAAGCTTCTTCTACATTTTCTACAGTATGTCAAGTGCTGATATATTGAAAGTCATAATCCATCCCTGAAAATGGTTACCTTTCCAAATTCATGAAGGGACACGAAAGCTGATTATAAGTACTCAAGATTGGGGATGACAGGAGAATGCCTGTTACTGTGGTGTGCTTTCCTGCAATTGATTAAAAAGTAAAAATATATGATCACTGTTGGTAAAAAGTAGGTTGAATATTTTATCACTTCTCATAGAGGAAAAACAAATATATAAATACATAAGTATTTAAAAATCATTTATGTTGTTAGGTTAGTGACATAATATGTGAGAGTATGATTTTTTAAAACCCATATTGAGAAAGTTAATTTCTTTCACTGAAATATAAAATATGTATTCATTCTAAGAACTCTTCCCAGACATTTTGTGGGTTTTGTGTCTTTCCCAGTAAACATTTCCTCTGGAAGATAGTAGATGATAATAAGAAATATTCTTGAGTTACTAGGTTCAAATATATGTAGTTGCTCAATTAGTGTTGGAGTTCAAATGTGTCTTCTGTCCATTATGTATCCCTCCCCTCACTTTTACATGCGTGTTTCCTTACAGGATTCAGAAAACCATAAATTAACTGTTTTGCATACATTTCTATAATACAAAATATTAGCCTCTGATTACATTTGAGTGAAAATGATCTCATTTTTCTTTATAAAACTCAAAAAATATTTTCTTCAATAAAATGAAAGTAAACCATCCGTTAGTTCTAAGACTTTGTTATCACATTCACCAGAAAGTGGTACCTCAGGGACTGATGCTATAAGATGCAAGCTGGCAGGCTTGATTTTTTTTTTTTTTTTTCTTCTCCCCCTTCTGTTTGTTCACTTGTGGGAGTCACAGCATTATTACTTTTCTTTGGAAGTGGTTAAAGGTTGCGAGTATTATGAGCTTAGGTTTTCTGTGAGCTCTTCTAAAACTAGTGGTGTGCCAAATTTGCCCATGCTCATATTTGACTGATTCCAGAATTATTACTACAGAGAGCAGTAAAACCTTGCTGGTGCTATAGGAAATATCATTATTCTCAAGATTTTATATGTTTATTTTTTTTATGCTAGCATAGGTTTTACTGTGTTCGGCATTGGCAGATCGGTAGAGTCCAATAGGGAAAACAAATTGCACTGTCAGCTGCTGGCTTGATTTGCATTTCACATTTCTTGCTTGGTTCTCAGGTTCATGAGCACTCTCAGTGCTTTATCAGAAGCCTGTTAAAGCCAAGGTAGAAGTATTTAGGGTACACAATTTATAAAATATGCTTGAAAATATTCCACTGGAGTTGCTAGCTTACAATAGTAGGTGCCCACACTTCTGAAGACAAAATGTTTTGAAATGATTGGAGAAGGACTTTTTATAAGGGCATGTGGTGATAGGACAAGGGGCAATGATTTTAAACCAGAGCAAGGTAGATTTAGATTAGACATTAGGAAAAAGCTCATTGCTATAAGGGTGGTGAGACACTGGAACGGGTTACCCATGTAAGTTCTGAACACCTCGTCCCTGGGAGTGTTTAAGACTAGGCTGGATGAGACTCTGAGCAACTGGGTCTAGTGGGAGGTATCCCTGCCTGTGACAGGGGGGTTGGAATAAGACAATCTTTCAAGTCCCTTACAACTCAAGCCATTCTATGATTTTATGATTGGTAGATACACATGTATGCACACATACTGTCTGAGCCATCAAAACTCCTAGCATTGCAGAGCACATTAGGAACATAGGATTGGAGCTAAACATGTGTATATCATGCTTTTATCCAACCGCTTTGAAGCTGTTAACCTGTTTACCCTGTGAGCTTGTACTCTTACAAGTGGCTGCACAACGGAAGTTAAGCTGTAGGCAAAGCCTACATCGCACGTTGCGGTAATGTTTAGAGGTAACACTGAATGAACTTACCTGCCTCTGTGTGTACTGTGAAGAGAAAGTCACCCTAGCTTCAGAAACAGGAAAGCTATATGGCCAAAGTAATTCCAAACCAAAAGTTTTGCTTTTCTGAAGAGCTGATGGTTGGGGTCAAAGTGTCACGTAGCTTGTCTGTAGGTGAATCAGAGGTCCCTGCACAGCTTTGTCCCAAGGATGGGTGGTGATGATGTGATGGTTGTAGCAGTATTCATAGCACCTTCTGAAGTGCAAATTCATTTCCAGAGACAGCATTTGTGCTCCATCTTGAAATGTTTCACTTTTCTCCTGAAGGTGTGTCCTTTCTTAGTCTAGCCTCTCTTGGAAGTAATATTGGATGGTCTCCCATCTCCTACATGTCTCCACTTTGTTATTGTGGCCTTGCAAGTTCAGATTAGATAAAGACACAGTAGGCAAAGGAACTGTTATGTTCTCTCGCATCTGGGTGAGACTGAGAAAAATCAAACACAGGCTAAGAACCATAAAGGGTGCAATGGACTTCTGTGGACCCCACGTATATAGAGATGATTTTTACCAAGAGAGCACTGAAATGATCATCTTTACTGTTGAGCAAACATAACTCCTAGGAATATGAGTCTGAAATGCTGTGTTATTTCAGGTCACAGGCAAGGATAACACCAGTCAACTGTACTGTTGACATGTTGTGATACTTAGTAATGCATAGACATTTCCATAGTGCCCGTCATCAGGGTGCTGAGAAGGGAACTTCTCATTCAGCATTTGTCTGAGGCTGTTTCTGTTAGGAAGAATAACTTAAGATTATTAGGAACGAACAGGTGACAACGAAAATTTTCTACTGCTGTGCTATACCACTGAGGCTGGCAAGGCAGAAATCATAATTTTGTATGCTTCAGTTTTATAATCCGCCCCCCCCCCCTCCTTTTCTGGACTACTGTGTTACTTCAAAAAGAAGGAAAAGTAAAAAGCAATTCATTCTAACAGGCTGCAAGCCCACGATATTAAGTATCACAGGGTTGAGGGCTGAGATCAGGTTATCTCAGTAGGTTACTATGCATCACCTGATCCGTAATAACTGTCTGTCCCCATGTACTTAACCAATGACAAATGAAAAATGATGTGACTTACATTATCTTGCAGTGAAGGAGTACACCGAGTCAAACTACTACACGATTATGCAAGGGCTTAAAAAAAATCCCTATCTACATGCCGAGATGCTTATGGCAACTCAGCTGATACATGATGACCTACTGCTTTGTGGTAGTGTTATCATCTGTCGGGGCTGCTGTACTGTCAGGTCTTTGCATCGTATTTTATTTTGTAGTCCTTAAGGGCAGTGCACAATGGGGTTGTAGTCCACATCATGTTTAGTGTGATGTTCAGAAGTCAAACTTAAGTATAGATATAATAATAAGGAAGACTTAAACTCAAACCCGAGGTTTGCTTCCTTGTTCTATGGGAGGTTACAAAAAAGCCCATGGGTGCTGAAGGAATATGGAAAAAAATTAAACATATCCTTTAAACGTGGAGTTTTTCACAATCTCAGCTCCACAAATATATTAGAAATAGAGCCAGAAAATCACTATAGTATGTTATCAACTATTGGGGTGCTATTTGTCACTATTGTGCGCTTGGTGTCTCTGCACAGTACTTCTGTACAAAGGTGGGGAAGTCAGGGAAACTTGGGTTTTTTTGGTTTGATTTTTTTTTTTTTTTTTACTAAAAAGTCTATCTGTATCAAGTAAGGCTTAAAGATCTGCCTTTAAGTCTGTAAAGCATTAATTTCACTTGCCAGTATCTGGCCATTCACAAGTGGTAACTTGGTAACCATTGCAGCACGACATTCTCTTATTTTGGGAAAGCTGATGGTATATTTGCCTTTCATGCTGCTGCATTTTGCCTGCATCTGTCCTATTCATTCAAAGGTGTTTGGGTTTTTTTTCTTTTCATTTTATGATCTAAAATAATATATGTATATACATATATATAGCAAATAAGAGAGCAGATATGTAGAGTGTAGGTTATGAATAGTATAATTATGAATCACTGTAAAATTAGTCAGGCTTTTTTAATCCTCAAAGCCTTTGATTTCTTGAAAGTACTGTGAAAAGGTGCATATGCCATTATCATTACAGGCTGGTTTTCTACATTTCATAAATTAGTAAAAGAGGAGGTTGCTTTAGAACCAGGACAGAATTTCTTTGTGTACATTTCTGTATAAAGAAAGTAAGCACATGAATGAAACAGGTGAAACAAATAAGCTGCTGTATCCATGGGAGAAAATGGGTGAAATCTTTTCTGACTCATAATTGAAATAGTTGAAATAAAATAGAGCTACGGTTACTCTCCCAAGATAACTGGGAGATTGCTCTGCAATTCGCACAAGAGGTAAAAGAAGGTGAGCACATGCTGGACGAGGTGGATCCCTTGTTGACACCCTCTAGGCCTAAAAAATTACTACCGGCCAATGGAGAAATGTTAAAACACAAGGAAAAAAGAGGGATGTTTAGAACGTTATTTAAACAATGAAGTGAATAAAAAAACCACAACTTTTCAGAGTCATTCTGAAACTGTCAGCAGGGAATGGTCCTTTTATTGTTAAAAAAATCATAGCTGAAGAGGCGATAACGTAGTCCCAAAATGTTGTGGGACTTTCTCCAAAGCTGTTCAGCAGCTGCTCAACTGTAGTTCTTGTCTTGATTTGGTGCTACTACAGTGTGATGTAAAAAAAATCTCTTAAGTAGAAAAAAAACCCCACTTTCCTCCTGTGTAATCATTTGTATGAATGAGGTTTGCAGAAAGAAAATGCAGAGCCGGGCCTTGGCTTTTATAGCCAGAAAATCCTCATACCTCTTCAAAATGACACTGCAAGGCTTTCCATTTTGAAAGCCTAAAAGGAAAAATGATGTTGAATCCTCGTGAAGGTGAGAAAGAGAACTTGAGATTTGCTCCTCCTTCCCTGCTCCTCATCTAGCTCTGAATTTCTTAGAAAAGGAGAGAAGTAAATTTGGTAACTCATAACTCATTTGAAATATCAATTATCCATCAAAGAGATGTCCTGGACTTACTGAGCTGTCAGGAGGCTTGTCACTGCCTCATGCAAGCCTTCAGAAGTTACATCTGAGGAGGGAAGATGTTGTTAGAAATCTTTCCCTGTATGACACACTGTCTCTATTTCTTGCTAAAACAACTCTTAATTAGTTCTTCTTTTTTCTTCTTCCTTTTTTTTTTTTTCTTTTAAATATGTAGCACCAGGGAAAAATTGGAGTGAAATTTAATGTTGGAACCGATGACATCGCTATTGAAGAGATCAACGCAATCATTAATGATGGAAAATACCACGTAGTACGTTTCACAAGAAGTGGTGGCAATGCCACGTTACAGGTGGACAACTGGCCAGTTATTGAACGTTACCCAGCAGGTAAGGACTTACAAAAACACTTGTGAGTAAGAGGGTGGGGGATGTGTGAAGTTTGGCTCATTTTGCTTCTCTTCCAATATAATGTCAGCTCTTTCTCAGTGTTTTCAGTAGCTAATTAAGTAGTTAGAGAGTCCTGAGCAATATGAAGTTTATGATGATGGCATTTCCTGAGTGAGTTTAAAAGTACAGATTCAAGTTATTACTGGAAGTGGAAAAAATACAGTTATCAAGGCATGAAATAGTGGCTTTGTTGCTTGTTTTCATTTGTTTTTATTGGATTATTGTTTTAGGGGGGAAAAAAAAGGCTTTGACAAAAGCTACACAGTAAAGTGACTCCCAGATTGATCCCCAAGTGATGGGGTAAAACTGAGGAAAAGGTTGTCTGTGTTCTTTTTATTACAACTTGTTCTTAAAGCAGTCTGGAGCCTATGAATTTAGCAGAAGTGTTCCAGAAGCATAAAACAAAAGGTGTATCAGTGATCAGTTTTACAAACACCCAACCAAATTAAGATGCTTTAAATTAAAATGTAAACTACAGGATATTACTTATGTGAGTGTGATGCTGGTTACTCGAGCAGGACCACTCATGTGAGTACAGAGTTGCCTTGATCAGGCCCATCTTTAATTTTATGCAAATGCCATTCATTGAAGGTTACTGTGTTACTAATTTTATTCATTTTTAAAGGCAACAGGTTTTTCAGATACGCAATCCCTTTCTTATTGAATAGGACTACTGAGCTGATAATGGTAACTTATAATTCTGCATGTTATCTGTTAACAGTTGAGGGAGTGTGTGTTCATATCATTAAACAAAAGGCAGCAAATCCAGAGATGTAAGTGAAAGGTATTCTGATTTGCATATTTGCTCTCACATAAATGACAGCTCTGGTTTATCTGTTTTGAAGTAGAAAATTCTTTCGTTTGGGGGTGGAGTGGGGCAGGAGGGAATGTTTCACTAATAAGGAATGCATAAGCCATTCTCTGTACTAATTACTAGTATTTAGAGCTTGGTTGTCTTTTAGGGTTTTTTTAAGTGTTTTGAGATGTAGTCCAGCTGTTCACCTGACTTTTTGAAAAATAAAAATAATTGTAAAAATATTCCACAGGTGAAATACAACTCTTCAGATCATTTCTTAGAAATAATTTAGAATTTAAAATAAAAGTGAAAGTATGCTTTGCAAATGAAATTATGTTTATCAGTAGCTGTTAAAAAAGCCAAGTGTGTGTGCTAATGCATTAGGAATGAGTGACAGTTCTGACAGCCAATGAATGGCTATAAGTTAGACACATCTCTGAGAGGTGATGAACGCTTGAGGGGAAGGGAGGTTCTGAATGAAATAGGTCCTGAGATCTTTCAGATATTCCTCTTTTCCCCCATGTCCCACTGGTTTTCTAAACTTTGTAATGTTTGGTAAATTGTAGCCAAAATAAGATAGTGGAAGCCAGGGAGGAATATGCCTTCGTTTGTATTCAAGACCTATGTGGCGGAAAGGAAAAAATAGTTTTTTAGGCTGTTTTTCTTGTTTCTGTTGGTTTTTTACCTAAATGATGAGCATGAAAGTATTGTTGCTTTTCTTCTCTGTTCCATTTCTTCATGAAAATACAAAATGGCTATAATACGGACAAACTGCAGTTGAGTTCTGAAGATAATGACACACAGAATTTGTTTATACTGTACACAGATCAATCAAAAAGATCGAATGATTTCCTTGGGATAGGATTACCAGAGTAGAAGGAGATTGGGTGTTTTCTTTGAAAAAGGAAAACAAAAATATTAGAGGTTCTTGAGCTTCCTTTTGCAATCTGTGCACAAGCTACATTTCAAGGTATTTTCAGTTCCTTCATCAGTCAGGGTACAGAATCCCTCAGCTTGCTTTTATTGCTGGATCTTCCAAGACTACTGTTAGCCTTTACTTTCCTTTACTTTTCCCATAGTAATATTTTATGGCTGTTGTATGCCATAGTATCACTTCTGAAGTCCATCCTCCTCCTTTTCACCTTCCATCTTTCTCCTTTTCCAGCCAAAGAGCACCTAGCCTTACCTTTCTCCTATGTCTTTACGCTGCTCCATCAGGTCTGGCACTCTTCATTTAACCCTTTTTAAATACTAGTTTTCCTTACAAACTCGTATTGATGCACCTTTTAGAAAAGATGTCCTGAAGACTATGCTGCCTTTAAGCAAGATTGCTGTGAAGGTGTTAATGGCACCATATTAAAAACCGCTACTGTTACTACAGTTCTAAAAATAGTAGTTCTAAAAGTGAAGTCTTGAAGACACAGGACAGCACAGTTTAGGAAATGCTGCTGCACCCAATTTAGATGTGCTACTGCTGTTGCTGGTGTAGGAACTAATTGTAGCAACTGGCAGTACTGGTTAACCAGCTAACATGTTCTTTGCTCCTGTTTTGGATGGAATAGCTGTTGCAGTTGTACAATATGGACCAAATTCAATCTTGTTTGCAGGAGTGAGGACTCATCAGCTTTCATGTCAGTGCTAGACAATAATCTTTTTGCTTTGGATCTGCACTACTGTACATAAGAACAGTCTCAACTCTCCTACTTCTGTGGTTGTTTTCTATTCTTAATCTTAAAAAAAAACCAACCAAGATTAGCATCGTTAGGAGTAAGTTTGCTATATGCTGGATTTCCTTTTTTCAAAAAGAGAAAGATCAGTTAGTTACCTAAAGCATGCCAACTGAAAAATGTTCCATTCTTCGCGAGGAAAGATTATGCTCCGAATTACAATTCTGATTGGAGTGTCTGACTACACAACTTTGCTTGTTTGTGATTGATATCTTACTATATCGGGTTAAGATTTTCTGAGAGGTGTGTCTGATCAGGGGTTCAAGATTTTCCAGTTTTGTTGCCTGTGTAGCCTTCATACAGCCTCATCTAACCGCTGCAGATAGTGGTACCCAAGGCCCAGTAGCAGTCGGTGTTGCATTGCTTGCTAGGAGGATGCTGTGGGCACCCCTCTTGATGCTCCAAGTGAGCATCTTTTGAAAAAGAGCTGTGGCCTTGATTGCCACAAGTCTGTGTGGGATTTGTCCGTTGTCTGAACTCAGTCCTGGGTCTCAGGAGCTGCCCAGAGTTCAGTGCTTTCACAAAGGATTTTCTAGCTGGTGTAGCACACGTGATTTTCAAGCACTGCTTTATGGGCAGTCAAAGGTGAAGTATCACGTGACAGTGCTCCATGGGGCTTCCACATTTTCTTCACATGCTTGTATCCTAGAGCTGCATAAAATGCAGAAATGACCCTGGCAGATGACTAGGAACTAGCATGTTTCTCTTGTGTGGCATTCTCCATCTCATTAGACTTGAGTGTTATGTTTTCTCAAGAATCTTGTCTGGGGCCAATACACCTTAAGATTCTACCCAAGCAGACATGAAATGAGAGAACTGTAAAAGGAAAAGAGGTGGAAGTGGCCGGTGGTACAGGATGATTATCGTGTAAAGGTGATTGGCTGTTTTTGGATTATAGTGGGGAAAAATGCATTTTAGTCCTAGACAAATGTGAGCAAGTTCAGTGTTCTGAAATGGCTGGAGGATTTTCAGAAACATAGGTTTAGATGTACATACACATGTCCTTCCAGACTCCGATCAAAGTCACTTTCTCATTGTGGCGGTGGCTGGTGGGTAGTCCTATGACTGGGAACGGCATACTGTGTTTTTATAATAGCTAAAATGTCCAGATCTGTAGTGGATTTGTATATGCCATCTTTCTTAAGTCAATGCTATGTCTTTTTACCTAATGATTATCATCCCTTTGCACCTTCTCAAAGAAGTTTAATATTTCACCTTGGCCACTTTTTCAGGTATTGGTTTCCCATAAACTTATCTGGATGCAGCCTAATTGCCAGTTTTATTAAAACAGGAATGAGAGAACTGCTGACTGTGCAGTCAAGAGTTCCTAATCAATACACTAACCCCATTTTCTATGCAGATTCTTTCTACTCCTTGCGCCTTATCTTGTCTACTTGACAACTTAGTTTTAATTCCTCTCTGGGACTGACTGGCTGCTGTTGTGGTGATGAGGCTGCAACATCCTAGCAGTGCCAACCACTCCTGTGAACAGGCTGCTCTTGTACCTTCAGTTAAGTAATAATTCGACACTGAAATGTAGATTTGATAAGAATGCTTTTATGGTAGGAAGCCAAAGGACTTGTTAATTTGGGTCAACCTGAACAGCAATTATGGCCAATTGAAAAAACAAAATGATAAGAAATCGGTTTTAGTAATGCCAAAATATTAATTTCAGTATTCTCTAAATAAAATGTTCTGACTTTTCATGACAAGATTACCCAGTGTTTATAGGGGATTTAAGTAATTTGAAACCTTTCCTTCCTTACCTGAAAGAACATCTGTTTCAAACCAAATCAATTGAGAGGAAAAAAAAAATCTTTCTCACAGCAGTGTACATAAACATATTTATTTAACAAGGAAAAAAACTTCTCAGTTTTCTAGATTTTCTTCCTTGGTAGTGAAGGGTATGCATCTTACTAGTCTGGGAAACCATATTGTAGCAAGCTAGATGACTTTCTAAAGTGACAATAATCACCATTTATTGTGAAGAATTTTCAGACTCACTTTTCTGTGAATAACTCTATACTTCCTGCAGACAAAGGGAGTTTGCCCAATGCTGATTCTTTTAAAAAACATGACACAAACCATGTTTTTTTACCAGCGGGAACCTGCTCTTCAGGACTTCCATCATAAATCAGACTCATGCAGAATTTTCTGGATACAAGATGACCTGTTAGATGTTGTCCAACTGGTCTTTGATTTCAAAGCTGTTCAGACTGCTGGGAATACTCAGCAGTTCCTGGGACCCTGCAGCAGTCTGGAAGATACAGTCTGATGTAGGCAAATACCTGAAATCAGAGAATCGGGAATTGTCAGGGTTGAAAGGGACCTTAAGAATTATCGAGTTCTAACCCCCCTGCCATAGGCAGGGACACCTCCCACTAGATCAGGTTGCCCAGAGCCCCATCCAACCTGG
Organism: Baryphthengus martii; assembly: GCA_013396935.1. NCBI lineage: Eukaryota > Metazoa > Chordata > Aves > Coraciiformes > Momotidae > Baryphthengus > Baryphthengus martii. The sequence continues at coordinate 271,804 of VWZK01005440.1, read as the reverse complement.
CCTTAAAAATTTCCAGGGATGGGGCTTCCAGCACCTCTCTGGGAAACCTGTTCCAGTGTCTCACCACTCTCATGGGGAAGAACTTCTTCCTAAAGTCCAATCTAAATCTGCCCTCCACTAGTTTGAATCCATTCCCCTACTCCTATCACTACCTGACATCCTAAAAAGTCCCTCCCCAGCTTTCTTGTAGGCCCCCTTCAGATACTGGAAGGCCACAATAAGGTCTCCTCGCAGCCTTCTCTTCTCCAGACTAAATAACCCCAACTCTCTCAGCCTGTCTTCATAGGAGAGGTGCTCCAGCCCTCTGATCATCCTCGTGGCTCTTCTCTGGACACGTTCCAGCACATCCATATCTTTCTTGTAACAGGGGCTTCAGAACTGGGTGCAGTACTCCAGGTGGGGTCTCACCAGAGTGGAGTTGAGGGGGAGAATCCCCTCCCTCGACCTGCTGGCCACACTTCTCTTGATGCAGCCCAGGATACAGCTGGCTTTCTGGTCTGCAAGCGGGCACTGATGGCTCCTGCTGAGCTTCTTGTCCACCAGCACCCCCAAGTCCTTTTCTTGAGGGCTGCTTTCAAGCCAGTCACTGCCCAGCCTATATCAGTGCTTGGGATTGCCCTGACCCAGGTGCAGGACCTTGCATGTGATCTTGTTCAACTTCATGAGGTTGGCATGGGCCCACCTCTCCAGCCTGTCAAGGTCCCTCTGGATGGCATCCCTTCCCTCCAGTGTGTCAGCTGCACCACACAGCTTGGTGTCATTGGTAAACTTGCTGAGGGTGCACTCGATGCCACTGTCCATGTCACCGACGAAGATGTTAAACAAGACCAGTCCCAATACTGATCCTTGAGGGACTCCACTTGTCCCTGGCCTCCACTTGGACGTGGACCCATTGACAGCCACTCTTTGGGTGTGGCCATCAAGCCAATTCTGTATCCACCGAGTGGTCCACCCATGTTTTACCAGCTTGGAGACCAGGATGTTGTGCAGGACAGTGCTGAAAGCTTTGCTCAGGTCTAGGTAAATGGCATCAGTTGCTTTTCCCTTGTCCATTGATGTTATGACCTTTTCATAGAAGGCCACCAGGTTTATCAGGCACGATTTACCCTTGGTGAAGCCGTGTTGATTGTACCCAATCACGTCTTTGTTATTCTTCTGCCTCAGCAGTGCCTCCAGGAGGATCTGCTCCATGATCTTACCAGGCACAGAGGTAAGACTGACTGGCCTACAGTTCCCTGGATCATCCTTCTTCCCCTTTTTGAAAATGGGAGTTGTTTCCCCTTTTCCAGTCAGTCGGGACTTCACCGGACTGCCATGACTTTTGGAATATAATAGAGAGCGGCTTAGCAACCTCATCTGCCAGTTCCCTCAGTACCCATGGGTGTATCCTGTCGGGTCCCAATAGAGTCCTGTCAGGTTCAAATGAAGCCTTCCCAGTCATCCCCGGGTCTCTGGTCAGCCTTAGCAAAGCGTAACTTAGTTGTGGCAACCTTCACATACCCTGTGGGTCAGCAGACATTGTCAGGGTTGTGTCTGACAGACCTAGATGTGACAGCGTGAGCATCTCGCACATTTTGTTCACATAAAAGAGATTGTCCAAAACACTACCAGACTACTGGAACAGATGTATCTCTGTGACTGGGGAGTATAAATTACCACTGAGCATACACACCATAGAAGAACCTATGTGAGAGTCTGTGTATGTTGGCAGAAGATCAAACCTCAGGCTGACATTATGGTTAGTGGTAAGTAGCTCTGCAATATGGCAATTGGCAGCTGAAGCTCTCGGGACTTTGGTATAATACAGAATAATTCTGTTCTGAGTTTTGTTTTTTATTTGCTTAGGTTTGGATTTTTTTGTTTGTTTGCTGGTTTTCTTTATCACATTAAACATCTGAGAGCACACATGTTCTCTCCGGGACTCCCTCTGGATCTGTGGGCTAAAGTTTATTAATGCAGAACATCCAAGGGCTAGGGGAAGGGGGCGTCTTCTTTAAATGCTTCTCTTTGTCCCTGTATTGTGGAAAATAGTCAAAGCATCTGCCATCTTTTCATGGGATACACCTGACTCGAAGATAAATGCTAAGAGTCAGCTATTACCATGTATCCTATTTAGGACAAGTGCTATCCATTTGTCTTGGTTTTGCATGTTCAGATTGACCATAAAATTAACAAGGGACATTTGTGTCAGTACATTCGTTTCTCGAGGATGGATTAGTATTTTCCAAGCAATCTATTTAGTTGTCTAGCTTGCATACCATTGGCTTAGACATACCTTCACAATTCAAGCCCTTACAGCCCCTTCTGGAGAAAATGAAAGATCTGCTCCTCAGGCATAAGCGTGATGGCCAGAGGAGACCTCAAACTCTTTCACAAACATATCTTGGAATGTTCTTGTAAAATGGACAGAGAGCCTGTTATCACCACATTTGTGCAAAATTGTAATGGTCCAGGTGAGGTAGGAACCTAACAAATAGTCACTCAGTATTTGCCTTGCCTTGCCTTGCATTTGCCCCTGACTACTGCTATTTGGACATGGGACTTTCAGGGTGTTTTCCACACTGAAATAATACAAGCCTTCTGACTCCTATTTTGTTTCATATTTATTTCTTCAGCAGCACATTGTCGTAACCTTTTTTTTTTCTCACTTTATTCCTTCTTTGGATAAAAGAATATATCTTTTTTTCTCTTCTATACTTTCCTTTGCTATGGTCAGAGTTTTAACGCTCATAGGAGGAGTCAGGTTGATCATCTTGGTAAATCAATCCTGAGAGTGGACATAGGGGATAAGGAGAATGCCCTCTTCTGATGAGCTGTGAAGCTGGCAAAGTCGAAGCAGTCTCTCATTACTTGAGGGAAACCCTCCCAAAGACAAAATGAAGACTATCTTTCTGCCCAGGAGGGAAATGCAATGGAAAAGACTTAGGTTTCATTCACAGCAATTAAGCTTCTGTGAAACAGATACTGCCCAAGGTCTCCTGTTTTGTATGTCATTTTCCTGGCGTAAGAAACTGGCAGTGCCAATGAAACAAGGGTATGTCATAATACTTCACTTGCCTTGGAAACAGCGGTATTTGGAAAGAACAGGAGAACTTCTCAGGAACTCTCCATCTGGGAATACGTAGACGATGAATTATAAAATGCAAGCGAACGCTTTTTGTATAGCTTTATGCCATATGTATAAAATCAAACTGTAACTGTATGTCTAAAATATTTTGTCTATGGAATTAGTAAGAAGAGAAAGGGAAAAATACCAGCTAAGTCAGTAGCTACTTGGTTACCAATGAATGTCTCCTCCTCCCAGCTTTGGAAAGCAAAGCTCATCAATGTTCTTTATGTCCATGGAGTCACATCTCTCTGGGGTAATATTTATGCTGAGGTCTTGATCTAAGAATATCTGCCCGTAACTATTGTAGTTAAGCCTACTCTGGTTTGATAGGAGATAATGGGGCATAAATATGAATGAGTTAACATTTTTTTTTAATTTGCACAAAGTCTTTTACCAAGTTTCATATGTGAAAATACTCAGGCAGAAATTACTCAATGGTGGTGGAAAAGGCAAAGGTGTTTCATGGATCAGAATCTTATCTTAGGGAGAACAGAGGTACAGATTCCCACATAATGAAATTCAACAGAGTAAATTCATTGATTTTTAAATGAAAGTATGATAATGAAAATCTTAAGTTATATATTCATTAACATGGATTTTAAAAAAAATATTAGAAAACATACACACTGGCTGTACTAGGGAAGATTTCAAGATTATTAGAGAAGGCAAAGATTAGTGAATGAAGAATTTAAAAAGCCTTAGTATCGGCTTCCTTTGAAGGCAATGAAAAAACAAAGGGGAAAAATGAAAGGTATTAAAAAAAAAATCAAATCTCAAATAAACAAACAAAAAACCCCAAACCAAACAACAAAAAGATCATTTAAACCATAACCATTTAACCCTCCTGAAATTTTACATTTATAAAATTTAAACATGAAAACTACTGATTTATGCAATTTATTTGAATTTTTTTCCAACGGTAAGAGATTTTGTAAAATCTTCATAAGCTTAAGCAGTTTTTTCATTGATCAAAGCATTTTATTTTATTCTTGTCCCAAAATCAACTTCCTTTGTTGGATAGGCATCTTAACTGTAAAAGAAAAGTTGATATATGAGAAATAATTCACACAGGTGAGATTATTGGAATTTTTGTAGAAAGTATTTTGAATTAATGTCACTGGCTTAAGACAAAATTTTAACGCTGTAGGCAGCTCATGGATTATTTTCCTTTGCAGTTAAAAAACAATTAAGTTCTGAGAGAGTTTAGAATGCTAAGGAAAATATTAATGGAACTGTATTTAAATTGATTGCTTACTTTCTCTCCAAAGGATTAGTGATATTGAGGTTATTTTCCCCATTCTCATTTCTTTTTTTTTTCCCCATGTGTATATAAAAGTTACATTAGTGATAGAAGAGCTTAAGAAATGAGAAATAAAAATGTACTGAGTCAAGTCTGCTTCTTTGAATAAATTGCTTCTCTTAGAGGGTTAACTTAAGAGAACTCCTGCTCTTAGGAATTTTCTTTCAGTTTCCAGTCTAAATACTTTCTAGTTCATCTCACTTTGTTCTTACATATCTTTTCACAAAATAGTTTCCTCATTTCTCTGCTTATCAGAATAGCCTTTCTCTTGATGCTTTTTCATTTTGAATTCATTTTTTGAAAGTACATGTGGCTGGAAATGGACAATAGTGAGAACATTAGAACCTCATGTGAAGACATATGAAGACATTAACGTTGAAAATTATCTCTACTGATGCATTCTAAGATCTTATTTTTCCTTTTCATACCTCCGAACTAGATGGCTCAATATCATTCTGCAGCTGACTAGTATACCTATTGAACGTCTTTCCTCATGATTTCAATCTAGTAATATCCCAGTTCGTCATAAAAAGTGGTGTTGAATGGTCCTATATCTCAAGTGTGTGACCCGCACTTTGTAGTGTAAGCTTTAGTGTCACTTCTATTAGCTCAGAAGGGCTCAGTTCCTCTTGACTGGTATCTGCAGCCTCTTCCGAGTTACCATTATGTCTAGGTTTATGTCATCTGCAGATTTCATTGTGTGGTTCACATTTTATACTAAGATCAGTGAAGAAAAGTTGGTTGGTCCTGGAACTTATCTTGGGTACTTTCCTAGTTTACAAATATAGGGAATATACTGGGGAACAATGAGGGCACACGGTTTATCATCCATTTGAGTGATTCACCAAGAAGCTGAAGAGGACACCTTAACAAAGTGGAAATATGAGGGAGAAGATGACTCTAGTGCACTAGCTAGCTCCTGGCAGGGGCTTACATCCTGGGAAGATGGGCACCTTGAGTGTGACCTAAAACAAGCAGCCCTTGCATTCAGAAGCCTGACAATAGATACAGAAGCAGGATATCAGGCTGTGGTCTCTACAGGAGAGGACATAAGAGAGGAAAAATTTCTTGATAAATGCCATCCCTTGTCTTTTTAATTCAACTCTTTACTGTAAAATTTTTATGTTCTCTATAGTTAATCAATGATTTGCTACATGGCATCATATCAAATGCTTTACTGAAATCCAGATAAATTAGATATACTTAATTTCCTTCACCTAGAAAATCAGTTAACTTATCAAATACAACAATTAGATTAGTCTAACATGATTTGGTAAAATTTTGCAATTTCTCTCATTTTCCAATCACTTCTATGTTTTAATTCTTTTGTTTCAAATGCATTTTAATGCACCGTGTACAGCTAGGGTCAGACTAAATATTTTGAGTGGATGGCTTTTTTCCCCTGCTGATGTAAAGCTATTAAATTTTCTATTCTTTAATACAAGAAGTAGCATGCTCCATTGGATAGCTGTATTTTTAAAAAACTGGCTTGTTATATTTAAGTTCTGGGACAAGAGTTCATCTTCCTCACTTTCTGACCCCATAAGTTTATTAAAAATATGCATATTGCTTTCTTCTGAGTTGTAAAGATCTACATTTTCATCGACAGATTCCTGTTAGTCAATCCAATCTGCTTCCTTGGTTCATCATCATCAACCTTACTACGAAGTGACAACCCTTCTTTCTGTGGTCTCTTGTTGTTTATAGCGCTTAAGAACTCTGACTTTTAAATTTATTTTATTTTCTTGGAAGGTCTTTGAGCTTGAGCTTTGGCAACTTTACTTGTATGTTTATTTTGGTTTCCAGTTCTGGAAGTCACTGCTTGCTTTGCTGAGCAAGTCTGTGTTTTTAACCTCCTGTAATATGGTATGTCTATGATAGTGGAGCTGTTCAGCCTAGTAGGTCTCCTCTTGTATATTTTTAACTTTCCAGATTTCAAGTCCAAATGTATTTATTTGTTTAGTTATTTATTTTGAATACTTTACCTTCAAAAATTTCCAAGTGTCCTCCTTGGCTGAGTCCTACCCCTCAGACTGGTTACACAATCTAGTTTCTTTCACTTTACCTTTTTTTTTTCTTTTTTGAAATCAAGAATCTGATGTGAAGACTTATTTTTAGTTGTCCTTGTATTAATTGGAGTCAACTCATGATTGCTCAATCAAAAAAATGTTTCCTACAATTAACTTTTCTTTGCTATTTTCATCATTTATCCAAAATAAAGCTAAAATAGCATTGTATGTTGTTTGTTTCAATTGGACAAAATCTTCAATGAGTATTACAGGAAGCTGATATCTACCTATATTCATACAATTATATTCAGTTATAATACGAATAAAAGAAGGCATTACAGCAGTGTGTGAAATAGTGACATAGAGAATTAAAAACACAAGCAAATCTGTGAAACACTCTTCAGCAAATTCTAGAGTATAGTAAGATACAAGAACCTAATTTAGTAGGAAGCAAAATAAATTAAAAATTAATCTTATTTACAGAACCACAAACCAGCATTTAAGTGATGGATGTAACTAGGCCAGCATACCACCTTGCCTTTGCCAACATGTAATTACAAAACTGATTTCTTACATCTTTTTCTGATTCATACAGCTCTGACTACCCTCTGGTTATGATTAAATGTATTTTTCATCATGTATCTAGGTCTCACTTTCAGTATAATTTTATTGTTCATGTGAAAGATTGATGCTTACAAAAATGGTGATTTATTTTCCCATTCTCTTTGGGGGAACCTCTGTTAAAGCTTATCCAGAGTCAATGATTTTTAAATTATTTTTTTTAAAATGCACTGCTGCCCTTTGAGATTATGAAATTGTTCTATCCTGCTGTCATCTTTAAATAAAGAGCCTCGGTGATACCCAAACAAGACGCTACAGTAAGTCTCTTTTCAAAAAGTGGTTTCAGTAAAGTTTCCCAAATCAGGTTTTTAATTTGACAGCTTATCAGGCTTTTCTGTCAGGTAATGCTATATAATAATGCTCCTCTAACTCTGCAGACAGATTTCCTTTTTTCCTTTATTTTTCATCTTGGATATCCTGGTGAAATACAAAGGCTCATCCCTTCTTAGACTTGATAGATCCTGTAATTAAATTCAGATCTTGATAAAATGTGTGGCACGGATGTCATTACTTGATCATAGAAGGTATAACACCTTTCAGTTAAATATGGCAAGGTGGCACAATGCACCTAGTTTAGAAGGAGAAGAAAATGTCAAATGAGTAGTGATTCAGAAAAAGGTGCTCTGAAATACTGAAAGAAACAGATATCTGTTCTTTTTGAGTCTTGTGGCAAAGGCTGGTGCCCATACCTGCTTACCATACTTAGTCATGGGGTGATATTAGAAATGGAATTTCTGAAGACAACAAGCTGTGGGGATTCAAGCTGGTGGAAGAAAGTGGGAGTGAAGACAGATCTCAGAATGAGATGTGGCAAATCTCTCATGACTGGTGCCGTTCACCTCGTCAGGAAGGCCATTATCTATTAACAATGCCAGTAAAAGCTTGCCAAAAGATTAATTACTGCAGGGATTCTTTTGCACACTTATCTGCTTTCACATGTTTTCCGTGTAACCTGTAGTATCACAAGTTAATCCAGTGTAGAAGGATAAATTCAAAAAGGAGGATTAATGTGCTGCTGGTTAAAAAGGAAACGATTCAATCAAAGTCTTTACCAAGGAATTTTAGCTACTCAGTAGCTTCCTTAATGATACAGTGCTGATACCTGTGATAGAATCAATGTCTGAAGAGATATTTGTCATAATTCTTTTCTTTCCCAGTGGCAGGACCACGTTGCCAAGGCAGTTTTAAACACCAGATTCCTTTCTTTCTCTTTCCTTTCAGCGTGCCCTCTAGTAGGTTCCTAGCTGTCTCATTCAAGATTACTCTGGATTTAATGTAACGTGTCATTCACTAAGCCAAACCAATATCCCTTGACTTCAGTAAAATGACTTTTTTTGTAGCACACAAGTTGGTATGGCTGTGATTGTGCCCTGAGTTTAGATGACTGACTTGATGGGCATACGCATGCTCTTGCTCTGAGAGTGGTATTAACGCTCTCAGTGGCTGACAGAGCATGTGCCAGAAGAGTACAAATAGTGAACTTCTGCCACGCGTTCCTTCTGCAATGCAGTTTGTTTCCATTAGCTTTAGGGGCAACCCTGAAGTCAGGGCTGAAATGGGAGCCTTTCTCGGTATAGAACGAATCAATGCGGTGTTGAGCCTTCCAACCAGACAATCTATCATATGGAAAACAAAATTAATTTCTCTGCAGTGCTATTGTGTTTTAGGTACTTTCAGAAGATGAGGTATTTTTTTGAGGGGGAGGCACATTTGTGCAGGTGTCCCAAGATATATTTTACTAGTGTTGTGAGGTGTCATGGCAGAATAGTACTTTATGTCTTCAGGATAAAAACTTCCATTAAACTAACTAATTCAGAAGCAGTCGCTATAATTCATGCTGCAGCAGGGAAAAAGGCAACCTGCTCTATCCGAGATATATTTTCAAGAGGTAGAACCGCATTAGCCAGGTATCCAGGAGGACACAAATCATTGCCATCTTGAACATATAAATATTTACATGCTTTAGACTTTCTTTCTCCCCTGTGGATGATGTGGACATGGGAGTGAAGTTGTACACCTAATTGCTTCATCCTGCGGTGTGGTTCGCTTTCTGCAGTCTTAAGCCTTGTCAGTTAAAAAAAAAAAATCAAAAAAAAAAATCTTGAAACTGCAGTGTTCACACTTTGAAATTAACTTTTTCTTTAATACTGTGGATTTGAGTTAATGATAACTTGGTTGTAACCAGTTCCACAGGACTGTTGTATTATAACATGGATTTTAAAGTAAGTTCGGAGTATTCCGTGTGTACCTTGGTCCTAGCAAGGTACAGCTAAGCCAGAGGGCCTTTTTTGCAGTCTGTTCTACCTATCAGAAAAATACTGAAAAACTTGTATGGTTTATATAACCTAGAACTCTTATGAGCCTCACAAGAGTCAGATTCTGTAGTATATACAATTTCAAATAAACATGAAGCAGAAATTGAACATACATCGCTGTATCAGAAGCACAAAACATTGTGAGTGACATCCTGATTTCAAGCCCATACAAGCAGAAGTTAACTGAATTAAAGGCAGTGAAATTCTGCTTTTACAGGTTGGTTTAATTGAGATGTGAATGGTTTGTTTTCCTCAGTGGGCTATTTCTAAGGAGTTAAATGGCCTTTCTGGTGCAGCATTGAGTTTGGTGGACACTAAAAAACGGAATGAAACACAATATTGGCAGGGTTAAGTATCTATAAAGACACAATTTTGATTTTCCTGTTTTACAGAACTGAAGGAAATTAATAGGCTACTGGTTTAAAATTTTAAAATTACAGTTTCAAAATTGGGATGGAAGGATAACTATGCCCTTTTCAAAAGAACAAATGGTACTGAAAGCTTAACTGTAGCCGAGTATAGGGCTAAGTCTTGAAAATATACTCTCATTTTCAGAGCACAGCAATTGCCTCCCAGCAATTTTCAACCAGAGGATTCCTGAGCATCTCACTTCAGGGTCCTAGTCCTGTAGTTCTCTCTCATGCAAATTCATATGTGCTTTTGTCTGAACTAAAATTGAAATTCAGACTGAAAACGGTGCTGTGGTTGCACTGTCAACTCCAAAATGCTGTGGTAGGACACATGAAGGGTTTGGACAGAAACGTTTCAGATTCAGTTTCAGGGTTTCTCCTCCCTTTTTTAACTTCTCCAGTGCTCATAGGTGTTCTGTGAGTATAAATCTTCCTTTAGGAGACAAATTACCCTCTGTAGAGGTGCAGCAGTGCAGTGTTTGGTGCTGCAGTGACTTTGGGGAGCCTGCATATCGCAACCACACATCTTCTTGTCAGCCCCAAAGCTGATGAATACTCTTCATAAAAGTGATGTGCAGGGAATATACATAATTTTTCATTAGTCAGCTTGAGCTAATAAACTCAATATTGCATACAAAGTGGTTATCAGTTGCCTGGAAGTCTGCATAAAGTTATTGCTGATATGTGACTCTTATAAAGACAAAAAAAACGTGGTGAATAGTGAGGGCAGGGCAAATGCCGTTTGTGAACACGATCGCTTGGAAAACCAGGAGGATTTAAAGAAAGCTGCAGAAAAGCACTGCAGCAGTGCTAAATGCTAGTGTATGGCTCTAAGAGGAAGGAGTGAAGGTTATGGCAATGTACACAATGTTTTAGAAATTTGTAATTCTGAGAAGTCACTTGTGGGGGGTCTCATCTTCCAGGTTGCTCCATATGAAACATCACGTGATGCTGTGGCAAAAGAGTTTATGGAAATCACTTTGTGGGCACAAAAGGCTAAAATGTAAGAATTGGGGATGATATTACCACCTTTTACAGCACTAGGAAGCCAGCTCTGGAACAGGTATCAAAGCCTGTACCTGGAGTTTGTGTTTCTCTGGAACAAAAAATTGGTGCACATGTAACGAGGTGCTATTTCAACTGATTCGTAGTGTCAAAAAGAAAACTATGCAGTGACTTGATTAGAGTGTAAGTGCCTTTGGGGGAGAAAGCACTAGATGCTTACAGTGCTCTTTAGCTGTTCCTAGAAAGCTGTAACCAGAACTAAGAAATTCATGCAAGAAATAGAGTACATGATTTCAGTAGTCATCCATGGAATTCACTGCTTGAGAGATTTTCCCCTACTGTGTCATTACGTTAGGAGAAGATATTTGCCTGGAAGACATGTTTGAGGCCTTTACACATTATGAATTAAGCAAAGAATAGTAGGTCTATAGTCACATATTTTGATATGCAGATAAGATTATGCCTATGTCTATATTAGGAGTGTATTATCAATGTAAGAATAATATTATGGTAGTATTGTCTTTGTATTGCAGCTATAACTATACCTTCCTAGAAATTATCCAAGTTGGACCAGAAAAAAAGAACGTTTCCAGGTGTAATTTCTCTATCCAGAAACACTTCTGTGCTAAATAGCATCTATACAGTGTTTTAAGTATGTTAGTCCTCTTGCATTAAACAGAGATAGTCCTTGCAAAAGAGCAGAAAGAGAATACAAAAAATATCACCCCAATCCTAATGTGTCATTTATATTTCTCTGTCTCCGCTTTGTCTATTTATAAATCCATAAATCCTGGTAGCTAGGAAAATGATTATTAGTTAGCCGCTTGCTTAGCCATTCTATCTGATATCTCACAGTTTGTTCCATGTGTTTTTTCCAGTAGCTGACTTTAGTTAAAGAGCGTTCTGTGGAGTAAGCCTGCCTACTGCTTTTCTAGCTGAGCCTGAGAGATGAGCCTTGTTGCAAGAGTCTGTCAAAACTAATCTGCTGTGTGTACACTTTCCTGAGCTGCCATTGCTCTGTGGATGTGAACACCACGAGTGTTCTGGGCAGGAAATACAATGGGATGTTACTTCAGTCTTTGTCAGAAATATGTTTTAGCCTTGTGCTTTATTGATGGTAACAATCCATCCTGGCAGTTAGACGTGTATTAATCCTAAATGGATTTATTTCAGATTTAGCCATGAAAGTTTGTTTATAAGTTCTAGTGTTCTACTTTAGAAGCAGTGGCAAATTCATGCACATACTAACATAAAGCAAGGATGTTTGGCAGCTTCCTTTTCCCATCTAATCTATTGATTTCAGGGCAGTACTTTTCATGGATGATGGTGGACAGTGAATTGATGGAATGATGTAGTCCTTCCTTCTTATAGTCCTGAATTTTGACTGGTAAATAAGCTTATTAAACTGGAATGCGTTAATATTTTATTAGTAACCCATGTGCATGTTTTAGCTGTTGGTGTATTATCTGCTTAGAATTAGATGTTTATTTAATACTTCATAATTCTCTGTACTGTCATTTAAAAATGAAATTAATTTAAATAGCCTGTTGCCTTATATTTTAATAAGGCATTAATGCTTCATGTTAGAAAAGCTAGTAGAATTCATAAAGCTGAATAGATGTTAATGTCCTTATCTAATTTCTTCAACATAGTGGCTTTCAGTATGTTTTTAAAAGGTCAAGTTGTTTCCTGAGAAAAAGTGGATGTATAAATTGTGCTAGCAGAGCCATTTTCTTTCAAAAGTTTTTCTTTTACCCATTTAACATTTCGTAAGTGTTTCAAAGTAGCAGACAAGTCTACTTTTTGAATATTGCATCAGCAAACAGATTTTTGTGTGAGAAAGTGAAAAATTAAGCATATTGATAGCTGACTAGCAATTACATATCTCCTTGCAAATTCATATACGCTTAAATAGTTCAGTATTGATTGTTTTTTTTCAGTCTGGTGTTTCAACTCAGATTAACTCTGAAAATCAAGACAATAAATTTAGACCTGCCTGAAAGTTAAGTGCCAGCTTTGCATTGTCCATCTAAAATGTGGCCTTGGTAACTTTAAAAACAGAATAGCCCCTCATACGAAAGTGTGTTCTGGGCATGAGCTTAAAGAATTGAGATACCTTGATTTAGCCGGTGCAGCTCAGATCCATAGGTGTTAGATATGGTATGGGAGGCAGTGGCTTTCACTTCTAGTTGCCCAAGGCTACCTTGATACCAGCTGTCATGTGAAAACATCCAAGAAGAGACCTGTAGCCATGATTAAGCAAGGCACGTGAGAATTGCTTCTGTGCTTCACGTTCAGGGTGTCTTTAAGGGCTTTTGCAGAAATAGGGTCCACTGAAATCAGCTTTCCATGGAGGATCTTTGGTGACAACACTGGCAGCCTTTCTCACCCCTATCCCCCTCACAGGCATTTTATTCAGTGGGTGTTCTGCCATTTTTACATGGAGAATACAAGAAGTCATGAAGCATGGATTTCAGGAAAGTGATAAATGCGGCAACCATCTTTTTCCTCCCTCAAGAACTTCCTAAATCATGGAAGAAGGTAACTATAGAAGAGCTTTGGACGTAGAAATCCAGAGCATTAGAGCAATGCAGTTTTCAATTTTCTTCAAAACTGTAATCTCAAAGCAAAGCAAATCAAACATTACACCATAATTCTTAGTCTTTTAAATTAGATTACACAAAAGATTGAGGTGAAACATAATCACAAAGGGAAAATAGTCAGCTAATTGGAAACACTTTCCAGATTTAAAAAAGAAAAAAGAGCTGTATTTCATGGAAAGTTATAATAACATGTTACACATCACAGATTAATTTAAATGGAAAAATATTAGTGAAACCCTTTTTTTTAATGTATAATTAGGAAATTAGGTTATTTCACCTTTTAACAGATAAAACTAAATCATTGCTGGGTATCTACTCAAAGCCATTATGCTATTGCATGGTGGACTGCTTCTTATAGTTCTGCAGTCCTAAAGTACTCCTCTGCTTTTATCTCCGTGAGCATCTGTTTCTATTATTTACAGTTTCTGTTTCTATGTCTTGCCAAAAGCATTAAAACCCTCTATATGTACGAGTTTAAACCTTCCCATTTGAAATAGATTATTCTTTTATAGTAAAATGTCTGCAGGGCATAAACACACAAATTGAAATGTCACTTTTAGACAGAACGGGAAGTCTGGAGCTTGCTTTGGCCAAGGGCTACTTTTTTTTGCTGCACTGCTGACATGGAACAGATTTTTATCTCTTAAATGCCATTATCTATCTGTATGGGTGCATTTGGTTTCTTCTGCTTGGCAAAGGCTTGTCCAAATAATGACCTCACTTGTGTTGTTCCCATTGGCTTGTGTGTAATCACACATAGCCCTGGGAGAATCAGCTGACACAGCCTCGGCAGACGTAGTGAGTGTGACAAAGCACCTCTATGATTCAGGACTTTGTGGAGTAGTGGTGGTTAAATCTCGCGGTTTCATGCTTCCTGAAAGAACGTGAAATCAACCCTTTTAATATTTGCAGTTGCGGTTAAGTTAGTTTGTGTGCTGCTGGTGAGGGTTGATGCTGATTGCCTTGGATTTCTTATGGTTTTTTATATCTCCGGTCATGTAATAAGCATGAAATCATCCTCGCTGTGCCCTGCATTGCTTCCTAGAGCAGTTCAATTGAAGTAGCTTTGGATCACAACTGAAGGCGAAATTCTATTTTCTCTTATAAATCACCTAAGTGCAGAATTTAACCCCACAAGTTTGGGTTGTTTTTTTTTTAATATTTCAGATAACTTCTCGTGTTGCAAATGGTCCAGAAATAATATATGGAAAAAATATGTAGAATTTCCCAAAGCCTTTCACTAACTACAATAAAATGCAATGATATGAGCAATGACCTTTTGGCAATTTGTCCTATTCCATCCTGGAACTTGCAGTGTGATTAAACTTAATTAGGAGGCTTGCACATAGTTAATAAGACCTTTATTATTGATGACTTCTACCTGAATACTGGATACTCATGGGGTTACAGACCAATAGAAATTTAAATAAGAGCTGAGCACAGTGTTTTCCATTTGCCATTGTTCATTTATATTATATATTATTTCTGTCAAGAGACATTCTGTATAGCAGCTCTATGCTAACAAGAAATGAAGATCATCCTGATTTCTACTTGGGTGAAAGTCAGAAGAATATACAGTGGTTGCTATCTCAGACCTGGCTAATTCTTTATACAATAGGGTTGAAATATTCTCCACTTTCTAGCTGTTGAAAATCTATTGAATAAGAAACTGCTTACAGACAACTTCTGGTTAAATTTCTATAGGAAAAGGAACCTTAAATGCTGTGACATTATGATTTAGAAACAGTTCAGAGTCCTTTTACCTTGGGGAACAGCAAAATGTCACTTTTGGTGTGATGTGGGGCATGGCACTGTACTTATAACAATTCATTTTTTATACTTTAATCTTTCCCTTTAATGATTTCTATCAATTTTCCTGCCTATTTTAGCAGCAGCCGTACAATATTAGCTCCTTACATGCTGCAAGGGAATACAAAGGATCTCTTTAAAACTCCTGATAACAAAATATGACCTTTAATTTATGAGACAGGTCCTATGTTTTCTTATCTCCTTCTTGTTGCTTTTCATCTTCTCTTGCTTGCTTTTGATATAATACACCAATCTCTCAAAGTAAGCAATCCAACACTGCACAAACTGAGACAGATACTGCATTATAGTGAGGAAGTGAGAGTCAGGAAGAGCAGACTCTTCATTAAATTACTAATTAATCCAGTGAAAAATAATCAAAACCAAAATGGGACGGAAGGTAGTTGATTTGAAGTGAAGGTTCAGATCTCCCTGAGAGTTTAATGAGAGTTCTCAGTTTTATCTGGAGAAGGCTATAAAAATATGATTTTGTTTGTTTAATATTCAAGCATGAAACAAGGAGCTTACAGGTGAACATAAGATGTTTTGGCTCAGTCGCTAGTATCAGTGGAATGAGAATCAACTTTGACATTCATCTTTCAGTAAATCTAGTCATTGGATTCTTCTTTAAGATAATCTAAGTTTTGCTTTGTGTTTACTAGTGTTAGAAGCCTCCAGTGAGAGATTCCACTCTGCTATGAAAACTGCTGTGAGTCATTCTGTGAGTGGAATATTCTCTTGGGATACTTAATGTTCGTTACTAAGGAACTTATTTGGGAGTCCCCTGCTATAAGGAATTCGTCTCTGGAATTTAGGTGAAAAGGGCCATATTATGTTATGGTCATTTAATATGAATTTTCAAAACCTGAAATTTTGAAGAAGTCATACCTTGTGGTGGTTCCTTTATTTATAGATTAGCTCTTCTGGAATAGGGTAAGGCATTGTAGAGTTGCACTCTTGCTTCTTTGTTACAGGTTCTTTCTCTAACTTTAGAGTTTCTTTGCACTTTTATCTCCTCACTAAGCAGATGGTCACGTTTGTTCAAGATGTCCAACGGGAAAAATACAAATCCTAAAACTGTGTGTCTGCCTTCACTTTGAACAATGGAGGAGGCCCAAATCAACCTTCTGAATATGTAACTCCTCATACAGTTGTCTTCCAGGCTGACTGCTGCATTCTCCTCCACCTCTTTGTCCTACACATTTGTATAGGTAGAGCTATACAAATGAGAGCTATATAGAGCTATATAGAGCTATAGAGAAAAAGACACACAGCTCCATCTGATCCATCCAGAACGCATTCCTGGATCAAACACCTGATAGCCAGGTTTGTAAGCACTGGGGAAAAACATAGGTCAGAGCAGCGTCAACGTCCCTCACAAACACGATTTCCTGGGGCAGACCTGGACCTCTTGTCCTCTGCTCCATGCAACCCAGTCTCATGCCTGTATGTCCTGGACCCAGGGTGTTGTGATGGAAAATGTGATCTTGTGTTTGCAGGGATAAAGGCAAGCTTGCTGATGGTCGCTGAGGACAAGATGCTTGTGGGTGATAGCAGGGCTATTTATGAAAGGCTACAGGCAGCATCAGATGAGGAGATGAGTGGCAGAGTATTTAGGATCTAAGTTTATTAGAGGCAAGACTTGATAGAGGTCTACAGTGGCAGGTGAAGTAAGGTTATGCTCTTAGCAAACCTCACTCATCATACATGTAAAGTCTGGGAACATACTCTGGATCTGCAACATACATGTGTGTGGGGAATCCCAGCATGAGTGATCTCTCTGAGAGGGCTTTAGTCAAACAGAGCAACGTAAATAGAGTCACTGATTTTCTTAGATGACAGTTAAAAGACTATATAAATTTGAATCTTAATATAGCTTTAGAGAATGTCTGTATATTGGCAATTTGAAGCGCATTACAGTTTGAATCGTGTTGTTAACATAATTTATGTTGTGACTCTGATGACACTGAAAGCATCCACTTATGGCCAAGACTAAGTGACAAGTGGACAAGAGGAAATGGCCTCAAGTTGTGCCAGGGGAGGTTTAGGTTGTATATGAGGAAAAACTCCTCCACTGAAATGGTTGTTAAGCAGTGGCACAGGCTGCCCAGGGAAGTGGTGGATTTGCCATCCCTGGAGGGATTTAAAAGACAAGTAGAGGAGTTGCTTAGGGACATGGGTTAGTGGTGGGATTGGCAGTGTTAGGTTAATGATTGGACTCGATGATCTTAGAGGTCTTTTCCAACCAAAATGGTTCTGTGATTCTATGACATGAAGCCAGTGTAAACACCAGCATGACAAAATCATGTGCAAAGCATACAGAAGTTTATGCTTTCAATTGATTACGTTTAAAATTTCACCCCTCTCTTACTGGGAGGAAGCAATCTACACATGCGAAATCACCTGTTGTATAAATTTTAGACCCATAGCCTACACATCTGCAGTTTATTCCAACATGAATATGTATCTGTATACACAAGTGTATAGGCAGAGTAATAGTAATAGATGATTTGAAAGAACTTTAGTATGGGCCGTTACGGAGAGAGCGCTTTCGTTTCCTAGCCTGGCCACATGAAACTCACTGTGGACTGTTTGCCCCTGTACCACAGAGCTGCTGTGGCTTCCTCTCCTGCCATCCTTTCCTCAAGTTGATGCTTCAGGCACATTTCATGCCTAACTGCATCTGGAGGAATGATATGAGTCTGTCTCTACCTTGCAGATATCAGAGGAGTCATGATTCAGAAATAGCAGTGTCAAGATCATGATGAGCAAAGCTAGGGAGAGAAGGGTTGTTTATAAATGGAGATAGACCTTGGTTTCATCACTTTGTTATTTATTTCCCTAGCAGATCACTGAGACTACCAAGGTGAATTTGTATTCTGTTAAAGGGTTTGTTTCAAAGAAAATATTCTCTAGTCTAGGTTGTTCTTCACAGACTCTCGATTTTCAACCTTCTTACTTATTCTCTTTCAAGGATGCTGCTATTTCACATCAATAACTGACACCTTTATTTCAGAGAACAAAATAGAATTACACTCTAGCACAGACAATATAATAAATCAGGAGGGATAAAATACATATTAGTGAAGTTCACATAGTTGGTTTGTCCCAGCTGACCTATAGATATAAAGGTATGATTAAAGTTTTTTTTGGGCTGCTTCTTCTCAATCTTGCCACAAGATTTAGCTCCGACTCAAAGATTTGACCTTTGCTGCTCCTCTCTGCTTACCTTGATTCTTTGGAATTATTGTTGTTCCCTTGAAGGCTTTCTGCCCGCACAGAATTAACACTGTGTTGTGACAAAATATTACCTATTTGGCAGAAGAATGAAACCATCTAGAATTCAATCAGGTTAGACAATGTCACTGTGCACATCCTGAGTGAATCATTTCTATCCAGCTTTTTTAATCAAAGAAATCTCAGCCATATAACCAGGAAGAGTCATGCTGGATAGTCACATAGCTGTCTACAATTAAAGTGTAGGCATATCAGTTGGTTTTTATGAATTACGGTTGAAAAGCATGCCTACCGGAGCACTTAATCTTTCAGATGGGTAACAGAAATAAAATGTCAAAGCCACAAGTTTATTTAAAGTATGAAAATATTTATTAACCTTCTTGAAAGTGTTTTTACCGAAGAAGTTTCTGATGGTTCACCATACTGGTAAAAACAAGCATAAAGAAAAGAAAGGTGGAAAATGTGCACTGAATATTCCTGAGGAAAACACTATGTGGTATTTACATTTTCCCTACTGGGGATGAAGATTACCAGATGAAGTAAATGCACACAGTTTTACTGAATTCAGTGGGGCTATCCAGATTCATTGTTAGCTGAGTGTGAAACCCAAACGAGCTGTCTGGGAAGAAGCAGTTACTGAAAAGATGTGTGGTTTTCAGAAGGTAATAATAGGATGTTTCTTGCTTTTGATATAATTTCCATTATTTTCAATGCTATCCATATTTTTTTTTTTTCAGTGTAGTTGTTAAGTTACCTATGTGTCTACTAGTTTTATCATTGCTAAACCTATGTTTTCTCCTTGAAACTAAAACTGGGTAAGTTCCGCGCCATTTCTCCCTAGCCCCTTCCATTTATATTATATAGTAGAAGAATTTAAGCTAATGTAATAGTGTCAAATTGAGATGCATTTGACAATACACTTTTCCTCTGATGAGGGATGGGCTAATGTAATCAGCAATTATTTTTTTGTGTGTGTGACCTTTACAAATCAAATGGTTTCTTCCTTGCTTTTCATCTGTATTTTGCTCCCAGTGGTGCAAGAGTGCTGCAGTTAGTATAAAACATAATTTACAGATAGAATCGCATTATAATAGGGTGCAGTATTCTCAAAAAATGTACATACCGCATGGGCTTTTTAATGAAATAATTTGAAGAAATGTATAAGCTGGCCAAGAATAAATTTCTGCTGTTAATTCACAGAGGAGTTTCCACAATCACTATGAGTATGTCCTGGAGTAGCTGCCAAGCAGTGAAAGTGGAAGCAGCAATAAATCTTGTCTAGGATAACTCCTGTGCTATGAATGGGATTGCAATAGAGAGGTGCCATAACATGAGGAATCCAGACTGGTGACTGCAGAGGGTCCTTCTACTAAATGCACCTGATTTACATCCACTGGTTGAATAAACAACATAGATTTTAATGCCATCCCAGCGTATGCAGTTGTGAGCACGGTTTCATTTTGGCGTGACTATCTGGTTCTTCTGAAGTCTAGGCTGCATTTGTTCATAGAAGTCATGCAGTGAGTAACAGCGGGTGAATCTGATGAGGGAATGATGATCTACATCCATGAGACTGATTTCCAACACCCATGAGACTGATTTCCAATGCATTAATAGATTCCTTATGCCTGCAAACTCTTCTGAACAATTTAGCATTCTCTTTTAAATGGTGTAGAAGAATCCTACCCATTCCCTCTTTTTTCTTCTAAACAAACAAACGAAAAAAAAAAACAAAAAAACCCCAACCCCAACAGCATACACAACAGCAACAAAATCTCATGATTCATTTATTTTAAATCAAAGAAACCTCTTAGAAATAGGATGTTCACTCACTTACTCAGTGAATCAACTGATAATGCATCAATAAAAACTGTAGAAACATCTTACTGAAAAGCTAAG
The DNA here is from genome assembly GCA_013396935.1 of Baryphthengus martii. Classification (NCBI taxonomy): domain Eukaryota; kingdom Metazoa; phylum Chordata; class Aves; order Coraciiformes; family Momotidae; genus Baryphthengus; species Baryphthengus martii. Next base: position 251,490 of record VWZK01005440.1, on the reverse strand, counting down.
CATAGGTGCTAAAAGTAATTGGCTGTCAGGGAATAAAATGATTAACTCACTGCTGTGTGTGTGTATACATGTGTATATATATTAATTGAAGATACAAATCCATGAACAGAAACATGGAGGATCATACTACTTACCTTCCCATGTTGATCATATGATATTTCTCATGGTTTTCCTGTACTTCTCAAATTTTCATTTAGTCACAGGAAGTTTGTTGTAAGTGCAGGAGTCCAGTATGAAGAGCAGTAATTGCAAAGATGTTAACAGGGGAAAAAAAATTAAGACATTCTGTATTCTCACAACATCACAAGAGTTGTGTTCTGAAGCTTTTTCAGTTTCTTGGAAAGGCAGAAAAGGGGAAGTTTCAGTAAAATATTGATTACAGAGAATATTTCTGAAAGCTAAGAATAGGCCAAAATTGCATATGAAAAAAAAAAGTATGTACTTTTATATATACACCCATGCACTTTTTAAGACTGACATGCATATAGAAGATAACTTAGCATATTTTCCCAGGGAAGCTGTGGAACCAGCTTCTGTGGTTGCCCAGGTAAGTTGTGAATGCCTCATCACTGAAAGTCTTCAAGGTCAGGTTAAAGGGGCTTTGAGCTAACTGATCTAGTGAAAGGTGTCCTTGCCCATGGCAGTGGGGTTGGACTAGATGATCTTTAAATGTCCCTTCCAACTTAAACCATTTTATGCTTCCGTGTTGCAAAGTGAATGGGAAAAGGACGTCCTATCAACAGAAAGTAGATCAGCTTCTGGCATGGTAAACTATGTCCACGGTAAACCAAATGAGGGAGACATAAAACATGAAAAGTAGTAGTTCACGTCACTGCAGAATAAGTATCTGCATAAAATCACCGTGGGTTTTGGTACAGAAGCTGCTCCTGTTGCTATTTCTGGGGGCTGTGGTACTGATTCTTCCCTGCAAGCCTGTCACGGCTTGTGATGGTGGCAGTGGGGATAACGATCTGACAAACTAGAATATTGATTTTTTGAATTTGGATAATTCTTTAGTTTAATAATTAGCAGTAGATAATTACCTCAAGAAAATAAATTTCTGAGCACTGTGTGGGGTGCTGTATCCCATACTTGCATTTCCACTGCAAATAGAGGACTTGGTTCCTTGGTGGGTTTTGAAGTCAAAGACAGTATGCATGTTTGAGCTAGTAAGATTGACTTTGGATTTGGGCTTGAATTAGGAATGACTGCTTTTGACTCATCTGGCTCTTATCTCTCAGGTTCTTTATTAATATGAATCAATACAATGGAAGAAAAAGGTATTGTTGGTCTAAAATACTATTGCCACCAAAAACCTGTACATTGAAGGAAATATATAGGTTTACCATTTTCCTAAGAAAAGTTTTAAGTAGGAGACATTGTTTTCTGAGGGATCACACCTATATCATTCCAACATAAAAAGCTATAATTAGAAATAAATACTTAAAGTGATTTTTCTAATTATTCCTTGTTGTCTGATATTTTGCTGACTATACCAGCCTTATTTTAGCTCATTGCTTTATTTAAAGAAGTTAAAGATTTCTGCACAGAGCGAGAAGAGATACAGTTTATGCATGTGATAAATTGGTGTTTCGCATTGCCAAGTTCTGGTTAGTTCTTAGTTTATGAAACCTCACTACAGATGGCCTCTTGCTAAATTTTAAAGCACTTCGACATTTCAGAACCAGGCTACCTTTCAGCAAGTCACTTTTGTCAAAGCCTTGGTGTTCCTTCAAGACCTGTCCTATAGGAATGTACAAACAGCGAATACCTTGGTCTGTTCTGTACCATATATTTGAATCTTTGGAATTTATTTAAATGAAGCTGAGAAGAATGTATTTTTTTCTGATGAGAAAATAAGTTACAGCAGATCTGTTCCTAGACAGCAGAAGTAAGTGTGCCTTAGATGGTGATTAAGAGTTGTGTTCTTCTTCTTTAAATGACTAACCTGGAGTGAGAGGTTGGATGTCTTTTGAAAACTTAAACCTGTTTCACCTGAACATGTTTAACTAGCTAATAAGAACATCAAAAAAGACAAAACCCTGAAGTCAATGATCATTTTTTGTAAAGCCATTCGATGATGTTTAAATTTGTTTTTTGGGTCTGTCTATAACATAAGTTTAATAACCTAGCTCAAATGCAGATTTCTAATTTTCAATTAACATAGGAATAATTTTGTTTGCTAAAATAAAATAAATGAATGAATGAAAAGTCTGAGCCATGAAATGTTCTAGGTAGCACTTTTTAAAATTCCAAATTTCAAAAAATCATGTGGCAACTGTATAGCTCAAGCTTTAAGTATTAACTTTTAACCTTTGACCTTACAGATTTTAACCAATGAAATGTCTCTTTAAACTTTAAAGGAAACAATGATAACGAGCGCCTGGCGATTGCTAGACAGCGAATTCCATATCGACTTGGTCGAGTAGTTGATGAATGGCTACTCGACAAAGGTAAAAAACATTGATTAAAACTTCAAATAAAAAAATAATTTGAACATAACCAAGTAGTGCTTCATTGTAACACTAATAAACATAAAAAATAAATTTCAGTAAAACTAAATTAAAAACAAATTTAAAAAAGTAAAATATAGAGTAATATTTGCATACCTTGTATAATAATTTCTATACATTTCTAGAAGTACCAGCTGTTTAATAATCTTACCCTGTTAACTTAAGGTTAAAGGGACTGTTAAATATAATCCACTAACTCAATCTATGAAGGTACTCATAGCAAACATTAACCAAAAATTATAAATTATTCATAGATTATATTACATGTTCCAGCATCTAAATTATTAACTAAAAATATATGTAGTTATGATATCTTCATTATGGTCCTGAAAAAAAAAAAATTTTGTTTAAACTGTAGGTATCTTAAATAGTGGGCAATATGAATTGCCAATCAAAATGAAGTCCCTTTAACGTTTGCAACCTTCTAAGGGGATTTTGGAACAAACACTAATTAAAACAGAACTTAAAGTTGTGTGCATGCTTTTTGTGAGCAGAGACCAATCTGCTAAAGTGACTATGCTATTTACTAAGAGTGGTACTGTTGCTGAGGATTTCTCTGTTTAATGGAAATGTGCCATGATTTCTCCATCGGTATGTGTATCATTTCTGAAGCCGCTTTTACATCGAAAATCTTTTATTTTAATTTATAGCCTTGCTGAAAGCCAATCAGACATCTATTTTTTAATCTGCCTCTGAGATACTCAGTGTGAACCATGTGTTTCTTTTCAGTGTGTATGTTGAAGGAAAATAAGCATTTACATACAAAAATGAAACATTTAATTAAAACCGCAAATATTTTATTCACTTCTATAGAGATGACAGAATACTGTGTAACATATTCTTTAAAATTCACTTGACCTAGTGACTTGTTGACATATATATAAAAACTCTCTCTGTGTGTATATACATATTTGTATATGTCTATACATACATAAACTCACATGCGCATACTTGAAGCTATAGGCCCTATGCTGTATTGCATGGAAAAAAACTTTGAAATGTTGGCAGACATGAAGAAAAAGTAATCTAAAGGAATTAGAAACCTGGCAATCTTGACGCACACCAAAAAGCTTAACGCTGTTTTCAGGTTAAAGGGAGAGAGGTATCATTTGGAGTACTATACACATTTGCAAATATATTTGATTGGCCTTTTAGCAAAAGAAAAAATAAATTAAAAAATCCCAGAATATTGTAAACTAAGAAAAATGCAAATACTCTCAAAATTTATGCATTTCATAGACACCTCATTAAAAAGCAATGAATTATGAGTCACATCTTTCTCTTATAGTTTATTGCTCTCATTTATTCACCCCATGACAATCTGTTATCACTCGTGTAGAGTATAGTGTTCACAGTCAACATTTTTGCATGTGTATAATATTATCTTCACAGGGCGTCAGCTCACAATCTTCAATAGCCAAGCAACCATAAAAATTGGAGGCAAAGAACGTGGCCACCCTTTCCAAGGCCAGCTCTCTGGTCTTTACTACAATGGCTTGAAAGTTCTGAATATGGCAGCAGAAAATGATGCCAACATCGTGATAGAAGGAAATGTGAGACTTGTTGGTGAAGTGCCTTCCTCTATGACAACTGAGTCCACAGCCACAGCGATGCAGTCTGAGATGTCCACGTCAGTCATGGAAACAACCACCACTTTGGCTACAAGCACCGCGAGAAGAGGAAAGGCCCCGACAAAAGAACCTATTGGACAGGTTAGTCAACTTCCTCATCTTTTGCAAATATTTTCCCGTCTTTGAGCGTGGCTTCCTGTATCTCATTCGCTCTGCAGATTCAATTGTTCCCATTGAAGAAATGCACGAATTGCAGATAAAGGTTCTGTACCATACGTGGCTCATGGATGCAATGTTGATCAATGTTTAGGGGGAAAGCAAGGACTTTGCTGTTCTTGTAACTTAGGCAAACTTACCAATTCAGATTTTGCCTGTACTGAGTTTTACTGCCCTGTCATCCATCTTCATAGCGGTGCATATTTTTGAATGCTCTTTCTTCCTTTAATGGCTTATATCGATTATTTTTCAGTGCAGGGATGCAGGGTGTCTGGAATTAGAGATAATGAAATGAAGTGGTGACTTTATCCATGAGATAGAGGAAAAAAGACCCGGGTTGAAGAGGGAACAGGAAGGAGGTGTGAAGACAAAAAGTTGGGAGAGGCTGGAAATGAGGGAATTAGCACTTTTTTTAGTCCCACAGTTGATGATTGTCTTGGGCAGAATGTTTCATAAGAGGCAGTGGCAGCAGAGGGAATTAAGAGCACTCTGCACCTGGGAAGACTCAGACTCCAAGTCAGAGGCTGTTGTTTACTCTTTGTTGAGGTTATTTGCATCTCATGAATTTAGTGATATATTTAGTAGCTTTCAGGTTTTGTCAGGATCTCTGTATAATATGTGGGGGAATTTAATTATTGGGAAAAGGAGAGGGAAAAACAGATGAGTGAATTAAGTACCTTCACCTTGTGGATACTCTGAGTAACAGCATTTGGACTTTGTGCTTTAAAAGCCTCAAAGGGTGGCTGGGACTATTCTTTTATATTTATTCTGTCTTAAAAAAAAAATCAAAACACCACCACCACCACAAAACACTGCCAAAAGCTTTTCCTGTGTTCACCTGATTCACATGCTTTGCTTGTGTGCCTGCTGTGCCATCAAGTCATGACAGCTACACTCTGAGACCCAGAAGTAGGACAAGGTGCAAAGAAAGCTTCACGAGCTATAGGAACAGGAGTACGGTATGATGAATGAGGTTAATTTTCTCAAGAATGGAGGAGAACACACTGATTAGACTGGGAGGGTGAGGTGTTTCTGTGTAAAACCTCAACTCATAGTTTGAATCAAGCTCAACACTTTGCCTTTTCTGCCTGTAATATTTTGTGTACACTTTATTCTATGGAGTGAAAACTACACTGATGTAAAAGAAAAAGGAGTATGTAGTAAAGATGTAAAGTGCAGGAGAAACCAAAGGTGAAAAAAGAGTGGGCAACTAAAACTCAACTACCGATATGGAATCTGATGCCTCCAAAAATTGGCATCCATTGTAGATTTTAGATTGCAGTTCTTTCAATGATTATTGTAGTAAGGTGCGATGTTTTTATCATATATGTAATACATTTTCTTTGTTACTAATTTTGTTTTAAATAGCATCTCCTACTTTATTATCCAACTAGTCTGATCTCAGTATTTTGCAGTAATGAAATGTACCACTTCATAAAATTTACACAGAGGGAAATCTGCATCTACAAGTGCAGAACATCCTCACAGTGTGGAAGAATCTGGGCTAAATTAATGCTACCAAATTAAAATTAAACTAAGTTAAACTGTTCTAGCATGCTCTTGTCCTCTGCCACTCTCTCAACTAATTCCCTGGCACAGTTTGGGAGGAAGAATGTCACAGGGTCCATTCGTAGTTCACACCTTGCATGAGCTGTGGGCGATGGTAATTTGCTGGTGTAATTGCTTTGCCAGTTGGCCTCAGCTTCCCCAATATAATTTACACGCTTGTTTGGATGTTTAGCCACCAGATTTTTTTCTTTGTGAGGTGTTCCAGTGGCATTTTTGGGGAAGAAAAAGTTTCTTAAACTCACAACTATGGTGAGATGTGAATTTTTCTGAAGAGAGAAAACAGTCAGGCAAAGTGATCTTCCAAAGATGACCTTTTCTAGACTGTAGTGCCTGAAATAAGGTGTGGCCCTTACTGACCATATCAGAGCATCTACACGATTTTTTTTTAGAGCACCTCACTACCACTGGAACAGAGTGACCTCAATGCAACTCTGCCATTTCCTCATCCCCACCTGACTGAAGCGACTACACTGAAATACCATAAGCATTTGATCTCTGATGCCGCACCATCACGAGCTTCAGGCATGCTCCAGGAGCATCTGCAGATGCAGATAGCATCCTTCCACAGCACATTCTGAGGGTGAAGGTTTCAGTCAGCCTCTCTCACATGTCAGCCTGGCTGGTATATTGGATGCAGCCCATTTGAAGCTTTGTGTCTAAGAGCCTGAAATCGACATTTCTGAGGAAAGCGTTCAGTATTAATGTCGTTACAGCACATGGCATCCTGAGTGCATAACTGAGCCCTTCTTACTATTAGTAATACACAGTGGTGTACTTCAGCTGTGTCTGAACATCCTGCCTGATAGGATCTGTGTTATCATTACAACTATACACTTAATTAGTCAGGGACAGCCCTGGAATGCAATTTGCCGTTGGGCTGCAATTTGATTTAGAGATTGATAATGTCCCAAAGTCAGACCTAGGAACCTACTAAATCAAGTTAAGGACATCATTTATTCTCTTCATTAATATCTGTTTTCTTATTCCACCTGCATGTAATAATTGCTGTGCTTGTAACCCATAGGACTCCCATGGGTATGTCCTGCAGGGTGCCGAGTAATCGCTTTCGATCTTGATGGCCCTGGGACTTGAAGGCACTCAACATCTCGTGGAAAATCTACTTTTAATTTCTGCATTCCCTTTCATTTTTGTCCTTTACATTTTTTTCTGGTTTTTATTTATATATAACCTCTGCAAGAGTGTCAGCTACGCTGACGTACTGTAAGGCACAGGAAGGAAAGTTACCTTTCTAGCATTCATTAGGTTACTGAAGAAAATATGCAGCTGAACAGCAATTGCTAAGGAAAAAACCTTACATTAGTGCAAACCAGTGCATGTCTGAAATAGAATAGAAGCAAATGATCTAATCAGTCAGAGATTGTTTGCTCCATTTGCAGAAGTATTGAATTCAATTAAAGATTACAATACTTAAAAAGATCATTTAAATCTCTATTTATAGGAAAAGCTCGTTTAAAAAAAACCTACAATGTTAGTGCTTAAATTGATGGAGTACGTGCTTCTCAGCAGATATCTAACTAATGCAATATACAATACAAGATAGACATGATACTTCCAGAAAGTATGTTGAATACTGTTGGGCATGATTTTAAACAAATGAGTTCTTAGCACTTCTTAACAGAGGGAAGGAAAAAAAAAAATAAAAGCTTTTTGTTAGTTACTCTGCTTTACATGAAGGTTTTCCCTCTTTGGAGGCTGTGTCATATTTTAACAATGGATGTTTTGCTGATGACAGACATCTTAATTATTACACTTGTAAATGTGGATTTTTCAAAGGGGAGAAAGGTACTCAAAGCCTATTGAATGTCAGTGGTGGGTGAATGCCTTCTGTTCCTTAGCCGCTTTAAAAATCTCACCCACTCTCCCTTTGATTATAAAGGCATCCATAGCTGTCAGCCTTCATGCGAGGTGCTGCATAATCACAGAGCTAAGTGCTGGCCCCTGCCTCAAATACCTTACAAAATAAACAAGAGGTATCAGGTAAGGAAGAAAACAAACCAAAAAAAAAAAGGGAATGGGAGAAATAGGGAACTAAAGCAAGCATTGCACTGCTTCAGCGTTAACAAGCAACATGCAGATTTGCAATCACTGTAGGAGGCAGAGTGTACTGCCTGGCTTTTGATTCATGCTCTTCAGATAGCAACCCCCGAGCTACAGCTGTCCTGTAGGATCACCACGTAGTTTATGATAGACTCTGGAGCAGGCAGTCTAAGGACTGGGCTGCCCAATTTGTCCAAGTTGGACAATAAGTGCGAAATAGGCACCGCTTGGGTGGTTGATGAGTGGTTTTCTCTGCTTTGCAATTCACACGTGGAGGAACCCCTGGCCACTGGTGCGGGAGCTAAGGATTGCGGGAGAGGTCATTTCCTCACCCCGCACTGGACAGGAGGAGGTTTAAAATTTTGCATACCTTTACAAGCATGAAAATAAATCTCCGACCTTAAGTGTTGCAAGAACAGGACTTCTGAGAAGGGAAAACGCATAGCTATGTGCTGCTAACTTTTGGTGAGCCATAAATATGTACTGGGGCTCAGAAATCATGATTTTGGTCTAAGAATATCCTCTTTATTAAGTTATTCAGCAAAAAGATACAGTTAAACTCTTTCTTCTTCTTCACTTTTATTTTTTGACGCTTCTTAAAAGTCTCATTTGCCAAGTTTTCCTATTCAGTCATGAAGGCGATAACTTCTTTTTAAAATTGAAAGTAAAGGAGAGTCACATGTTGTATGTCTCCAGAAGCCGGAATGTTAAGCAAAACATCAAGTACTGCAAGGCTTGCAATAAAAATTGCAAGAGTTGGCAGAAGCGGAAAGGCTTCAAAAGGACTTTGAGTATGGGTTTTGCTTGAATTAGGATAGCACAATCAGGCCTTTAGTATCTCTTTGGCATGGCTTTGTGGATCTGTATTAACTGGAAATCATAAATGAAGTGATAGTAAATCAGGAATAATATGCTCATTTCTCTTCCGTTTCTATGGATTTGATTATGACAGCGCATCCACAGATCAGTCTCTGCTCTCACGCATTGGAAAATGTTTCTGAAAGTTGTGTGCAAAATAGTTGTGTTTTTTTTTTTTTTTTATTTTTCATATGGGATTCTGGCAGTCCTCTTTGTTCTCATCAGAGTGGGCTCTTATCAATAACACTAAGCCACTTAACCAGCAATTTGAATATACTGTAAGATGATTCCATGTTTTGGAACAATAGGTACTGATTTTTGGTCAAGCAGAATTAAATTGGCTTCATATTAAATTGATGAGCTGAAATTTGGTCAGTTGCCTTGGAGGACAGACGTCAGGTGAAGGGTATATTTCTTTACATGTGTTGAGACAGCGGATTTAAATGGTATTCATCGTGGCAGGGACAATGATGTGCTTGGCTCAGTGACTTCACCTGCCAAATAAAAATAAGCATTTGAAAAGGACAGGGGGGTTTCCCATGGAAAGAGTTCAGATTTAAGGATGGTAGTTGAATTCATGACCTTTATGCAGGATAGTAAATGTGAATATATTTTATGGAGATGTGCTAATCATTTAGTCAACGTAGTTAATTTCTTACCCATCCCAGTTTAAAATTATTCTCTGTATAGTTTTCAGTGCCTGTTCCTATACACAGGGGTTGGATTCTTTTATGCCTCTGCACTGCTGCCACTTCTTACTCTGGATGTTCGCACCAACCAGTCCACAGTTCATCCGCCCCAGTAGGAAAAGCTCTTGCCCAGCGGTAAGAGCTTTCTGGTAAATCACAAGGTTTTGACTCAACAGATGCTCACGGGTGTGAAGTGAATCCTGTAGCTTCCAGCATCACAGTGCTCAGCACCCAATTCATGCTCACTAGATGACAGAAGCTGGGGAATTCACGTGTTAAGGACAAATCTCGTTGGCAGCAGGGGCTCTGTGCAAATACGATAGTTGTGGAAGTGCTCATGTTTTAGCTGCAGATAGGCAGAAAAATAGCTAGATGCATAAAACCCATTGCCTCTTTTTTCTTGATTTCTTTTTTGTTCAAAATATTATATTATGCATTTTTAGTTTCTTTTAGTGATTTTTGATAATTTGATTAATTATTTTAAACCATAATTGTTTGTTAATATGGACGCTCAAGTAAGAGCACTAAAAATTGAAATGGGATACAGTGAACACTAAAATTCTTTACCTATTGTTTAATATTTGCTACCTGATCACATTTGACTTTCCCATTCTCCTGCAAAGTATTTGCATATTGAATATTGGCTGTTAGAGTACTGAAGTTATATAAATAGGGTGACTTCAGAAAAGCACCTTTCGACACATTTGTGCGTTGAGTTGATTCGATGTTTTGTTGTTTTCCAGTATGACTTATGTGATCGCATGGTTGTCTGTCCCTCTCAACAAATACTGAATCCTTTGACCAATTCCTTCAAATCTGTCTTTAGCATAAAGATTTCAAAGAACATTAAGGTCCCAGTGAAGCCAAATTGCCCATCCTGGCCTTCTGTTTTGTGCTTAAAAAGCAAAGATTAAAAAGAAAAACCACATGAATGTGTACTTAGGATGAGGTTTTCAAAAATTCCCTCAAACTCATTAGTGTTTTTATATTACTTCAGCATTTTTGAAAGTCTTATCCTAAAGCATTTATATACATAGATACTACAACAGAGTGTCCTTGATGTGTAAGTTAGCAACTTAAGAAATACAGTTTTGTGCATGTAGCCTTGCCGCTGAACTCCAAAATAATAGCGATTGTCTTTAACTTTGTAGTCTACAGAGACTTCTGCGTCTGAAACCAGAGCTTAGTGTCAAGCTCAGCCCCGCTGTTAGTGGTTGTTAGTATTGGTTAGAGGGGAAAGGTTCATACAAGCAGTGTGTAGCTCACTGGGCCAGCCAAGGCCAATCTTAACCAGTTGCTTGAGAAACTACAGGCATAAAAATGCCTGGACCTGATCCCCGACAATACTTCACATTTACAACACTATACAGTCCAGAGAAGACTGACTTCTGCATGAGCTGCTTTGTCTTTAGCTCTGCTGTGGATCAAAAGGCACCATGCAGATGGGATAGGTCTCCTGCCCCACAAAAAAAGAAAGTCAAACCATGTAATTTCCATTAAGCCAGCGGGATATGTCTATATATTTGAGCACAGCTTTGAAAATACCTTCTACCGTGTTTATGCACAGGGCAAAAAAAAAAAATTGTAAATTGAATTACATCATTGTTAGTACCCAAAGAACGTCAAGACCCTTGTCTAAATTGTTGATTAATCACTTGCAAATCAAAGTTTCTTTGATTTGGGGAAAAAATTCTGAGGCCGCTTGCAGCTTCATTTCTGCTGTTCTTTCATGTTCAAATGACCAAGCTCATTTATTACAAAGTGTGCTTTATTACGTGAGGCTTTTTACCCAAATTGGTGTTATCCAACCTGAAATTCTGATTCATTACAGTTATTTAATATGGTAAATTTTCGTTTTCAAGTAGAGCAAACATAATCTTGATTCTAGTGTGTTCCTCGTGTCATATTAGCACCGCAATATTTCTGAACTATCCCTTTGCACAATATGAGACATGGTATCTAATGGTTGCTGAGCAGAGGCACACCTAAATTTAGTCAGCGATTTGTGGTTGAAGAAGTATTTCCCGTGCACTTTCAGGCTCTTTCTTCCAACTGCTTTCTTAGGAAGGGTAGTCTCACGTGAAGCGGTGCTTGGTTCCGTCTCATACTCTCTGTCTGCTCGCCGTTCCCTCTCAGTGCCTCCCAGCACACTAAACAAATATCATTACCTGAGGATTATACGGAAATGGGATTGTCTCATCCAGGTGGAACACAAGGCTGTTGCAGAGGTGGTGACCCAGAAGTCTGCAGTCACGTAGCTGTTACACACTTCTCCGCATTTGGGCTGGCTGAAAAGGCCAGGGTGTTGCAGTCGCTGCTGATTTTAAGTAGCCTTGCAGGACAGGAATCCTTGTGTTGTGTTTGAGAGCTTCTGTTCTCCTGTGAAAAGAAAGCAATAATCGTTCACTCCCCTTCTCATCCGCTGGAGCCCTGGTAAGCCTGAAGATCTCGTTCACCGTTTCCTTTGGTGATTTTTCTATGACTGAAATCCTGTGTGGTTTACATACTTGGCTCACACAATTTCCTTTCAGAAAGCATAAAATAATACATTCTATTTCTTTGCTTTTGCGTCTAATTCCTCAGAGCTGAGGGAAAGAAAATAGATTGACTTGTGGTATGACTCTGCTCTCCCAGCGGTGGGAGCTCAAAGCAGGTACCCACCTTTGATAAAGCACAGCTTAAATGTGCTGCTAGGCTGGCCGACCCGCCAGCACGCTGCAGCGAAGCATCAATCCTGCTGCTGCAGCCGATGATGATTGCAATAGCTTCTGTCCTGTATGTGCAGGAGTGGCACTCAGGTTAATTACTGCAGATTGTTCAATGGGTTTTATGCATGGCTGGAAAGGACCCATCTGCAGCAGTAAGTTGTCTGATGTTTTGCTGAACATCAAATGTGTATCAGGACTTTTCAAAATGCGAGTGATACGACCATACTGTATACTGGAGGTTTCATTTAAACACGATGGTGACAGGAGTGTGTGAAGCCTTTCTGTTCATTTGCTGTTAAGACGAAAGTTCATTCACAGGCATGCCTGTTTCATAGACATCAAATCACTTGCTTTAATGAAACAATTTTTGGAACTATGTTCGGTTAATAGGTTAGTACAGCAGGTTTATTGAAAAAAACATTTACTTTTTTTTTTTTTTTCTCCTGTGGGTAGTAGCAACATGCTATGTCTGTCTGGAATAAATCGATAATTATTTTATTGTTTATTTAATTCAATATGTTAGATAAAGTTGTCTTTAAGTATTTGATTTCCAGTTGGTATTCAGCAATTGACCTGAATAGCTGGTACTGATGTTCTGTTTATATACAGGTGTTGCTTCAGATTAGATACTTTTTAATAGTTATGTCTCCACATTCTTTAGCTAGAAAGTTGTAATTCTGTTACAAATAATTTTATGTGCAGGGAATGTATTATTTCTTTGCATAGTTTCCCTTTCTATTCACCATTTTTTGTTGAAATGTCCCTTTTTTGTAGTGTAGTTTTGCAAACATATATATACTTGTGAAAGCCAGATGAAGTTACTAGATTGGATTTTTTTTCATTTTCCAATTGAACAGTAATGTCTCTGAAGTCACTCAAGGAAGAAACCTACGAGACTTACAAGTTTGTCCCATGAGGGAACACAGATTATGGGCAGGGACATCCTCATTGAGGAGGAGAACTGAAGTTGTCCCATGGACCTCTCTCTCCTGGACGTACATAGAAACACGAACTGAGAAATACGAATAATTTCCTTAAAATCCACTCTGGTGGATAAGACAATTATATTGACCAATTAAACAGAAATCAAAGACATAGGTTTGTGGTTTAACCTGGGGGAAATGATACCAACTTCCTCCAGCTCTTCTCCATTAATAATTAACTGAGCACTTCCCTGCAGTGAGATGAGGATGGAGCGATATATTCAGATTTGATGTGTTCAGATACATTTTAAAGGATTATGTCTGTATCTAGAAAAACTGAAGTGGAAGTACCGGGTTTCAGGAGAACATGGAGCAGGTAGATTAGTAGGAGTTCTGGGAAGAGCAGAAATGATGTGGGCGAAAGCTCGTGTGAAGAGATTAGATGGTGCGGACATATCTTCAGATCCAGGAATTAAAAATGTTTGCATGGGGAACTAAATATTTGAAGGTATATTGTACCATATTATTTTGCTACATCTTTTGATCGAGCCACTTACTAAATGTCTGGGATTTTGTGGGTGGATTCTGTCAAGAAGAAAGACTGAAGAGGTTGACAAGGTTTTTGAAATGCCCATGAGCTTGCACAAGGTTTTGCTCAGCCCCCAGCATAGAACTATAAATATAGAGAACACATTTATTCTGACATTTTCATGCTTTAAAAAAAAAAAAAAAAAAAAAGAGAGGAGGTCAGAATAAATGGCCTTAGACATATCTTAAATGACACTTGCATATTATTTTCAGGTTTCTAAAGCAAGGCATTAGTATCTGTGCTGAGTAGAGGCTCTGATAATGTTGGGAACAGCAAGAGTGAGATTCTGATGTCCGTGTAGCCATAGGTGACTCCACTGACTAATAGATTCAAAAGTTGATCATTTGCTTTTGTCTTCCTACCCAGATTCTCTTGACACTTTCACAAATGTGCTGGTATTAATATGTATAAAGCCCTGAGAGAATATTCACCCTTCCTTCTATCTATATTTGGGTCATAATTTGGGAAAATGAGCGTAGAGCCAGCCTCCATGTTTCATAAGGCCATGCATTCACTAAAATTAAGTGAGAGTTTTACTGAATGCTTTAGGGAGATCCATCTAGACTGAATGTATTCAGTAAAGCGGATAATTCCTTACATTAATGCTAAGACTTGTTTAATTCCAGACTCCCAGAGGTATGGTATATGACAGCCTGAATACAGTTGTTTCTTTTCTTGGTGTGAAGGACTTGCTAATTAACTGATTTAATCCATACTAAAGCATTATCAATACCTTCATCTATCATGCCACAGTGTAGGATAGCAGTGGTAGCTAGGTGTGTGTTGCCTTCTAAAAAGTATGTGTATTTGCATATGTAGTTGAGCGTATAAACTTTTTTTTCTCGGGTTATGTTTTTGTTGTGATGTTCAATTGCAATTAAGATAGCATAAATATTTAAAATATTTTCCTAATAACGTCACTGATGTTAACATTTCCTCTCCCCAAGGTAGATGGTGGTAGCTTGAATCACCATGTGGAAGAATAGTCTAAAAAATAGTATTTTCTAGAGTAACCCAAACATCCGTATTTTAATTAAATGAGAGCTAAAGGCAGCTACAGCATTTCCTTTATGAAATGGCAGTCATGGTTAAAACTGTATACAGGAGAGGAATGGTCAGGATGTGATTATTGGTTTTCTCCATGAAATGATTGATGGAAGAATCATTTGAGATGACCTAAAAAAAAAATAATCAAAATTAAAATTCAAACAAGACCAGTGTTTAAAAATGTTTTGAGTCTATTATATTCATATGATTAGACATAAAAGTAAATGGCTGAGTGTTTTCAATCAACTGTCTGAAAATCTTCACGAATCTGTTGTGGCACTGTCTCCTCTGTAATCTTAACTGATCTTAGCATTTAAACTTTTGCAATAGTTTTTGTAGTGCTGTGAGTCCCCACAGAATGCGAGACCGTTATCTATTTTTTCAGGGTTACACAGGTAAGCCTCTAAAGAAAATCCTACAACGTGGGGCAAAACACTTAATTTAATATCTTCATGTATTAAAAACAGCTACCAGATTGCTTACCCTGCGAGTATTTTAAAGTGCTTTGTTTTTCCGTAAGAGGGAATTAACAGATGCCTGACATGATAATTTCACTACATAGCGATGTAGTTTTCTTTCTAGTACAATGTTAAATGATAATGATGAAGACTGAGTAACGTTGTTAATCTTAGTGGGTAGCAGTTTCACCAATGTTTAAGAAGTTAACAAGGGGTGATTTTAACCTGGTCTTGAACATCACAAGAGGTGTAATGTATTTTTCCCTGTTTAGTCCAGGGTGGATGGTAAAATGAGCTAGATCACCTAACAAGATTTCACCACCTCAGAGGTGAAGCAGGGTGCCTATCATGGTGAGGACAGTAGCCTTGTTCAAGGGATGCTAGTGAAGCTCGTGGGGTAAATAAACTATTTTCCGATACAAGTGAGCAGGAAAGAGATGTGCCACTTCAGGACATGGTTTGATGGTGATTATAATGTTATGTAGATGGTTGGGCTTGATGGTCTTGGAGGTCTTTTCCAGCCTTAATGATTCTGTGAAAGGTAATGCATTGCCTACATGTTTCTTTCACATTGTTTCTATTCCTCAACAGTTACTATAGACCTCTCAACATCAAAGCGTACCTTTTGTCTTGTAAAGTTTATCCTTCTTACGTTGGTGATATACGAGAAGTCTTGGATTTGTCAGATGAGAAATCTGAGCTGTGAATTCTTGAAGACTAGGAGGGTATTCTAGGAAGGTATTAGCTTCTGCTTGGTGTGTTCCTCTGCTCTTCCCAAGGCATCCACTGTTAACTACGATGAGAAAGGAATATCAGGATAGATGAACCTTTAAACTGACCAGGTATGGCCATTTTTATAACATGGTGTGGCCTCTTCTTTTT
>VWZK01005440.1:123794-235384 GCA_013396935.1 Baryphthengus martii | reverse complement strand
TTTTTTTTTTTTTTTTTTTTGTTATTTTCTGCTCTTCTGAGTATAGATGTTCATATTTCAATTACTGGTTGGATTTGAAGCACGGTTTCCCCAGAATTAGTTGCAAAATTTGCTCATGCTGATCAGCTGACTAACAAAACAAACTGAATGACAGGTTTTGCTTTTGGCAAGGCAAGTTCATCAGAAAGAAACTCTGCACGTATGACTTAGGGAGATGGAGCCAAGGGGGGGCGAAAGAGAGGAACATTAAAGAAAATGTATTCAGCTATTTCAGTCAGGTAACGTGGAGGGTCTTTACGCCCATGGAAGAAAACAGGGAACTGGAGTAAAACTCTCAGTTAGCGGTCCTTTACCTCCTCCTTGGTCAAATAAGAGGAAAATGCAGTGGCACAGGTAAAAGTCACAGCGTCAGCATGATTTTATTTACAAATACTAACAGTAAGATAGACCTGTAATGCTGCAGTATCTGTATATTCATTGTAATAGTTGAAATTGCTTTATTTTCTTTCAGTAGTGTAAAAGGAAATTTTATAAAATCTATTGCTGATGAATAAGGCATATGAGATATTTTAAATGATACATTTGGACCTGAGTGCCAAGAAGTATTCCTGTTCCAGACTGTATTTAAATATATGTGTTTTCTTTAAACATGTGCTTAAGTAAATGCTGGAATTGGAAGAGATTTAAACACGTGTTTTTCAAGTCTTTTCTTGAGTGAGCAACCAAATTAGAAATAATTCTGCCCGTTCCAGTGCCATCCTTAGCCTAGGACTGAACTACAGGTAAAATCAGTTCTCATTCATTCTCTACAGGAGGAGGAGTTCTGTTTTCTCTCATTTATCTAATTAAGATGTGACATGAGGTGCGATTCTGATATCTGAGTCACTGTTCTGTAACAAAAATTTGAAATTAATGAATTGTTTTATTTCTGTCCAGGTTGAATGTCTGTGAATTACATTCTACAAACCCTCACTGACAGGTGATAGGGCATGTAAAGTACAATCTGATTTGCTCATTTTAAATAGCACATTAATCATGAATGCCAACATTCTCTTAATTGTGGTTCTTTCTGACTGGCAGAGCATTTCCTGGTGATCTACAGAGAAGATGGCTCATTACTTTGTCGGCTCTCTTTTTTCTACTTGCTGTACCACGCTAGAGATGGTTAAAAATACATGAATAATGTTTTCCTGCATACTCTGCTGCCGTATTTGGCACAAGAGCCTGAATTTAACTTCCTGTAGAAGAGAAGTAATCTGTGAGATCTTGAATAGAAGCTATTTTAGGGCTGTGAGGTCCTTCTTTATAAAGATGAAGCTTGGACAATGAAGACATTTTGAGAAGTTAGATAGGATAAATTAATCTTCCTGGAATATCCCATAGCGTTAACAATGCAAGTGAAGCTGAAGAAGTTACAAAGTGCTAGCACATGAAACACGAATACACTCAACCATGAATAAAAGCAGACCTCAGATCTGCCAATATTATGCTATATTATGGTATAATATAAATTTTGGTATAACTTTTCCCGATATAACCTTTCATGACTCTCTCCAAGTTCCTAGCTCAGACTTCGAAGAAGAGCTGGGATAAATGTGTCTGATACTTAATGCCAGTCCTCTCTGTGAAGGCTGCCAGCAGAGCTCTCATTTAATGCTGGAAGCAGTGGGTTTTTCATTTGTACTCTGGGAAGTGGAGTGAAAACACCCGTTGAAAGCACACAGGGTAACAAGCAGACATTGCACAGAATAACTTGCAGCCACAATTGACCAAGATGAAATTGTTAAGTCGTGGGCTAGTGAGGATGAACTTCTGTTGCAAATTCCCTAGGCTGTGCTGGCAACTTTCTTAATATTGTCAGAGCTCCCACATTTTTGTTTCTTTGAGGTATAAGCGTTTCTCAAAGAAGGACAAAAAGCCATTAGCACGAATGAAAGCAGCCAAATAGCTAATTCTTAAAAAAAAATTATTTTAATTACAAATGAATATGCTCTGAGAGGCAGATCAGAAATGTGTATTCTCCTGGCACTAGAAATGGATAGAAATGGAAGGGTAACAGATCCTTGACTTCAGTTAAATGAACAAAACTGTTTAATGAATGCGTCATACATCGAGCCAAATGCTCAGTTGCAGTGGCACAACTCTATCGACTATAGTTATGGGCATCAGGGTAGCTGAGAGGAGAATGTAAATGACAAAATTTTGTTTCTATGCACTACCTCAGAGGCAGCCTGTGTTTTGAAAACACATTTATTACTCTATTTTTTCATACATAAATTTGCAACAAGCCAAATGATGAGTTTGAAGCATAAAAGAGGAAGTTAAAGGTGACAGCACCAAAGATTAGGGAGACAGAGTTTTGACTGGAAAAGCAAGAAAAGCTTTAAATGAAGGTACGTGTGTGAATTTAACATAAGCTAATGCCACCACCATCACCAAGATAGATAAAGCTGTGCATGAAAAAAAGAAAGCAGGTGCTATGGAGCTGAGGATTTCACATGAACAGTGTGCAAAGTGGCAGCAAACCACCTGGATTTACAGTAAGCACCCTTAACCACAAACTACTCAGGTAGGCACCGGCATTTTGTGCTGTGGCATATGCAAATGATCAAAGATTTAGATTCAAAGTTAATGTTCATTTATACAAGACGAATTAAGAGCAATAGCTTTGTGTTTGGATAAGACTCTCTTTCTCCTGAATATTATCCTGTCATTGCAGGCAGTGACCTTAATTTGCTGACCAGTTCTCTGATTCAGATATTGTCAGTACTCGAACGTTGCCTGAAGTCTTGACAACGTTGCCTACACAGAGGCGTCTAGTGCCATTTCTGATGCCCTGGGTTGTCTGAGACTTGCACGGGGCTTGTGGGAGCCCCGCGCCATTCTGGGGGTGAGCGAAGGGCAGGCATCACTCCCTGGGACATTGAAGGTGGGCATGCTGCATGCCCTAACCATTAAAGGCGCTTTCATGCCAACAAGAGGATCCTCTCGCCAAATTTTCTAATGTCCTTTTGCTTAAAATAGGATCTTACTCCTAACATGGCAATGGTAATAATACTAACATTTTACTTTTAACTCATCCTTTCCAAATAGCGTGCCTCTGTGGCCTCTCCTGTGAAGGACATTGGATTGCTCTGCTTCTTTTGCAGAGATACAGAAGCTGAAGTGACTTGTTCACAATCTGCCATCGGCAGAGACAGGCCACGGGAGAGCTCATGTCTCCTGCAGCCACCTTTGTAGTTAAAAGCTGTATTTGACAGAGCTGGGTTTCACTGCATAAAATAATGTCTACAGATTTACAACACATGCAACCCTGAAGTGCATTAACCAGGTTTGTTTTCATTTTTTTTATTTTTTTTTGTTGTTGGTGGTGGTTTTTTTTATCTTATAGCTGAACATATGAAACTATTTCAGGTTAAGCTGCAGTCCTAATTTTCAAACAAACAGAGTGGGTGTTTTTTTCCTTCTCTCATGTGAGGGTGGGGGGGAGGAAAGGTAATTGTATTTTGTATGGTGATAGGGGATTTGTGCTGCCTTCAACCAGCTGCTGAAATCAGCGATAACAGTCACTGGCCTCCCCCACTACCGTTGGATAAAGAGCTGCCGCTGAGTCTATTTCTCAAGCTTAAGCTGAATTGCTTTGAAGGCTTACGAAATTCAATTTGCAAGAGAATGGAGGATCCTCTCCGTGTAATTTCAAAATGTGGAAAATAGTAATTGCTTTTGCTTCATTCAGAGTATCCGTGTAGGGAAGCAGCAGCATCCTTTCAGCCCCAGCCTCCTCTGCTACCGGTAGGAGGTTGAACATGCACGTGGCTGTGAGCGGTGCTGGACACCACATCTTTTTTTGTCACAGCTGTTCCTTTTGGCGGGCAGGCATGGCAGCTGAATGGCCAGTGCCGCGTCTTTAGATCTGCTTAAGGCAGTGCTTTGTATCTTGCCAAATGACATGAAAAAGGCTTTCATTGTGATAACTCTCTCTTTAATTGCCTGCATTTGTATTTATCTCTTCAGTATGGAAGATAATCCTGTATATGAATAATCAGGCTTGATCTCAGATTTATAAGGTGTTTCGATTTGTTCCGTTCAGTAGAGAACATAAGTATTACCGGATTTTTCACAAGTCTCCTATTAGGAGCCATCCTTGATCCTGTGGCTGGCTTGTCTGCTGGTAATCTTTTTCTGCGCTTGAAGAGCTGACAAAAGCATCTGGGCCTCCCTGGCAGTAATTAGGACGAGCTAACTGCCTGCTGGGCTGAAAAGTAGTGCTGAGATTTGAGGAAGGGCAAGTGCAAAACGCAAACCGGCGAGCATGCCAATACCTTGTTTCCTTTTGTACAAAGGAACCACTGTATTCAGTTGCATTTAACTGGCACCGTTATCTTGGGGGGTTTTAACTCAATTTTACTAAACTCTGGTGTTATCTTTAGAAGTCCAAGTTCAGAGTAAGGTGGTTGGGTTTTTTTTTCTCTCTTGCACAGCTGTAAATATAGAATTGCCTTTACAAGTTAATCAAAAGCCTTCCGTTTTCAAACACTGAATTAAAAAAAGAAACCTAATGGAGGAACCTTCCTCTACCCATAATCTTTATAAAGACTTATGACAGCAATTCCTTCATTGATACCTAGATGTCAAGTCCTTGGGTGCTAAGTATTTATGAAGTTTCCTCCAAAGTGAGACTTAAAAACACATAAACCTGAGGGGAAAAAAACAAAAAAACAACAAGATAACCTCAGGCTGCAATCTAGTAATTTTGTGTCCAGGAAGCCCACCTCCCTTAAAAGAGATTGAACAGGACCATGAGAAATTCAATTTGCTGTTTGTAACATGTATTTTACCAACACTCACAGCAGCCTCTGCACTTGCTCGCTTGGATTTGAACAGCCCTGCTCACCATGGGACGATTTTCAAGCTGTTAAGTGGTGTGCTGTGAGTGACTGCATCCCCAGCAAAAAGTTGTGGGGAGCAGCAGTTGGTTCTGGCAACTTATCTACTTGGATTTTGATAGGTTCTGTGAGGGTAACCTTCTGATAGGTTTTGGAGTCCTTTTTTTGTCCCGTGGGAAGAAAACTGGTGTAATTTGTGAGCAAAATCCTGCTTTGAACACTATCATGTGAAGATGCCCTGAGATCCTGCTTTCTCTAAAAGACTGTGTGTGACAGATTGTTAACCGCTGAAGTTCCTTTGGTATTCGTTATGGTGCCGTTACAAGGCTCTGTTCTAAAAGCTAGAGCAGCATCTTGTGATTTAAATGGTCAGCCACACAGATCTGGTATTTTAAAAGAACAGATTTTGTTTTCTGTACATCACCTGAAGACTTTTCTTGAAATATACATCTTATTCATTGACTTCTTGACTATCAGATCTCCTTCTTGCGTTACTTACCATGCTGGAGCATGATGATGCTACATTTCTTCCTTCTCAGTGGGAAGAAAAGTGGCATCCCTGCCCGCATCGCAAGGGGGACAGTATCAGTGCTCCACCATAGACTGGCTGACAGCAGGTGCTCTTAAGTCCTGAAATCATTTTTCCTTCTCTCTTCAGAGGTAATTATCAACCAATCTTGATTTTCTTTTGATTTTTTTATTTTTTTTTTGGAAGATCATAAATGCATTTCACACAGCACTGCACCTTTGCTGTCGTTTATGCTCAGTTCCACCATGGTGTGCCCTGAATCTGTTTTGTAATACATGACACAATTACATCTCAGGGAGATTTGCTTTTCCCTATGTTGCATGATTAATTTATATGCAGTCACTCCATCCTTGGAATGAAATAATTTTTTTCATCTTTCTGCCTTTCTTCAGAGGGAGGTTTCCGCAAAACTGTTTTGGCATTTATTTTCACTGAGAAGATGAGTTAAATAATTGAAACAGCCAAAAAATGGCTTAAAAAAAAGGGCAAAATGTATTTTCTTGTTTTGCTTCATGAACAGCTGAGTTTGAATACAGATGCAGACACTAAAGTAAATTAGATTATCTCAGTTCAGTATTCTGCACTGCAATTCCAGTCCCTATCATTGTCCCAATCCCCATATCTGTGAGATGGAAAGACTGAGTAGTAATGAAGATGTGTCACTGTACCTGCCTTAACTGTACCAAGCTACATACAGTAAATCCACCCGTAGTTTTGTTTTTCCCCCTCTGGCGTTATCTGTGGTTCACAGCTCCCAGCTGAGGGCCTGATCTAGATCTCCAAAGACTCTAAAACCACATTTCTAATCACTGCCTGTTAAAATTTGCCTACAGATTTTGAAAACAAGCTGCTTTTAAAGGTCTGTCTACATAATGTAAACTGTAAGCATTTGAGTTGGCGTGTAACTTTGTTTGTTATAACACCATTTAACTAGAAAATGGGTTAAATGATGAACATCTGGCACACAAGGCAGTTCAGTGGCTACAACATTGTGACTGACGTGGGTGTGTTGTGGAGAAGGTAAGAGTTCACCAAAATAAAGTTTTCAGGTGTGTATGTAGCCTCTGAGTCCCTGACAGCAGAGAAAGCTTGTGTCCTACCCTGGGCATGTAAAGGTGGCGCATTTGCTCAGCGGCTGCTCTGCAGCAGCTTCTGGACTTGCCTGCTACCTCCTCTTCCCATCCAGCTCAGCATGGCAGTTAGCTCCTGTTGGCACAGCTTTGAGTTCCTGAATCACTTCTTGGGCTAATACAGATGAGATGAACATGTGGTTGGTGATGTGAAAACAGAGGCAAGTGAAAGGGGTGGCAAGTCCAGGAATAAGAATCAAACTCTGATCCATTCTGTTGCTATGCTCCTTGAATAAATTACAGCCATGTCAAAGACGTAGGTTTCTTTGGCACCGATATGGCCTTTGACTTTCAGTCTAACTTATTTCTTTTTCCTCTCTCTAAATTGTTCTTCCATCTCCATCGATTAGCATTGTTTATGCAAGAATTGTGCATTTTTAGAATTTTTTTCTGCCTCACTAGTGCACACCATGATGATGTTCCCCTTTACTATCCTCCAACTGTTTTTCTTTCTTTTTTTTTTTTTCGTAATGTCAGATGGCCCCTTCCTGTTAAGGTCTTGTGCTATTAGCCTCACTGGAGAGTCTGAGTTCCATGGCAGCCATATAATTGACTTGATACCATCTCACTGAAAGGTCACAGTGTGCTTTAGAGGGTGCTTTTCCCTTGTCTTAGTATTATTGTGGATAGGTAATTATGCTTCATGCAATTCCAGACTCCATTCAAATATATAGTTTTTCTTATTCTGTAAATGGAAAATATGTTTCATATTAAGCATAATTTATCATACCCAACAGCTACTGTTACGATGTATCTGAAATAGTCTATCAGGATTGATATGTTTGCATTGAACCACAGCATGTGGAACTTCCCCGTGTATTCCTGTCCTCATCTGTCCAGGTCTGAAGGCCTTGATTTTGGAAACTAAACCGCATGAGATGAGACATTAGGGAGTGGGAGGGAAGAGTCCTACAGACCTGGTAGCAGCTTCTGCTGATGCCTTTACTGCTACAAGGACTGTTCTGCAGATGAAAAGCAGGACAGGATGTGTCTGGAGATTAAAATTCTCTTTGAGCGCTGAAAACAACTCTTGTTCCCTCTTGTCCTGCAGTGGCCTAGACCCACAGTTATCCTTCAGCTTCATGCTGACTTCTGCAGTTGCAGCAGTGATGAAGTTTCCTGTTGTTTTCAGAAAAGGACCAAACATCAACCCTTCTGCATGTATCAGTTATCCTGGCATTGTTTTCTTCCTGTTTTTTTTCTTGTACAGCAAATCCCTATCTTTTTAGGTGGTGCAATCAAAATATGAATAATAGGAGAAATACTTCAAGGTAAATGCTATTAAAAACTAGGTGCAACCTCGGTAGCATTGCCATAATGATATCTTCTTTATTCTCTTTTTTTCCTTAATAGATCTTTTGGTATCTGCAACTTAAGAGTTCACGTTGTCTGGTTTTACTCTGCAGACCAGAGATCTAGAAACTCAGCTTTCTAAAAATTGAAATGAGATTATGATACATGCATTTGCAAAGGCTGGAGTTTAGAGAACAGTGACAGATACTGTACACCTGAAGGTCTAACAATGAAAATTGGCCACACGTGTATGTGCTAGAAAAGACTAGAACAATGGTTTCACAGGGCGTCGCTATAAGATTTCATTAATGCACTAATAAAGCCAATCTTTGGAAATGGCTGGTACTTTCCTCTAGAATAATTATTGTACTAGAAGACTTCCCAGTTCATTTTTATTGCTCTCCTGTGGGGCTGAAGCTGTTCTGGTATAATGGAGTTTGCATATTCAAGATATTTTAAGACCTATGAGAAGGTCATCCATTGATAGCAAACGATGAGTCCTGAACAGCTCCACTAGGCTCTGGTTTATAGCTTGTCTTTGGACATAAATGTAAGCTTCAAAAGAATAATAATGCCCAAGCCAGTAAATAATGTATGTCATCTTGGCTAATCTAGAAAAAACTGTGCACGCTAATTCAGCCTATAGATATTAACTCCCTTCATTGTCTGAACAGAGATCTTTCTAAATCATTTACCTCATATAATAGATTATGAATCAGTTGCTGTGAATTAGGGAGTTCTGGTGACTTCCAGTTTATTGGATTTAATCTTTCTTCTGTCATGGGTGTTCCAAGGAACCAGGTCTATTCGTTATAGCCCACCGTTGATGGCAGAGATGTATTTCCTTGCAGGAAGGCTTCTCCTGCAAGCTGTAAATTGAAGTTGAGAACTAAATTTATTTCTTCTAATACCTCATGCTGAATGACTGAACTTCAAACTAGTCCCGTAGCATCAACTTTGGTGTTGTTATGACAACGCCACACTTTCACTATTTATCAGAATTGCATAATTTAGCACAAAATATTACAACTGGCTTTCTGTGTATACTGTGCTTTAAATAATACTTTTTTTTAATTCACAAATTTTATTATCTATCAGTAAGTTTGTATGCCAGCTGGTGCTCTAAGTTTTTCCCAACATATTTTATGGTTGTATTGTACTGGGTTTGAGCGTTTATACCTTGCTGATGCTCCATCTTTTACATAAGCCTGGCAATGTAGTGTGTATATCATTCAAGATATGATATTTGATGTGTTGGGGTTTTTTGTTGGCTATTTTCAAACACTACCAAAAATTGCCTTGATTTTGTCGAAGAAGAAGAATGCTTTTGAATAATAATTGGAACGAAGAATGAGGAAAACCTGAGTTTAGCAACCTCAGGCATTTGAACAGACAGCTTCATCTAATCATTTTTGCCCTTTCAGTAATGCCTTACCTATTTTGCAGATGGCAGTGAAGTCCAGTGAGCTAACATATGGAGAAGACTGCAGTAACTTTGCAGGGGTTTTCCCCCCCTTTTTTTTGATCTGAACAACTTTGGGGTTGTCATCCATTTTTGTCCAAAGAGTAGACATCCTTATCTTTATAGCACAAAAGGCAGATGAGAAATCAACATATTTTTTGATGTGGCTAGCTCCACCCAATATATATTTAAATTAATGGTTTTATATCCTGGAAGTGCGATGATATGAGAAGTTGCAAAGAAACATCCTCTCAGTAGCTACAAAGGGGATTGTGACTCAATCCTGGTTTCCAGTGCCCCCTACTCCTGTTTTCTGGAAAGTAGGTATTCTCAGGTTCCCATGGGACCACATGCTGACTCTCTGCTGAATTGTAGTGATGTAAATGCAGGAATTTTGGTCAGTCTCCTTATTTATGTGGGGAGAAAAAGATGTCATTGAAAAACCTTTTATGTATTTTAGCCACTTCACAAGAGACCTGTGAAGACTTTTTTTTTTTTTTTTTTTTTTCCCCATTTCTCTTCTTTGACTTTTACTATATATTTCTCCTTTCAGGATCAAGCATTTCTCCTGCCTCTGTGGCCTCTCTTTGACAAATCTATTCTTCTAAGCAGCTGTGTCAGGCTTCAGAGATGCTTTTAGAGACACCTGTCCTATGGTATAGAGACTTGACAGTCAGTCAGTTGATATAATTTACTAGTTAAACTCCTGAGATTCAAGTGTACGGTCCAAGCCAAAGCGTTCCTTATTTTTTTTTTTTCTAGTATTGATGTCAACCAATGTTCAAATAGAAACATTTTCCAAGAGTATTAATATTAGTGCAGAGAGAAGTGTGCAAATTGTGCAGAAAGCTGAAACATGAACCTTCCTGCTTTCCTCCTCATCTTTCTCCTGTCCCCAGCTGCTAAACCTTTTCATTTCTGTGCATCTTTAGCTCTTCACAGTTACTGCCCATTGGACCCATAACTGTGCACTGTACTTCTCCTAGGTGCTAGCTCCTACCCCAGTATATATACCCAATTAATGAATGATCTTGTCTCTGTCATGTGTTCTGCCTCTCAAATAGTTTCTTTTTATCCCACATGTAGGAGGAGATTTACCCTCACAGAACATGGGACTTAAGAGAATTTTTTCCTAGTAATACATAACAAAAGTCTCCCTTAAACAAAAGCATCCTTGTTCCCAGCCAGTAATGAGATTTTGAGTTCTGGATATGCCAAAGAGATGAACATGTAGCCCATCCACGTGAAGCACTAGCCACGAGATCTCTAGTCCCACAAGTAGTGTAGGAGTACAGAGGTTCTCCATTGCCGATCATCTACAAGGAAAGACCTCATTTTAGAGTTTCCTGCCCTTAACTGGGAAAAAGATGTCACTTCCATGCCTCTGTAGTAGCGATGCCAAAGAGGCCTCGGGCACATGTGAAATAAAATCCATTTTGGGTGTTGAGGTTTGTCGTTTCTCTTCAAATAGCCTGAGGTTCTGTGATTCCTTAAATAGTAACCACAAAGGTTAAGTCTTAGCCACCACATGAATTAAATGGGATGGAAGCAGGACTATTTGAGCAGGACGTTTCTTCAAGTAAACTTAGAGCAAACAGTACTTTCCGCTTTTTTAACTGAGAGGCAAAAGCGGTGGAAGTTTGGGAAAATTGCTACTGGCTTGAAACACTTCACTCCTGTTCTCTCTCTAGATGGAAAGGAGCACTATATCATAGAGAGATTTCTTGCGATTTTCTTCCCATTACAAAATAAGGCAATATAACAACACTGAAAATGAAACAGAAAATTAAAAAGATGAGAATGTACGGGGAAAAGGGTTCTTAATGTTTACTAGCTACCACTAAAGTCCCTCATTCAGGCTAACAGTTCTCACGCTTCTGTAAGTAAGATGAGGTGTCAAACATTATTTAAAGCATATGTGCTGTGAGATTGGACTACGCTTTGTGTTTCACGATTGATAAAGTATTGTTCCTAAATAAATCTTGCAATTCTAGCTGCAGTGACACAAATAATAGAACATGAAGGTGTGAAAGAAAATGGCCAATTTGAGTGATATGAAAAGAAGCTATGCTTCATTTGCTCTTAGAAAATAAGGCACAGTACAGACATGATTGCCTTTCTTGAACAGTTGGATAGGATTGCTACTGTATAAAGCTCTCCCCGCATACATTTTTGGAGTGACTCAATGATTTGTACGTGTTGTGCAGTCTGTTTTTCATTTTTCAGAGACATGTTAAGGTAATAGGTCTGTAAAATTTTAAATGTTGGAACTGTATAGCTCATTTTCTCATCAGATTCTGATTTGTTTGCACATTACGTATTCGTGTGTAAGGGTGGCAAAACCAGGCAGAACACTGATCCTGAGAAAGACTGCAGCTCGGAGAAGTAGTTGTCATTTTATTTTTGTGTCTAATTGTCTATTTTTAAAGGCCAAGCTTCCAGCACCAGGCACTTAGGAGAAATTCATTCTTCTGTCTTTGAAAACTAGTATCAACCTAAGCTACACCTTCTGGACCCCTCATACCCTTTAGCATTTTTACTCTCTAATGCTGTTTATACTTCAAGATGATTTTCAACCTTTAGCCTAACGTAAGAAAATGTATGCTTGTTTCTTTATAGCAAGTATGTACATGGCCAACAGATTAAAAATTACATTTACAGAGAAAATGTAGCCTGCCTGCATAAGACAGTCAAATTGACTAATACCATTGGCTTGTTGTGTTCATTTCAAGTTGGATTTAGCTAATGCTTGTGTGGTTGTAATCTCTGTGAGGTTACTTTATTACTTAGAACACATGTTTTGAAGTGGCAGTCAAAAGGATGAGGGCTTGGGGTTAAAAGACTTGGAGATATAATAATTCTTAATCAAAATCTCATTTGGAAAATAGTGGCACCTGGACTCAGTAAAGCAGTAAAGCATCGTGACTCTTCCAGGGAGTGCAGCAGTCTATCTTGACAGTGATTTATGTTCTTTTTTGCCTACCATGCCCAAGTATATTATCTAGGTTGACGTGCATATGTACATATATCAAGTGAGGTCTCAGCACCTGCTGCAGTCCCCATACTGAATTTATCCTTGCTGATACTTCTGAATGTTGGTAGAGAACGAAGGACACAGTCCCTTGACACATATCAGCTAGATGTGGCACGACGTGATTTCGACACAAGGTAGGTGTATGTTTAGACTCCGCAGCAGAAGTAATTAAGAGTAGAATTTGATTGTCATCTGGCCTTGCAGTTGTTCTTGCTGTGAGAGTCTGGCAACTTGTAATCTTACAGGTCAGCAAGCAACCACCTACCTTCCATATTTTTTGACATTTCAGAGGCTATTTCTGTGTAGATGTGAAACAAGCAGTCTATGGGAAAAATACTACAATAATAGACATGATTCCTGAAATCTTGTCAAGTACAAGATAATTTAGATTGCCTTGCAAATCCTATGCATACATTTTCCTAAATTAAAAACATGCTGCACTATTTGAAAAATACCTAGCCTGAGTATTATGGCCTTAAGCATTACAAAAAGGTCACTATAAACTTTACAAGAAAATTATAACCTTCCAGTATGTTTTGAACCATCTTGTAAAATTTAATACAAATAGGACATTCTGGCTTGGAGTTTTCTGGGCCACCACTGAAACAAAACAAATAAAAAAAAGATTTACAAATTAAGTTTGGTAGAATAATGTTTACATGACCTCTGGATTTCACTACTACAGTATTAGATGGGATTTATTCATAGAAGTTATTTCTGCACTAGTTTGTTTTTTCTTAACCTCTTCCTTCCCCTCTCCTCTGAATACATAGGCTATTTTTTTCTGTACAGTGTATTATTATCTCTTTTTTTTTCACATTCAAGGAAGTCTTGCTTAAACTCCTAAGTGGAATCTGCAGATCCTCTTAAAACTTGCTAAAACCTGTACAAGCTCCCAGCATACTTTAAGGGATATAGGACAAAAGCCATAGAGGCCTCTGACATCTAAAAACAGGTTTTAGACACGATGTGGGCAATTTAAAATACTTTTTTTTTTTTTTTTTTTTAAATTAGTCTACAGCTCCTCTACTTGGTAAACGCATCTGGGCACCTAAATCAATTTTGCTCTGAAATTTGTGTGGTCAGAGTTCTCTAGGAACCATAGCTTAGGTTTTTCCCCAACAAACCAAGCCTGAAGATGTGACACATCTGAGTCATTTCAACAGTTCTCTGCAGTAGAGGCTTTGTTGTATTTTTTTTCTGGATTGTGTCTAAACCTCCTGTCACTGACAAGTTTTTCGGAATTTCCTTCTGATGGTATAATGCAGCATTGTAACTTCATTGAATTTCCTTGAGTAGTCAGATTCCAGCCCTGTGATTGTGCAGCAAAAGGAGATTTCACATAGATCTTATTTTCTAACTTATTCAGTGGAATCATCAAGTTATTACCCTCTAATTATTACTTGGAACATTTAATGGGATATGTGCTATAATTATAAATTTGGCCGGAGTACATTAAGGAAAAATCTTAGCATTTCATCAAGTGAACGGATTGTACTTGAGAAGATGCGTGAGGTTATTTTCAGGAGTAATGCACAGAAGTGTTCAGCCTTGATTTATGAAATGCACAAAGCAAATTTGAAGGGCAGCATCCTAAAGTGATAAGGACATCTGGGAGAGGTTCAGTTGTGAAAGGAGCAGTAGCATAAATCACAAGTGGGCTGTTCTTTGGTTGAAGATGTATATTAGTGGGAAGGCTGTGGAATTTTCATTTGATTCTGATTCAGGCTGCAGTAGTTCAGTGCCAGACCTCAGCTCACAAGCATACTTCTGTGATCATCTTTTGTACTATACTCTGCCACACAGTGAATGATGCCAAACCAGGGTTTTGGGAAGCAGAGCTGTAAATACATCCCTGCTTACAGTGTTGAGGGTGAAGATTGTTCTAAAGTGGTGAAGAGGACTGACTCCATTAGAACATCCTTCAGCTCTCAGAAACAGAAGTAAGCTGCAACAGTTTAAAAGTAAAGCATCTTTTTATCAGTGTAAATATATTATTTGGAGAAAAATAGAAGTTGCAAAGAATATATGTAAGTATATAAGCCAATTTACTCAGGATTTTAGTGAGGATTTTTAAGCTGAAACATTCTTTTGTCTGCAGCTTCTCTTCAAAAAAATTGCAGGTTCAGAGATGAGGAAGATACTTGTAAAGAAGGTATTTTATGTTTTTGCATTATTCACTGATTAAACAACATGTAGCATGACCATTTTCCTCTGATTACTTAAAGCCCTCTCTAGAAATGTGAAGAGTGTGTGTGTGTGTATATGGGACTGATTTAAAATGAGACATTTCTCAATGTTTCAACTCCCTGAGCTTCTGATATAAAGAGGTAGGTGAACACATTCAAAATGTATTTAGCAAATACAGAAAAATGTACTTGGAGACACAGTCAGCTGTGCATGACATTGTCTCTCCATGATAGCACTCTGGCTAGATAAGAGTTTTGTTGTCTGCAATGCAGGAGACAAAGATGAGAAATGTGAGTTTGCACACTAGGGATAAAAAAAAAACCAAACTAACGGAACAAAACAGATGAGGTAATGTTTTGCAAGAGTTTGAAAAGGAAAGGGACATGAGGAAATAAAAAGCTTTAGTAGCACATTATATCTGACATGGTTGTCTTTCTCCATATTCACTCTCACCCACATAACAGATAGTTTCTTAATTTTTCCATGTGTTTCCTTTGTGGTTTTTATTAATTCTCATATTTTCTGTAATTAATTGCATACTTCTGGATTTATGCCTCTACTGAAAAATTCTGGTTGATTACTCTCCATATCCTCCCTCCCTTTTATTTAGCCTGTTTAATCATTATTGTCTTTCCCCCTCAAAACCTATTCCCTATATGTTTATTTCTGGAGCAACCGCATTTCTCAAGTTGCCATTTCTCACTGAACTTTGGCAGCATCCTTGCATCTGCTAATTCCCCACGGCTCTGTTGTTCTCTTACAGTAATAACAACCGTATTTTTTCCTTCCTGGGAACACTGGGGTGACTGTTATCGGTTGTGAAACTTGCAGGAAAAAGTTTCTAAGTTAGTACATGTAGAAATGGGGTGGTCCCATCAATGCCACAAGTCTTTTTGAGTGGACTTCTATACGGTGCACTCAAGCACAGATGCAGAAGGAGGCATTATTGCTTTGTGCAGAGCGCATATCTCATGAGCGA
This sequence comes from Baryphthengus martii, assembly GCA_013396935.1. NCBI lineage: Eukaryota > Metazoa > Chordata > Aves > Coraciiformes > Momotidae > Baryphthengus > Baryphthengus martii. Next base: position 219,881 of record VWZK01005440.1, on the reverse strand, counting down.
GTCTATATTAGCAACCTAACAGTGAAATCTGTGCTGCTCCCAATGGATGTCTTGGTTCTCCTGGGGCTAATCCACTTGTGTAGCCTAAGACTCCAGTCTAGTTAGATTGTTGATTAGGCGGGCCCTCCTATGATTGCCAGCAAAGGGGAGAAAAGACCTCAGAGAGGCTTGATTAGTTTTCATGTGAAAGCACATACATGTGGAATCTGACCTCTTTTGTATTGTCCATGTATTTCTGCTTTCAGTGGATTTTTGATCTGCAGTGGCATTTTTGATGAAATTATGTAACCTCTTTGTTTCCTTCTTTCCTTCGTTTGCTTTCATTTCTTTTAGCCTGTTAAAAATAATAATGGATGAAAGGGCAAAAAGGGTCAAGAACAGAGAAGTCTAAAAGCTTTTGAGTGAAAGGGAACATAAAATATTAACTTATTTAAAAGAATCACGGAAAAGATCATCCTTTGTGTCACTGTAAAGTTAGGGCTTTCTATGAGTTTTCTTGTGATTTGGTCACTCGTCATAGAGGAACCAGATTTGCTTAAAGTTTTTGTTTTGGGGAGGTGTTGTTTGTTTATTTTTAACAAAAAAAAATAAATCCTCGAGGCCTCTAGTTATGGAGAGAAGGAAAGGGATCAGGTACCAGTTCTTGCTGATATCATAGGCAGCACGATATGTCTCAGGTTTGGGATGGGTCAGCTAATTTTAGACTATCGAGTCACCACTCAGTCACTCAGTTGCAGCACTGGACTACCATGAAATAAAAGTATAGTGCTGTCTTTATGAAGCAAGATGTAGTAGTAGCCTGTGAGAAAGGTGCTTTATTCTGTGCAGCAAAGAATGTGTTTAAAGTGACAAATTTCAACACTAGGAATGTAATTGGTTGAGATATTTCTTGGGTTTCAGCTGTAAAAGTATTCATGAGAAGCCACTACTTGTAAGAGGAAAAAAAATGCATGAACACAGTCATCTGGGCTACTATAAAATTACCTTTCTTTTGCTTCTTAGGCTGACATAAGCCTATATTGAAGGCTCTGGTAATAGGAATTTCTTTGGAGACCAAAGCAGAAGGTGGAAGTGTGAGCAGAGCAATGTTACTTTCAAGATGTTTAACCATACATAATTGACGAGCTACATACTTTTTCAAATAGTTCATTTTATTCCTCAGGAGCTTACTGTTTAACAGTGGCTCTTGTATCTTGACTTTTCCTGTGGTTCAGCTATCGGGGTTTTCTTATTTCATTTGTGAATGTTGCATGCAGTGCTTTGTGTGCAGAACATTATTTTGTACCAGAAGTTACAGGGTTTCATGTAATAAAACAACAACAGTATGTATTATTTATATGTATGGTAATAGAGCCCTTTCCTAACAGATTTCTGAATGGTGAGAAGGGCACAATCGTTGTATCATATGATGGACTTTATCTTTGTATCCTGTCCTTGTCCGAGGCTAAATGATCTAGGAATGATCATCTTGCACTTGAAAGATCAAAACTCTAACAAATGTATGAGGTCATGATCCTCAGTGCTGTCTCATTCATTGAGCTTTGTGAAATTATGGGAAGGAGTTTTCTGACCAAAGAGGGCTGCACCACTGCTGCATCTTACTGCTGGTCTTGTCCTAAGGCAATCTGCTGAGTATCTCCAGAGCTTCTTGACTGAGGTGCATGGTCCGTTTGGGGCTTGGTGTCACCAGGGCCATGGGATTGATTGGTGGAGTTACCTCCTCTAAAGGTACCTGGGCAGTGACAGTCTTGAATAAGCAGAAATGGTTCCCCTGAAGGCAAGAAGAGAAAGGGAAATGATTTGCAAATACTTGAAAAAGCAAACCTCCTTACTCAGAAGTAGCTTTTCTGGCTCTTTCTGTGAGCACGTGCTTAAGTCATCTGTAGGTAGTGATCTGCCAGTAGTGATTTGCCAGTAGGCTTTTAGCCACAGTACGTTCCGTTAGGAAAGGCTGTGGGAGAGATAACATTTTTTTGTACTTTCTAAACAATCAGAATAAGAGAGGTTTTTATTGTTTCTTTGCTGCTGTTCTTGAGATTGGAGAGGTGAAGAGGCTGGCAAACACTGCACAGACAGATCTAAGAAACTGTAAACCATGTTCTTGCAATCAATAGAAGTTGTTTTAAAAATTTCATCCTTCAGTTCCCTGCTTGTTTCTAGTTACTAAATCCCATGAAAATGACATATCATTATCTTATCCTTTGCTCCACAGTTTCAGATGTTCACAGCCCTTGATAAATTAACAGACTGGTTATTCAGAAAAATAAAATTACATTTCTGGATTGGATTTATGATTATTATGCAAATGTAACTGCCATATTCTGTGCAGAAAACACATTTAAAAGCCAAAAAAATAGCAATAATCGTGTTCAGGAGCTACTCCAGTTAATACTTTCCTATATAGAACTGAGTATTCATTAATAACTTCTGGATTGTTATTAGAATTGTTTTATTGTAACGTGTAATTTGCTTGAACTGACTACGTTTTTCTCAAAATGCTTTTAATTACAGAAATAAATGACAGAGCTTAGTGGAGATGCTTATACAACAGTGCAATCATTTTCTGTGTGCCAACTGGAAATTCATTCTTAACAGATGGAATTCACCAGTCTGCAAAGAATGAACATGAGGCCTTAAAACTTTACTTTATCAGACAGACTAAGTATGATCGTGATGTCATACATGCTGTTTCTTCTTGGCTTCTGCACTATTAATCATTTAGAGCTACAGAAAAAAAAAAACAAAGAGTTGTACATTTTAATGGGGCTGTATTTTGCTCTTAGGATCAATCTTATTTGTCAACAAGATGTACCACTGTCAGTCAGAATAAAGGTATGGCTCAAAATAATTCCTTTTCTCTACAGCGACAGTGACGTTTATCCTTCTTCCTTCTGGGGGTGTGAGTTGCAATTATTTTGGTTTCTTGCTCCTCTTCTTTTTTTTGTTATCATTCTGCCTGACTGTAGCTTTTGTTGTCTTTATAAATCAGTAGGCATGACCTTCTTCCAAATTTTGATTCAGGATAAAGGCTGTAGATAGCCATAAGATGAAACCAGGACTTTAGATGCAACCTACCGGGAATAGAAACCCAATGTTTTGTTCTTAGCTGATGCGCTGGTTGATTTCAAGTCTCGCCTCTTCCTTGAAACTCACTAGCTTTAATGAACAGCAGTAAAAATGTAGCCCAAGAGTAGCTCAAAAAGTGGAGGTACACTGATTAGGCATGACATAAAGAAAGGAGAATAGGGAGAAAATGAAGGTATCGAGCTGAATGACCCTGCAGACTGGGGTAGGAGCGGAGAGATGAATTCATTAGCATCAAGTGCAAAATCACATACTGAAGAATAACAAGATATTCAGCTACATGTTAATTGCTCATCAGTTAGAAATGAATGAGAAGTAAATGCGTGCAATGTGCTAAATGACAACGGAATGAGTAAGCCAGAGCGTTGTGGCAATTGCACTGCCGGCCTGTATCAAGAGACAGAGAACTGGTGAAGATCCTGTCCTACCAGAAAACAAAAAGCTCCACCAGCCAGTCATCCCAGCTTTACATGGCACTTGCAGCACACTAGTACCCTGCATCCACTGGAAATGCGCGTGTCTTTGTCCCAGCATACTTCAGAAAACCACGATGTTAAAGTAGTTACCACAGAGCGTAAGAACTGCTGCAAGTTCACATCATTGCTCATCTGATGTGATCTTGTTCACCTTTCCAACCTCTGAAAGAATGTGGCTTGCTTTAGCATAGAAAAACAATGACTAGAAGTGAAAATAAGTTCCTCAGAGAGGGGAGAGGACTATTTATGCCAAAGGATTGAAGCGACATGAGAGAAAACAGGGATAAACTGGCCACAGATAAATATGGAGGTCTCTTGCAGTTCTGCCTTTCTGTAGGATCACTCCAGGTGGAAGGGGCTTGGGGAGGTCTCTAGTCCAACCCCTCCTGCTCAGAAGGAATGGTCCTACTGAGAGCTAGATCCAAACATGAATGACCTGGCATGGCATGTGGAAAAAAAAAATAAAAAAATAAAGATTTTACAAATAAGTAAATGTTAGGTCATTAAGCGGGACCCAGATTTATTTTCTTTTTCCCCCAAGCAAATTCTGGTTCCTAGTGGCACTCTGAAGGGATGTTTAAGCTTTTTCTTTGGACTTCTGACAGTCATGTGCCTGTTAGACCCCAAGCTCCTCAGAGCTGACACTGTGCTTATATTTTGCACTAGTTAAACATTTAGACATAATTTCATAAATGCAATAGATTGCATAACCAGTCGTGGACTCCAAGGTAATACAAGTGGAATGTGAAAATTATATCAATTATAAGCTTAGTGACTTTTGTCTGTTTTTATATATATACATACAAGCATTTGCATCAGTATCCTGTTTGGTTTTTTTTTAATGTCTGCTTCCATCTTGCCATGTCTTATTCATTTGATTCTTTATGCATTTGCTGCAGCAGTGTTTTGTTAAATATTGAAAAGTTTGTGATTGAAACCTAGCTGTGATTTGAGTTGTAAATATTTCTTATTGACCTAAAGTCTTAAATTTAACATTAGACTGGTTTTACTTATTTTCATTGCTTTAGTTTTGTAGCAAGACTAAGCAAGGATATACTTAGTTCATTAACAATAAATGAGGAAATAGTGCAGCTATGCTGTCAATAAAATGAAAGAGCATAGAAAATACATTCAGGACTATTTAATTAATGTTTTTTACTCTGCATTATCCTACTTTTTATACTGTGGCCTTCTTTAAGGCACAGAAAACATTTTTGATAGATAAAGAATAATTATCATGGTTGCTTTCAATTAAAAAAATATACATTTCCAGGATGCCAAATAAAGTTCAATTATATTGTTTTTAAAAAAAAAAAAAAAAGAGAAGTCTGAGCAGATGAATTGTCTTTGTAATATATGAATATTGTGGCAGAAAGTAACTTCTTGCTTCTTTGTTGTTAGAGTTTAGGTGCTAAATGCACTACTACAGTGGCATAAAAAAAAGGGCACTCTAACTGAGCCTGGAGACCACCTGGCTTTGCTACCCAAGGATGCTGCTGGTGCAGCAGACAGCTGTGCTGTGGCTTCTCTTCACAAGGCTTCAGCACAGAAACCTAAACCTGGTGGGGAGTCCTGAGGGAGGCTAACGTTCTCCTTCCCTTCCCGTCTTTGGGAAGAACCCTCCTGCGGCCAAGGAGTTTTTCCTGGTCCAGGTGGATGTGCCACCTCCAGCAGCCAGAGCTTGCTTGATCTCCAGGGCTTAGCTTGGGGCAAAGCAGATGTGAATTTTACTGCAAAGAAAAGAAGAAAACCCAGATTTGCATTTCACTTGTTTTGATTCCACTACTCCAAACTAATCTTGGGTAGCTTTTTTGTTTTCTTGAAAACTGCTTTATGCTGACTAGCCCTTGGTATTTGTAAAATTCTTTGTCTTCTCCGCATATTCCCCGCTGGCCTACTCAGAAGCTGGTTAAATTATGAGGATTATTCAGAGCTGCACTGGATAATAAAATGGTCTATTGATTAGCAGACTTCTAATTACTTGTCTCTTAGCATGAAAGAGAAATAAGAAGATTTGATAGTAAACAAGGCAGAAAACAAATAGGGTCTTTCCAACACGTAGGAGTATACATGCTTGTGTGTGGCCTTGAACGTGAGTATTGTAATTTCCAGTTTATCATCACGAGCTTATTTGACTGCTTACAGAACTGTGACCTGCACAAACAGACTGTTTGACAGATAATCAGCCAAAAAATACAACTCCTTAATTTTTTTCTGCAATACGCTGAGTATGCACTGGAAGAATAACATCATGATGAGCAATATGGTTTTGAGTTTTCATGTCTGGTCGTAATGAAATGAAATTTATGGCTAATTTGTGTTTTAACTAGGTATGTACCAAGAGAAATGAATATAAATGGTGTGTCAGTGTTTTAGCTTAAAAAACGCTGAATACCAGTAGGTACTGAAACCTTTCTACTTGCATCGCATGCCTCCATACTGGTTCACCGTGTCAAATTACCTCTGGTCTTCCTGAAAAAATGTTGTATAGCATGTATTCCACTTTCAATCCAGTTTCTCTAACTGCTCATCTTAAAGATTTGTGTGAAATTTTTAAGGATGCAGATCTACAAACCTACAAGCCTTGCCCAAGAAGAGAGTAGCACTGACACCCTCTCCTCCTTCCTTAGCACTGAGTGGCAAGGTGATGGCAACACTGCTCACAAGAGGATTTCTCACTTATGCTTGTAGGTGACTGTGCTTTGCAAAGAGGCATGAAAGCAAAAAGGATAGGCTTTGGGTTGTTGTGAAAAACAAGGGCTGAAATCCTGGCAGAATTGCGGTTGATTTCAAAAGGACCAGGGTTTCTCACTGGCTATTTAAAGCCTCTTCCATGATTCATAAACGTCTTTCCATGAATTTCTGTGAGCTCTGCATGCCTGTCTTCCTTTTCTTTTTTCTAACCGCTTTCTTTAAATGCTATGAACTTCAAACAGACAACAAATAATATCCCCAACAACAACTGTATAGTTACTGCCCATGGCAAAAATAGCTGAGCTAAAAATGTAATTTAATTAAAGTGTGAAAACCCTGTAATTCTCATGAAGTGTTCCAATTTGGGTTTTGTCAGGGATTTTTTTTGTTTTGTTTCTTTTTGTTAGAGCTGTCCAAGTATCAAGAGCTCATTTTGCTGTTCTGTTACGCCCTTTTAGAGACTGAGTCTCTCATCAGATATGAAGCAGTTACCATTGCTTCTAATTTTGCCTGTGGGTTGGTTTGACTGTGGGGTAGTTTGGGTGGCTCTTCTAGTTTGCTTGTTTTCCTTCATGGTAAAAACCCTTTCCTTTTAAACCTGGCTGCTGGAAGAGAGGCAGATGAGCCACCCTGTGCTTTGTTAGATGCAAGCAATCTTGTCAGACCATCAGTTTCCTCTTCTCCCGTCACCCGGAGGTTGATGTCAGAGCAAGATATTCTTCACTAAATGTGAATTCCCTCATTAGTTTTGCGGTCTTCCTCTAGGCTTGTAATTAGAGTCCTCCTGATAACCAGCACACGACTGCACCCATTAATTAGCTCTTCATTTGAAGGTTTCTCTTGGTGTTTCCATCCTTGTCAGATTACAGGAGGCTCAACTACCTTAAGCTGCTGCTTAATCCTTTATCCCTATCCATCATCCTTCCCATAAAACCCAACCCACAGGCTCAAGGAAGACCGTAGCATAGCTGCAGCCACAGGCAAGCCACCCTGTTTTCACACAGGGAAGCGCCGTGCTGAGTGAACAGCCAACATGATGTTGTGCCTGCTTTTGTGGGTGTCTGTGTAGCTATTCCACAGCTGCTTTACTTTCCTGCAGAGCATAGAAAAGAGACATGGCCCAGGCTCTGCTGTTTACCTGATGGAACAGTCAAAACAGGTTTCTGATTAAAGAGGCAGCAATAGACACCCAGTCTCTGCGGGCTTCTCCGCATTTGGGGATAATGGAAGCATTTACAAACACCCAAAGAAATTATTTATTAGGATATGAAACCTTTAATTTAGAAGAAGGGTTTCATATTCTCTCTGCCCCCCCTCCCCCATACTCCCACTCTGCAAAATGTAGCAAGGCCAAAAATTAATGCATTTGTACATCTATTTCTAAGCTATGTGGGTGTCTCTGAAAAGGTATGATTTTGAAGTAGAACAAATAATATACTCGTAGCAGTCTTTGAAGCAACAAGGTTTTGAAAACCCGAAGATCCAGATTAATCAAACCCAGTATATTAACATTCTCTGCTCTGTTAGTTTGAGATTTAAACTGTTTCATAAACGTTGAAGTTGCAACAAGAATTCCCCAGCTACTAAAAATGGCTCTGATGAAGCAGGACAAAGCCACCTGGGGAAAATACACTGGAATTCAAAACTTACCCTTTCTTTCTGCTTCCCTGCTGTACTTAGCACAACAGGTCTGTGTCTTATGGCATGTGTGTCATCATCTGGTGTGTATTTTGATGTAGGCAGTTGCCCCTGTTATCCGTACAGGGCATAGGATTACAAAGGGGTAAAATCTTTACTGATCCTGCCAAAGCTGATGAGAGAATAAGTTGGAATCTAATGATTTGTGAAATACACAATCATATTGAAACATTTACGTATCGACTGTTGACAAAGGTATGAAATGGTATAAAGAGCTTGTTTGTTTACAGAATATCCTTCTCTACAGTTGCTCCCAGTTTATCTGTACAGATGCAGCTGTGCATTATGTACTCAGGAGAAAAGAACACAAAGACTTTTTTTTTCTTTATTTGGCTCGTTCTTGTTTGGAGGAAGAAAACGTGATCTCGGACATGATGAAGAGCACGGGGCGAGAGGCAGATGTGGGGCTCTTTCTCCTGATTCCTCACCCTCCCACCCCCACCCCCAATTTCTGTTTTCGCCCCATTGCAACTTCTTGTGCATTTTCTAGAAAACACGCCTTGCTGGTGTTTCCAGGAGAAAACCTTTATGCAGTCTAGAAGTTTGCTTCTGCCTCAGCCGTGCTGAGCTCGGCCCTGTTCCCCAAGGTCATCCAAATGTCAGGGGCTCATCTACCCTGATGAGCCTCTGGCGATAATTCAGGTTCTGTAATAAACCCGGGGTCTGAACTGACATCCACTGAAAGGAGAACGGCACCTGTAAAATCACTGGGTATTTGTTTAAAATAACAACTCAAAGGGATTCTGTCCAGCAGTGTTCTGGACTCCCTTTGCTCCCTAAAAAAAGAAGCAGGTGGGCCCATGCGAATCACCTGTGTGGATTTAGGACTAGTTTATTTAGGACTTTGTGACCTGTACAGAGATACAGTTGGTGCAGAAATCAAGGAAGATCTGTCTTAACGAGTCTTTTAGACAGTGGACAGTCAGGTGCAAGCTAAGGCAACCTTAAGACTTCATAGACTGAAAAAAGGGGACAAAACCCCTTCTCGTAGCCGGCACAGGATAGCAAGCGTGAATACCTTCTGCGTGTCACACCTGGTATCTTTGTGTAGCTGTAGGGGTGAAATGGATCCATGTGAATAATTAGACGTTGTCATTCTGGATTATTTTTAATTAGCAAAGCGTGGTCATGATGCCTTGAAAATTTCAGAATGCTGCTCTGAGTTTGTCTCATCTGATTTTTGATTTCTTTATTTTCCCACTGAGGGGTATCATACACTGTTTCTTTGCAGCTGCTTTTGTAGACAGGATTAGTCAGGGAGTAAAATTTCTTCCTCTTTCTTCTACTGGTCTTCGGCTTTAAACATGTTTCCACCCATGTTTAGTTTTGCCATTTCAAAAATGCTAAGGTTTGCAATTGTTTACGTTTAATCATCCTTGGAAAGATTCTAATACAAGGAGCTGACTTCTTCCCCCTTCCTAAATCTGTACCTATGTATCTTCCCATGTAATTTGTCACCCACCCTGGAAAAAATATTGTGTACATATGACTAAACCAGATAAGTGTGAGCAATCAGGTAGTGTTAATATTTGCAAGGGTAAGAAATGTAATTGATGGAGACAATTGAGACAAAATAAACGTGCCCTATATAATCAGCATAATAGCTGCATGTCATCAAGTTTTCCCCGTGTATTATTATGACTGTGTTGATTAGCCAGGTGTAGAAGGATTTGGAAAGACCAGATAAAAGGTAGGGAATAAGTGGGAGGTACCGGCAAACAGAGAATGAAAACACGTGTGTGTATGGCAGAAGGAGTCTGCTTCATCTGTTTTTTGGCAGTACAGACTTTGGGACTAAAGTCTGATGGCAGCTGTTAGTTCCAAACAGGCAGGATTGATCTAAATTATGGTTTCTTGAGAGGGTAATTTTTTCTGGCAACAGTTTTTCTGCTCCTATTTGCTTAAAGGAGGAGGAGTATCTTGACCTTTTGAGCAGTGGCAGGCAGTTCTCTTAAAGATTTTCATCACTGTCGAGCTTGTTTTCCTATGATTCATGGCAACAGAGGTATCTGCAAGCTGGCCTGATGGGTGCAGTTTGGCTGACAGTGTGATGGGAAAGTTCAGACCTTGGGAAGGAGATTACAGACTTCCTGCCAGAAAGAGGTAATTTTGTCACAGGTTGCAGAGTACACTGTTACAGAGATGACAGAAAGTGTTCCCACTGACATTTATTTCCCAGAGTTTGGTAGTTTAGCAGAGTGGAGTCTTGCAGAAGTCTCCGAGGGGAAAGCAAAGATGATGTCACGTTGATGGACATCCCAAATTCTGTCCTAGTTCTTCTGTGAAAAGAGTAAAGCTACCTCCTTAAAACCAACTTTGTCTGGATAGGAATGAATTTGCATATGAGTCGTTATGAAACTAAAACTCGCTGTAGATTGCAAATCCACCATACACCTTAAAGCTGTTAAATATGTGTTTCCCATGGACGATATTGAGGACTTTACAGGTGATTGGACATCAGTGGAGGCCCACCTCAGCATAAGAGAGATGTGACTCTCAAGCTTAAATGCCAGTTTATTCCCCGAGGATGTGGAGAAGCTTATATTTAAAACTCACACAACTTCCACGTTCCTTAAGTGGTGGGTAATGTATTTCAGCCTCTGAAGTGGCTATCTAGGATTGTAGCTGTGTGTGCATATGAACACACGTATATGCACTTAGAAATCAACTCCTGCAAACTATCGAGTGCTTTTGGGGTTTCATCACACAAGGGTTAAGTATGTTATTTGTTCATGCAGAAATTAATTCTATATAAAAAGTCTCACTCTCATCTCAGACTGCTTAATTTCTGCCTGCCCTTAGGTTGAAGTCTAGGAACTTAAGGCTTCCATCTCTGTCTGAATTGTAGGTGCAAATTTTTTTGATAAAATCATATCTGGAGAAAAAAAAAAAAAATAAAAAAAAATTTGAGGCTTTTTTGCTCTTGGGTAGATCTTTTTCCTAGACAAATTACAATAATTTTATCTGCCTGTTCTGTGCAGTAGTGAGGATTTTAATGATGATATGTCTGTACAGTTCTTGTCTAGTTAATGAAATATGTAGCATATTTAAATTTAAATCAAACCTCAAACCTTCTGTTCTCCGTTGTGTATGTTGAATTTTATGTCTTTTTTTTTTGTACATTATTCAAGCCTAACACTGTTTCTGCATTTTAGTAACTATATAGATTTGTCTTTGTGATGTTTACCACAATGTCCCTTCCTATGAAATAGATGCTGTACTACTCTTTTCCTGTCTCTCACTTCAGCAACCAGCAGGTTTTTAAGCAATATTTTGTACATATTTGGCAAAATACACGCATTCAGCAAAACTCTCATGTACAGCTTGAGAGTGTGTACTCAAGTAAAATCAGGTTCATCTTTTTGTTGCATTTAGTGTTATTTTTTTGGATACTTGGCCTTGATTCAACAAAGCACTCAGGAATTTACTTAAATGTAAGCTCACAAGTACTTAAGTGTCAAGTCAGGTGCATTTCTAACTGCTTTGCCCTGCTAAGCCTGTAACACTTACAGTGTCTTTACATCCCTTTGGGTAAAATCTATCCAAACCACATTTTCTATTGTACCTCCCTATGACACTATAGCGTGTCACATATGATCCACGTACAGCTGCATCTCCATGAAAAGCAAAAAAAGCCCCAAAACCACACTGAATTTGGTTAGATGGATTTGAGAGAAGGAATTCCATGACAAGCTGTTTTATCCTGGGCACCCAGAATCTGTTCACTATGCCTTTGTGACCTAGGACATCTCATAGCACGCTACGCTCTGTAGCATTTCTCCTGGGACTTCAAAGCAGGGCTTCCCAAACAGCATCCCATCCTCACAGGCATCAGCTCTACATTCGAGAGGAGTCGGGATCTGCCATCCCTCCTTTATTCCATTGCTGTTGTTGCTACGTTAGTCCCCTGAGTAATAGCACATGGGACATACGACGGCCCATTACTATTAATGGTGGTGTTATAGAATCACACTACTGAAAAATACCACCTCAAGCTAAATATTATAGATAATTTAGGCCTGTCTTTCAGGAAGGCGCATGCTGGGGTTAATGAAAGTTTGCCTTGGTGATTGTGAAAGGACCTCACTGTTTGAACCACTTGAAATGGTATTTAGCATTCTCATTTAGATAAATTTCTTCATGAATATAGTAATGATTTTCTTATTTGTTTTTTCCCCTAGATGAACTCCTTTCATTGGGGACACAGCCCTGACAGGGGTTATTGTCAGACAACCCAGGGAAAATGATGCTGATGCTAGAAGGGCGGTCACAGCACAGTTGCAAACTGTCAGCATTGCCCTTGCTGTCCTCTGCCCTGGTCCCTGAGAAGGGATGTGCGAGGACTGTAAGGTTTGACCATTGCCAGCCCCACAGCAAAACACTGCACAAGAAAATACCTAATTCTGGGCTATTGGTGTCCTCTGCTGTCTTCACAAAGGAAAAAAGGTGTAGAGTCAAGATCTTGGGATTTCTAGTGTGGGCTAAGAGTTGCTCTGAGAGATTTGCAACTGTGGGAGCTATCAAAATGTAATGTCCAGCTCATAGGGACCTTTTAGTTTTGCTGGCCCACGCTAGAAGAAAGCAAACTTAGAAAACGATGTGTAGAACAAGTGAGTATAGTGCTTTCTGTGCCATCCACTTCACGTTGTTTTGAAGGTTGCTGGTCTCAGGGTCAAGAGTCAGGTTCCACCACAAGGCAGCTGTAAGAAAGTCAGGGCAACGACTTTTCACCCGTTAGCGCCACACAGCACAGGCAGACATTTAACAAACGGTAATGCTACTTCCAACAAGCCATGTGGAGTTTCTCTCAGCATTAAGTACCTGTCGCTGTGACTGAATGGCAGGCAAATCAAGGTCTGCAGACAGCACCCATGCCCAGTAAGCGGCCCTGCTGCTGTCTAGCTGGGCTGTTACTCTTCACTTCTTTGGGAGAGGGAAGCTGCAGCCACCTATTACACCTGCTTCTAATTTAATAAGTGAATATTAAAGATCTAGGCACTACTCTGCAGGTCTACCGAATATACCGAGCCACACACCTCAGGGTCGAACCTGGCTCTGTGTTTAGAGGAGGGAAATGTTTTCCCTCCAGAGAAGATCTCATCCATCCATTTCGGTTTATTTTCCACAACAAAGTATATCAAGACACGACATTGTTTTGCCACCACGTGATTTGGCCATGAGCAGTAACGTACGTTAAGGCGTGTGGTTTATCAAATGATGTCGCGGGTTCAAAATGCCTTTAGAAACACGCAGTGCACACTGCCGCTAAAATGGACGTGTGAGGGTGGGGCATCTCTAGACAACTTTGTCAGCTCTGGGCTCCTGTTAGAGGAGCTGCAAAGTTAATTATCTCAACTGTTTTTATACTGCCCTTGTCTTTTTCCTTAGCGTAGACATCCACTGTATTATTCCATGTAGATTAGTAATAATATTAGATATTTAATAATCTAATTATATCAGATGTATTGTTCTACTCTTCCATTATTCAAAGTAGTTTTGAGGGCTTCTGGAAAAGCCCTACAGAAGAGTAAGGGGGGCGCTTGCTACCTTCTAGCTCTTGCAACTGTTGTGATTCTCTCAAACTGTTAAGGAAGGAAAGAAAAGAGAAAAATTCTTATTGGGACAAATCAAAATACATTTTTATTGTTTTAAAAGGTATCTGTTGACTAGATATTATTTGGGGGTTTGGGGGGAATTGTTGACTACCTTGACCAAAAAGTTTTCACAGGTTGCTTGCTTTTTTGAGGTTGCCCCCAGCACCTTGCTCACCTTGCAGTGCTGGGGAACCAATCCCATTCTCGCTGGTGACCAATGACCACGGGCAGGCACTAGACAGGGGTGTTTCCATATAGCAGCCCAGATGTGCTTGGCCTTGACACTTTCCGCGTGCCAGGCCACCGCTGTGGGCGCGTTCGCACATCACCTACGAGGTGCCTGTGTAGGGTGCAGCAGGAGAGGGGGGATGATTCCAAAATGAAGAGCGTTTCAGCTCTGTAGGGTTTGGTGGGCTTGTGGGGGGGTCTCTGGCTTATCTGTAGTAGCCTTCGAGTATTTACAGGAAAGAGGGGGAGAGACTTTATCTGGAAGTGTAGTGATAGGATGAGGCGTAATGGTTTCAAACTGAAACAGGGTAGATTTAGATTAGATATTAGGAGCAAATACTTTACAGTGAGGCACTGGAACAGGCTGCCCAGAGACAATATGGCTGCCACGTCCCTGCGACTGTTCAAGGCCAAGCTGGACGGGGCTTTGAGCAACTTGGTCTAGTGGAAAATATGTNCAGGCAATTTATCATCCTCGTCTCCCGCGGAGGCAGGGAGCGCGGCTGTCACCAGTATTGATTTCAGAGGATGGACTAAATTTCCTAGGATTTTCCATTAAGAATTAGGGGAGGAAAAAAAAAAAAAAAAAAAAGCGCTATAATCACGCAGGGTAGCCAGGCAGACATGGATATGAGATGGCACTGTGAAAACTCTCAGGTAGCTTCTTCTCTCCCAGCCGATGCAGAGCAGAGGCGAAGCACTGCAGCATGCAGGGTTTAAGATACCATTAGTCTGACAGCAAGAAGGAGAAAGAAAAAAAANACTGAAACAGGGTAGATTTAGATTAGATATTAGGAGCAAATACTTTACAGTGAGGCACTGGAACAGGCTGCCCAGAGACAATATGGCTGCCACGTCCCTGCGACTGTTCAAGGCCAAGCTGGACGGGGCTTTGAGCAACTTGGTCTAGTGGAAAATATGTCCCTGCCCGTGGCAGGGGCGTTGGAACTAAATGATCTTTAAGATCCCTTCTAACCCAAACCCTTCTCTGATTCTCTTCGGACCTCAGATTTTATAACATTAGCTTAAGCTCACGGAGTGTGACACGTCGATGTCACACAACCGCCTTGTCGGAGCCACAAAACGAAACATGCCCCCTCACACCCCACCCCGCGCTAGCTCTGGGCGTGGGGGATTCCGCGCTCCCTCCCTTCTCCCTCCTCCCCGCTCCCCAGCGTGACGGGCGGGGCCCCGGCTCCGGTTCCGCCCCGTTCCGTTCCGCTCCGCCCCGCTCCGCTGCGCAGCGCGGATCCCGNTTTTTTTTTTTTTTCTCTTTTTTTTTTTTTTTTAAATTAGAATATGTCTCCTTGGAGATTGCATGTGATTAATATAATGATTCAAATTTCTGCACGGTATCTGTTTTAAATCTAGAAAAGCTTTTAAACTGTTGGTTGTATTGTTTTTTTTTATTTTTCTGCTCCAAGAAAATAACGCTTTGGTACCCAAAGCATGGATGCTTCTGTATTTCTTTGCTTTTTTAAACAATAGAAATGGGTTTCAGCACGTTTGCTACAAACGAGTATAAAGGAAAGGAAAATTGAGAAGAATCAAATAAAAGCATGAATAAAACCTGCTTCAAATAGTTGCCAGGCTGCTTTCTTTTTAATAATCTAGCAATTAATTTGGCATAAAACGATGCTTAAACCCTGACCATGCATGCTTTTCATTTTGGCTCAGAATATGCGTGTCTCTGTGTGTGTGTGTGTGTGTACGTACGTGTGTATTTGTTTTGATACGGTTTTTTTTTCAGTGAGCATTTGCACAACTGGAATTCCTGTGAGTTATATGCATGTTTTTGATAAGAAAAATTGCATAGAAATGAATGACTGTATTTGTTTGACTAATATTTTGTGATCTCTAATGCAAAGTGGCTTCATTTTGTAAATGAGTTCTTTCTGATCTTTTTGGGAGGGGAGGGGGAATCGCTGCATGTTTATGACAATGAAAGTGGATTGTGTATTTCTGAAGGACTGATTGTTTATTTGCCTGTTTCTAACACTGAAGAGCAAAGGGGTTTCATTCATTTAATTATTTATTTATTTATTAAAAAATAACAAACCTCCAAGGCATCTAATTTAAAAGAGCATCTGTTACAAAGCTTTCCATGTTAGCTGAAAACAAGCAGCAAGGTATGTGTTTGTGTGAGAGCGCTCGGCTCCTCTGGGGAGGTGCGTGATCTTTTCTCGCTCCTTATTCTGCCCCCCCCCGCCCCCAGAAGAGTTAAAATGCCGTGGCACTATCGCGCCTGCGTGCACCGTGGGAATTCTGCTGGCAAAACCAGGGCTGGCACCAGGTGGGACGGGTGTATGGCGATAGTGGGCAAAGGCAAAGGTGAGGACACGGGTTGCCAGAAGAGGTAAAGGGGCTTTTAAAGCGAGGAAGCAGCAGCTTCTATCTGTACAGAAACGTCTCCTTTTCTAATTTGCCCCTCGTTATGTAGGAAGTAAAGGGGAAAAGCTTTTCTGATACATCATTTTCTTTTGAAGGAATCACAGGGTAATAAAGTGGGGGAGATGTTTGTTTGGATTTAACCTGGTTTACAGGTTATAACCGTTGTGTTGAGTGGACTTTAGGGTTTTAGGAGGCTTTTTTTCCTGCTTGTGAAAATGTTACTTGCTGACTTGGATCTGAGCTATCTTCGTTATTTTTTTAACTGCAATTGTGGGGCTGAGGATCAAACCTTTGTGCCTGTTTTGTACAGGGTATATTGTATAATCCTGTTTGCATTTGTTCGCTGAACTTCCTCAGAGTTCTGCCATGAAGCCTTTTTTTTTATTTATTGTATACATTTAAATCTCTTAATATGCAGTTCTGTAAAGCAGCTCTTCTCTTATTGCTGTAGGCTAATTCATACCTGGTTCTGCTCTTCCCATAGTGTCTTATCCCCCAAAAAAATACTTTGAGTGTTCACTAGAGTTTTCCCATGCCAAATGGTTCTGGCCTGTTGGTATCTTAGGCCACTCTTCAAGTTGAGGCTGAAAACTTTGTGCGCTGAGTTTGCTCTTCCCAGCTCTGTTCCTAATAGTCTTCCACATCACCTAGGCATCATATATAATTTGACACAGCTGACAGCATCTACTTAGAAGAAGCTCAGGGCTGAGCCAGAGTGGAAATTGAATTGCTTCTAGACTCCCTAATATTAATGATCCTTCCAGGTCAGCCCAGGAGTAATTGCCAGGGCAGCCTGAGGAATTGTCCATTAAACCTGCCTGGATGGTAGCTCACCTGTGGAGAGATGCATCCAGATAACATCTACAAAATGAATTCTCGTTTCTTAATCTAAGATCTGCTGGAGTTATGAATATGTCAAAAACCAACATGTGGTCTCAAGTTTAAAATCAAGTGATTTGTCTGGTATTTTCATCTTGATTATAAGTAAGGCTAGGGAGATTTGCCTTAGATGTAGCTGAAGAAGAAATCCACACAAAGATCTGTTTGGTGGTTTTATCTTGAAGGGCAAGCCTGTATTTCTGTAAAAGTATACTTTCCATCTGAAACCTTGTGGCGTAAAGCAAGAGAAGAAAAGGTCACGTTGTCCGTGTTCTTTAGTCCATGAGGTATCTGTGCATTTGAAACAACCCATTAATCACTCAAAGTCTGCATACACGAGGGCAGCCTAATTAGGTGGGCAGCTGGACCTTTAAATCCAAAATCAATATTCAACAGGAATTCAGAGGAAACAAACAGCCTAAGGACAATGTTTAAAAACTCAACTGTGCTTTATGTCTTGGAGTAATGCTGATTTAGCAAGAAATCCCAGTCACAGTGCAAGAGGATTTATTTTTTGACCTTGTGCATTTGAGATGGCATAAAAAGTTAAGAGCTGTCAGCATGGCTTTGCTGCGAGGAGGAAATGCAGAAGAGGTTCAGCCATCCTCTGTTATTATGAAAGGGATCCATGTGGAGTACCAAAGACCAGAGGTGCACAGAAAAAAACTAACATACCAATACTTCAAAATAAAAATCACATTTTTCTGAAATTGCTTCTATGCCCGGTAGATGATTTAACAGAAATACCATGGTGAGAGTAGTTTGGTGACACGGATGAGGGAATGATCTAACCTGCTGAAATCCAAATGGGAAATACCCTCTAGGAGGTCTTGGGCTGTTACTTGTTCCTCTGTCCCCTCTCTCTTCATGGCTACTGAAAATCATGGTGTCTTTCTTTCAACATCCATGTAAATTATAGCAGCCTCATCCTGTAAAAGGCTTTCTCACTCTGCTGACACCCTTCTGCCTTGGGCCACCCGTTGTCACTGCTTAGAGCAGTTGTTTCCCCTCCTTAGATCTCTCTGTGTCTTCGCACTGTTAGAGATGGTGTCACAGCTTGGTTGAGTTGTGTGTATATAAAGAAATCATCGTGATAAATAGTTGAAGAAAACATCAAATTCAGTCTTAGCTAAGGGAAAGCCTGATGGTTGGAACTTGTTGATGAACAGTAAATGGTTTTCATAACTTTTTGGTTGATATTTTCAATAGCTTAAAATATTTTAACGTTATTTTTAGTTGTGTATACTAATATAAAGTTTAGTCACCCTATGTGTTTCATGTTACTAATTATTACAAATTAGCAAAGTTTTTTTCAGCAGTTAACTGATCAACTCTTCTGACAAAAAAAAATAATTTTACACTTGTTTTACGCTTTCAGCCTGTAGTGATACTAGATTTCTGTCTTTACTGTTCTTTCTTTGTTTTTACATTTCTGACATGGTTTTTAAATCCATAGAGTGTTTTGTCCTCCTCTTGCAAACTGCTCTAAGCAACAGATCCAGGAAGAGTCTGACAAAAGCACGAGAGGTTGCTCTCATGGGGTAGCTTGAATGACTGCAGTATTTTGCTGTGCTTTTCTGCATTGCCTCTCTCTTTTTATCTGTGTCTGCATCTGAATTGTACTTTATTTTTCCCTGTGGGATGCATAATTACATGTAGCTATATAGTGACATGCAGTTAAGTAGGGCTAATCTTTTTTTTTCTGATCATATCTTGCAATCCCTTTTGGGTGAAACTTCAGGTAATGCCTCCCATCTAAGAAGTGCCATATCAAGATTAGACAGAGTAGGGGCCGAGGGCAAAGCTTACAGTCAGCAGCCTTATAAAATGGTGTGGAATGATTGTACATCTACAGGCAACCAAAGAAACCCTTGAAGAAACTACTCATCCGTAGTTCCTCCAAAGAAATACCTGTTGGGACTGTTTCTGTGCAGCCCACGTGCTGTGGCTGGTTGGATTTTGATGGGATGCTGTGAAGGAGGTCAGATTACTGTTCTGTGCTAATACATCCAGACTGCTACTAGCAAGAAATGCGCATTTTTAGTGTTGGTTTTTTTTTCCTCTACTAATGCATTAGACTGCATAAGGGGAAAAAAAAAGTGTGCAACCTTTGGAAAAAAAGACAGAAGGGCTAGAGATTAGAAAGTGTGTGTTGTACATGTGGGAAATCTAGGTTGTGGACACACAGGTTAGTCCTGTGCAGAAGTATGTGTGAGTCTCCAAAGAAGATGAATTTAGGGTGAAATTCTACCATCCTGAAGGTCCAGGAAGTTTTGTCATTGACTTTAATGTCATTGACATGTTATCCCTGACGGAAGTCTGAATAGCACAGAGTATAAAGTCCAAGTAGGAAAGGGCATATGAATTGATTTCTAAACCTAGCTATTTCTTGGTTGATAATATATGAGAAGTGAAATGGAAAATGAGCAAGGTGGTATTTTCGCCAAAATTATTCATTTTAAGTTCCTTCTTGTGAACTAAATGATTACTTGCCAGTGAAGAGCTGGGAAGCTTTCAGGTGATAAGGCATTTCTCATGCTGATAGTCTGTAATGTCCAAGACCTTGGAACACTTTCTGGTTTGAGTCTGGCCATATGGTTTTGGCACAAATCCAGAAATGAGTCTTTTAAATTGTGGGCTTTAGCAGAGAGTAAATTGCATTTCTTGGTCACAATAACGTTAATTCACTGTTTTTTCTAAATCGGCTGTGGTGTGGCTGCAAGCCAATAAAAATGACACTATGTGAGGTAAAGACTTAAAGTATTTTCTTTAAGTTTCTGCAAGTTTTGTATTTGTGTTTTCTTTCCTGTATTTTAAAAACTCCCTTTCTAGCTCACCTTCATTGCGAAGGCTATGCCATCATGTAAGGTGGTGTTAATTATTCTGTACTGGAGACTAGGGTAGGAGCTTTGCTTTTCTGTGTTGTTGTTTCATCCTGCTTCATCTTAGTTGTTCAGGGGTTTTGTTGGATTCTCAAAATTTGTCTATAAGGTTATTTGAAGTGTTAACCAAAACCTGTAAGTTAGCAAAGTTGGTGAGCAAGTTCAGTGTGTGGAAAAGGGTGACTTGAGTCTAAGACTGTCTGTCTGCACTATGACTGCTGCCAATTTTTACAGTTCCCTCAAAGCAGAATATACACCAGGGGCACAGTTGCAAGAAGTGGAGAATGGCTTTTGATTTTCACCTGGTTTATCTTGCGTGTCTTTAGGAAATTTGTTGTTCAGCGAGTACATAGAAAATCAACAAGTGTACTTTGTTTACGTGGAGTATGTTGTACAGTAGAAGCAAAAATGAAGTTCCTATGGTCTTTAGGAGTAACGCTTTTTTTTTTAGTTCCTCATTCACATTACAGTTGCTTAGTAACAGGGATATGACAGCAAATGAAAATTCACAGTTTTACTTTACAGATAAGACAGGTGTATTAAATACTGGTATTAAATGTCAGTAATGTACCAAAGATGGGGAAGCTGAGGAATGAGTACAGTGGAGTTTGACAAAGAACAAACGTCTGTTGCATTTCAGAGCAGCGAGGTGGCAGTGAGGAGGGAGTGGGAGACCACTCGGCCAAAATCACAGCAGGCCACATAAAAAAATCCCCTCCGGTAAGCTCCACTCCCAAATGCAAATATGTTCTGCAAGGTTGACGTGAACGTCAACCACCGTCTCCTGGACGAGCTCACTTCCCCTGGCCCATACTAGCTTCACAGCGGTTTGCAAAGCCAAGCTAAAAATGTAGCTTGTGATTACATAGGGCACGTCCATCTGCACCGAACAGCCTGAACAGCCCCGGGCCCTCACCGACAACTGCGTCTGTGGAACTGCCGTGTCCCACGTGAGCATCAGTGATGGATTTCAGCAGGCATTGCATCAGGGCCAGAAATAACTCTGCTCTCATCCTAGGCATAAAGGGCACAGCACTAGGGCACTTGCACCCTTGTTCATCCTTAGGCTTAGCCCTAAGAGATGCCGTCTATGTCCTTAAAACGAGTTCACACTCAGTCTGGACCAGCGAGAGATCTCTGCAGGAGTCCCCTGGTGTGTTCAGTACATGTTGGATTATGGCCACCTTGTTCGGTTTTGGTTAGGAAGAGACTTTGCAGGAGAGCCTTTCTATTATTTGTCTTTTTATTTAATGAAATTATTCTAGCTAACTTAACAGACAGTGAGATGTTGATGCTAACTCTTGTGGGGGTCAGGGCACATGAAGCAGGTAAGAGACAATCAACATAATTTGTTTCTTTCTGCTTCTATCTGAAGTGCTGAATTGCTGGTTGCACCATTTTCACCTAGAGGCATAACGCAGTAAGACTCCTTGTTTTCCCGTAAGCTACACTGACAATTATCATCTTTACCGGTCCTAACTCTTACCTTTGCAGCTTTACCTGTGCAGAAAATTTCTGTCACTACATAATTTTCCTTTCAACGGTGGATATCTACGGCATAACATAAGCAAAGTGGCAGCAGAGACATCTGAAAAGGCTGCAAAGGCAACCTTTGCGAAATACTCTTTCAGGGTTACTGTTGATGATGTGTGAGGCAGAAAGGATACAGACTGACATTCAAATCTCACTGGTTTTGTGCAGTAGACGTTTACAAAGGAAATAATAATAGCAACTTTAAGCCCATAGAAATGTATCTGTCATTTTGTCTCATCTTTGTTTTCTGGCAGTCTGAAATAAGTGACTGAGATGATCACCTTAGTCCTGAAAAAGTCTGAAAATTTTCTTGTGTCCAAACTGCCTGCAGTATCTGTTCCCCGTTGCTGTGTAGGTGATTTATCTGAACCAGGAAAGAGCAGCAGCTTTTATGACAGTGGGAGCATTCTTCCAGTGTGCTGCCACTGCAAGGTGAGGAGCTCTGGCAGCTGATCCATGACTCTCGATCCTGCCTTGTATTGTGCTGAGACTGACTTGACTGCTCTAGTAGACTTTGTGCTATTCTTTTTTTAGCCCTTTAGCCCAGTATCCAGACGGCTTCAGGGATTAAAGTCAGCTTTTCAACTTCAGGTATTGTTGTACGTGGAAATAAAGCAACTGTGAGTAACCTGGGTAAATGATCTAAAAATAAAGTGGAAAGTGACTAATTCCCGTTGAAAGCCTACCTCAACTGTCATTCATTTCAGTTCCAAGAGAAGATTCTCATTTATTTGTGATTAATTGGACAGAACCATCTGAGATTACTAAATAATAAGATGACCCTGGAAAATAACATTATTCCCCTTGAATGAACTGTAAGTGTCTGCAGTTGTTTATCAGACTATTAGTGTGTGACATATGCCCGTACTACTGATGAGCTATAGAGTGCAAGATGTTGCCTCAGCCGTGTTGATAACTAGAGTAAGAGCAGATGAAGCTGTGAAAAATGTTGGTTAAACAATGTTCTCTGACAATGTGGAAACTCGTGTTATTTGGAGCCTAACAAGAGTCTTCATCTCTCTTAGTGTGGCATTGTAGGTCCTGTTCTTTCTGGTCCTGCATCCTTGCCAAATCAGTGTGTGAGTGGAGGATGACCTATATTTCTAGCTTGAATGTAAAAACTCTTCTTCCTTCATCTATTTCTGGGAACTTCACATTCCTCATTCATTTATGAATATTCCAGATAATTTGTAGATTTTAACTGAATTTGAGGATCCATGCAAGAACAGAGCAAAACAGTTTTTCATCACATTATTCTCACATTTTGGAGAAAGCTTGTGCCGCTGTTCAGCTAACCCACATTCGATCCATGGAAAGCTTTGCAAACTGCCTTTTACTTCACACGGTCTTATTTTCAGATATTAAAAATAATTTTCTTTTCCCATGAATATTCTCTACTGGTACCAGTGTCCCAGAACAGGACATCTATCTAATAGATGACATCGGGAGTGACAAGTAAAGTGTGTCTTGAGTTGAAATTATCCTGAATGTTCAAGTTGATGGTTTAATAATTAAATATGTTAGAAAAAGTGTTGTCATGCTTGTTTTCTCCAGGTGCCATTTGAGTTATTCTAGATTCAGTGTTTTGCATGTATGTGTATAACCTGAAATAAGTCAACAATTCAGTAAACTATTTCTTTGGGGTCTACTGGACTTCTTTTCTCCAGTCAAAATTTGTCAATTTAGAGATGGCATTTCTTTCTTCTGTGAGTGGTTCTGAATAGGTATATGTGTGTGTGTGTATGCTCAGTCATGTTAGTGCTGATAACTGAATGGGAGAAGGATATTTTTGAAGGAAAGGAAAGGCAGAAATATCCTGTGACCCTTGCAAAATATTTGAGAGTGGGAGTTAAGGAAACTACTACATACTCTCTGTATGCAGAGTTTTGTCTCTGAGTGCCCTAAGATGGTGGTCCTGCAAAGTAGACACTACTAGCAAATACGGCCCTCAGACCTACAGCGATTAGTGAGATCAGCAGTCGGAAAAAAAAGATGGTGGGGTTTTTTTTTCTCCTTGTAAATTCCTGTAGTCCTAATGGAAATGTTAGTAACTGTAAGTGGTTGGATCTGATTTCCATATGAGCTGTTCTGGCTCTGAAATACTGGAAAGGATGCTCCAGTCAGCAGATGCTCTCAGTCAGTCTCCAAAGAAAAGCAGAGGATTTTCACTGAGGAACACTACTGAGGCACCTGCACATCTGCAGTCAAACCACTGATGCTCCTTCTTGTGCTGGTGTCCTGATGTTGGGCTGTAAGTGTGGTGTGTGTGCCTAATCCATGAGATCTCTCCAGCTGAGGGAGCTGGCCAGGTCTGGATGCTGGCTTTCTTGCAAGGATCTCTAGTCTTATTAGACTGTCTTTGCAAAACAGGTGGCTGACTGATTACCAGATAGATTTTAAGAACCGTGATTGTAGTCTAGATCAGGGAAGTTTTATTTATCTTGCAGTGCAGAGGTCAAATCAGGAGAAACAGTGCTCTCCTTACCATCAAGTTCATTCCAATTAAAATCTCCAAATAAGAGGCTTGTAGCTGGCCCTGCTGCTCTTGGTAGTACAGTTTCTTCTTTTTATTTTTTATCCTCATTTACAGTGGAAGACTGAGTGTTATATTCAGATTGCAGCACCAGCACCCTCCTGAATGTCTGGGAGCAATACTTGCTTCTTATATATGTTTTTTTCTTTCTGGCTGAAAATTCAGCTGAGCACCATTGCATCTGTCCATGCTCCATACCTGGTCCTCTAGAATTACACATTGGGCCAGTAGCTCACATGCAGCAGTCCCACTTAGAGACATATCAGCATAAGGGGGAAGAGATCTCAGTGCAAGAGCCTGCCTTCAGTATATTTTTAAAATAAAGTGACCAAAGTTCTATAACCATTCGTCTGCCACCAGTATCTTGCAAGCCTGCCAGCTTTGATTCCTGCCTTTGGACATCATGCCCATGAAGAAGGCACCCTTCCCAAGGTCACACACCAGTGTGCTTTTATGCTTCTAAAACTAATGAAGGGTTATTCAGAACAACAAAGGGTTATTGAGAATAACAAAGTGAAAAGTCTTTAAAAGTAGGTACTTTGAATCTTGCATGCAGCCGTGGGCTACAGCTATGGAAGTTGCAGAGAGTTATATAAATTAGCCTTGTGGGGACAGCTAATTGGCAGGTTCTCCTTCAAAATGAGACCCTTTACTGTGGTGAGTATGTGTGTGCGTATTTTCATACTCGGGCAGAGCTGTGAAAATATTTGATGCGTAATCTCCCATTTTTTCTGCAGTGATTCAGCTGTGGAGGATAGCTTATGTAGTTGAGAATAATCGTAGATAGCTCTTAGCCCTGACACAAAGGGAAAAGATTATATTGGAATAATCTGATTTCAGGCAGAGAATCTTCTTTGAACAGACATGCTACCTCAAACTTCTCAGCTGATGTCATCCTCAAGAGCACTCTGTAAAACAGTGTAATAAACACTGGTTAATGCCTTGGAGGTGGTGGAAGAGAGGATTAAATCAATTGTAGAAAGTTACAATATTTCTTATACAAGCCAGTGATTAGGAAACCAGTCTTGGAAACTCCTGTAGCCCCTTAAAAAAACCCAATGACTACCTGAGACGACTAGGGCATCTTAGCTTTCCAGAAAAAAAGAAAACAAATATCTTCAGAGACTTTACAGTTTATCTGTGTGATATTCCAAGACATGAGGACAATACCCAAATACAGTGGCCAAAGAGCAAGGGTAACCTAAGGACACAGAGAGAGAGGATTCAGGCTGCAGCAGGCAACAGGGAAGTTTTATTGTCTTCTTGTTCTACATTTATGAAAACTTAAATTCCAGCAAGACCTGACTAGAGGCTAGATCACAGAATCGTAGAATGTTAGGGGTTGGAAGGGACCTTGAAAGATCATCTAGTCCAACCCCCCCTGCCAGAGCAGGATCACCTAGATTAGGTCACGCAGGAATACATCCAGGTGGGTTTTGAATGTCTCCCGAGAAGAAGATGCAGGCAGGCTTTAACTCCTTGGATTACAGTACATATTCCTTGATGATTACTGCCCATCTCCATATCACAGTGAGATTTACCAAAACTCAGGATTAAACAGATAAGCAGTTGGTGGCAATATGGAAAGTACAGGAATTGTGTATTTGTTTTCAGGAAGGGCTGTAGTGATGCTGGAGAAGATTATTAAATACTGTTTGTGTTTTCCCAAAGCCATAACAAGAAAGAGCATAAGTAGGTGTGAATTAGGCTGCTTTAGGGAGGAGTGAAAGCAGTCTGGAGAAACTGCTAAGTAGCTGAATATGCAATTGGTTGATGTCAAAGTTCATCAAAAGAGACAGAGACAGGACAGGGTGGGATTGTTTCAGCTGATGTTCGCAATACATCTGGCATTTGTCTACTGGCTGCTGTTGTGCTGCTGGAAGCAACCAGTTAACAAAGTTGCCTGATGGGATATTTCACAAAAAGCAAGTTTTCTGCCTGTGATTAAACGGGCAGCAAAAGAGGCCTATCACAGCTGAGCATGAAAAAGCATGAGGAATATCGAGCTCAAAATGAAGCAACTCAGGTCCAAAATTTCCAATATCAAGATGTGCATTCACCCAGAGAATTGAAAAGTTGATGCTCGTTAAAAGTGGTTTCTTATTTGTACACGTATTACAGCCAGCTTTTAGAAGATGCATTTGAAAGTTTTCAGTGTGTGGCTTCTGAGGTGCATCAATAAATATAAGGCATTGAGGGAGAGAGGGTTTGGGGATTTTAAATTTGTCAGATTTTAGCCAGGTTTTTGCCAGGTTTAATAAAGTAGATATCCCTTCCACTTTGCTCACCCGATGTGAAAACAAAACAAAACAGCTACTAGAAAGAGGAATGTGTATTTGTGCATGTTCTGACGTCTGCCTCTGTGCTAAAACAGAAGCAGGATTGGGAGTTAAACTAGGAGGGAGTCAGTGGTGCAGGTTGGAGAACTCTTCAGCATGAATGTTATCTTGTATATGAAACCCCTGTGATGAGAAGAAAACCTTTTCTTGCCTCCTTTGAGGAAGTTACAGGTGATGATTTGCTTGCCTAGATCAGAGCTTCCATTTTTTCTTACCTGTTTACTCCTAGGGAGAGGGAAAGTCTATCAGATACAAATACTGGACATCAAAAAAATCATAGAATCATGGAATTGTTTAGGTTGGAAAAGACCTTTAAGATCATTGGGTCCAACCAAATTTCACTTCTCTATTTCGAAACCAGAAAGAAATTGTCGAATCTCCCAAAACAGAAAGAGAGTCTCCACCCATCACTAGCATGGAAGAAATGTCTTAGCCTTTTCCTGCTAGCAAAATTTCCATTCAGTTAAGAGAGACCTCTGACTGAAGGCAGGGAAGTCTAGCTCAATACACAAATTTTAAACCAAACCTCATAGTGGTGTATTCGCCCACACAGGAACATACTTTTCTATTTTATTTTTTCCATCTTTTCACTAGGCATTGTTTTAATATAGCAAGACCCGAACAAATTACAAGTACAAAAGATAAACATAAACGTAGTTATATACCATAGTGGGGACTTGCATTACCAGTTACTGACAGAGGCTAAGCTAGATTCTTCTTATTGGACATTTTTCAGATGCTTCTTTCCTGACACCAGCAATTTTCAAGTTGTCGATGCCTTCTTCAGCATTGGTATTTTTAAAAAATCATCACCATTTTCTGTTAATGATAATAATGAGAGTAAAACATTTTGGGTGGTAACAAAGGCTGCACGATATGTTCTAGTTCTGCATATCTGTGTTTCAAAATGTTAACAAAGAATGCTTGACTCTGACAGTGCCTCATAGGACTGTTAAGGTTGGAAAGGACCTCCAGTATCATCAAGTCGTGACCTCTGGGGTGGCCTTTCACAGTCATCTCTTAGCTGAGAAATATTTCTGTACATGAACTATGTCATTATCTAGAAGAACTGTGTTTTCTACCAAAGTGACCTGTTAGCAATAGTTAATTTATTTCAGAAGATGACTCAGTAATAGTGGAACAATTGACCAAATAATCCTAATCCAGGGGCTTCTCGCTTAATGATTTGAATTTCTGCAGAACCTGTTGAGGACATAGAGGCTAGTAGATCTGTCGGTCTTTATCCAAGCAAAATTCCCTCTGGCAGCAGCGAAAGTAATGCCTGGTAAAACCTAGAGACCCAGTCAGGGGAATTACACCAGAGGAATTCATCCTTACTTCTGAAAACTTCTAGTTTAATCCAGTTAACAGTATGGAAGGTGAGCAGAAATGGGAGATGAATTTAAAGAGCAATTAGGGGAAGAGTTTGCTTGTAAAGCCATCCTGGTTTTTTGTTGTTTGATTTTGAAATTATTTTAATTGTCTTTCATTTAAGTGTTGGACCTTTAATGAAAATGAGAAATTAGATACTGCCATTAAAGGGGATATTTCATGCATTACCAAGAGCAGGCTTGAATGCAGGACTCGGTGCACAATACTGAAGCCACTTTTCTCTTCCAAGGAGTTGCTTGAAGTGGTTCTTACCTTTGTGAACATCTGTGCGTTTTACATGGTCATACAAAGTACTCACTCATCTCCTTTCTTTTTTAAATATTCTTGTACTTTAGTATCTGTTGTGTGATGAACAGCAGAAGTGGTGCAGGTAAAACAGAGGCATTTCTATTTGTCGTGGTTAACATCCATAATCTCTTCAGTGTCCAGTGCAGTTTAGCCCCTAACAGGTATGGCTATAGGTATTGGCACTTCTGAAGCCTCACTGCATTTCTGTGAGAGAGGAAAAGAATTTTTAAAATTAACAAAATTAAAATTCCTGTTTTACATAAATGTCTTTCTACTTTTGGCTTTCCACAGTATAAATTATGGCATAAAATATTGATTTGTTGCAAGGCATGGTTCTGTAGCTTATTGGCTTAACTTTTGTAATGAAAATTCAATCTGATTTTGACAGGTTAGGGTTGTACTTTTAAAGGCAATGTGGCAGATTTTTAGATAGTGATTATAGAGACAATTGTTTATATAATTACTGTATTATATGTATGTTACCAGTGATACATGACATCAACATTGGTAATTAATCCGTATTCTTATTATCCCCAGTAGCTAAAAACACAGGGAATGAGAAAAGTAGACCAACCACTGTGAGAAATAGAATGAGTCCTCAAAAGAGGTCCCAGTTGCTTAAGAAAGTGAGATACCATGTTTGATAAGAAAGTTGCGAGTGTGTATTTCTGAGATTCTGGCATCTCACTTTGCAGATAATTTTTCTTATCTAGAATAATTAGGGCTATTTGTTATTTGCATGTTTCTAAGATTTAATGCTGAGCTATTCTGCTGTCATAAAAGCATGGGTTTTCTCTTGGGTACACCCAGCACCAGCCCCAGCTCCCAGCCCCGTGCTGAAGCATTTTGCAGCTCATGCTTCTCTAAAGTGACTCGGGCAGAGTGGGAGGGGTTATAAATGAAGCATAACAAAGGCTCTTGGAGGTCATGGGTAATGGCCCTGTGTAAAAAAAAAAAAAAAAAGGCAGGGAGACGTAAACTAGTTTTATTTTGCAAAACACAAGGCTGTGTAAGTGGGAGGAGGGTTAATGTAAATGCTTGGACGTGGGACAGAAATAGTTTGCTGAATCTCTAGTGCTTCTAAATGAGGGTAGTCCTTTGCAAATAAAAGCGGCCAAGTTAAAACCATTGTATGCAGTGCGTGGCGTCACCAGAACTGGATCCTTTTTGATACGGGAAAGGCAGTGCAGACTTTGAAGTTAGGACCCAATCTGAAGCTGCCTACAACCATATGGAAAGATTCACTAGTCTTTACTTGATGCTTTAATGAGGTTTTGAGTCAGATAGCAGTGACCTGTGTGAAAGCAGCAGTGAAACAGTGATTGTTTCTTTTCAAACAACATGAAATGCATGAAATTAAACACTGAATTTCCCACAAACACGCACATGCTCACTCTGCCTACTTTCTAGTTCACTGTGTACAGCAGAAGAATTAAATATTTAGTAATTTTCCTCTTCTGCAGGTAAGAGTGCTCTTTCTTTTAAATTATTCTTTTTTAATTAGTGGTTCAGGTGCCTCAAATAACACAGCAAGTTCAAAGGTTTACCTATGAGGCTAAGCGTTTGCTGTGCTGGAAAATGCCTGTTGCTTGGGCAGGTTATTGTTCAAACTGTGCAAGTTTCAACCACTGTTAATTAGCTTTTGAACAATTTCTATATTTTATTTTTTTTTGGTAGCACAATAATTTCTCTGGTGTTTGCTCTGTGCTTAACCAGGTAAAGTAAACATTAAATCTCAATTAAGATTCCATACTCATCAAGCAGAAATTCTCAGTAGTACTCAGCTCCTCCAGCCGTTGCTTTTGGGAAAGCAACACTGTTATTTTGCATGAGATAGATGCATTATTATACTCCTACAGACAGCAGACAGACGGCTTTTATCTAGCCCCTTGAATGTGGCAAAACATGCTGCAACAAATATGCTGCAGTTATGCTTGTGAATAAAATATTGTAGCAAATTAAGTGCAGGCATACTCGAGATGGGTGTGTTGTATTAGTGTTAAGGTGTGTCTTTAACATACGGAGCTTGTTTTCTGGAAAGTGGAGTACAGTCTGAGAAACCATGTAGAGGTAAACTCAGCCTACTGCAGTCTTGTAAGTAAGAGATCGTACCTCGGTGTGTTTCAGACAACCACCAGCGAGACTGGAGAACCTGGGTGCTGGGATCCCTGTATCACAGGGGGAATCATCTTAAAAAAAAAAAATAAAAATAAAGTACAATAATGGCAAGGTAAGGTTTTTGTAACTTGAATAGGTAACAGAGGAGGATGAACCCCTCGGCATCCATAATAGAAGAACTAGGAATTGTGGTGAATCCTCTCTTGAAAGCAGATTTCCAAATAACAGGCACTTGCAGCTGAGAGAAGTACCCCTTACAGTGCCTTCTCCTCTCGTTGTGATGTCCCAGTACTGGTGGCTGTCATTCACACCTGGGGAAGCCAGTTGGGCCAAAACACAGGGAAGCAATGGGTGATTTTTTTGGTGCTTCACTGGAATTGCACCCAATGTAGTCATAGAATCATAGAATGCATTGGGTTGGAAGGGAGCTCTGAAGATTATCTGGTCCAACCCCCCTGCAGTGAACAGGGACATCCTCAGATAGATCAGGTTACTCAGAACCCCATCAAGCCTGACCTTGAATGTCTCCAGGCATGGGGCCTCCACCACCTCCCTGGGTAACCTGTTCCAGTGTTCTACTACCCATGTAGTAAAGAACTTCCTACAGTAGTTGTGGCAGGGGCTGGTCGGGAAGTAACTACGGAGCAGGAGGGTGGCTGTATGTGTCTGCTTGTCTCCATTGCTGGTGCAAAACCCAGTGCCATGTTTCCCTGGGGAAGTCCTGCGTCTCTGAGTGCAGTGAGTCATTGCCTTAATTAGCTAGGAAAGAAGGCTGCCTTGCCATTTGCATTACGGAGAAGAGCCCCAGCTCATTTGTATGCAGGCAGCCAAGCCCAGGGGGTTTCCGAGGACTGGAATTTTCAGCATCACACAAAGTCACACCTGGAAATGGCTGGCCCAAAACGGCGTCTCTGCATTTCGTGCCAAAGCTCGATCAGGAACATATGATGTGTCACAAGAAAGAGTAATTAAATTCTGTTTTCAGATAAAAGAGAAATAGGCAGAAAGACACAGACTTGTTCACTTGGGTCCTCCGTGTGTTTTTGGAGCACAGCTTTTACTGGGGAACCTTGAAGAAGTAAAAATTACATAATTTTGTCTGTTGAGTGAGATGAATTATTCATTTTAAGTGAAAATATTTATAATCATATGTCAGAAAATAAGTGTGATTTCTAGGCAGCTATGCCTCGTAAGAACCCTGTGGTGTGAAATCTAGGCTGTGGCTGCTAAATAGTTACCCATC
Source organism: Baryphthengus martii (assembly GCA_013396935.1). Taxonomy (NCBI): domain Eukaryota; kingdom Metazoa; phylum Chordata; class Aves; order Coraciiformes; family Momotidae; genus Baryphthengus; species Baryphthengus martii. The sequence continues at coordinate 188,509 of VWZK01005440.1, read as the reverse complement.
TTAAAGCTGTGCTGGCCTATGTGTATTTTTAGGCATCCTCTCAATAAATATTTTATAAAATGCTGCAGACAGTCAAGGGAGGAAACGTTCTGTTGCAGAGGAATCTAGTTGCAGGTTCGCCATAAAATGATGTGGTTTATAGGGTTGGATATCAGATATGAAAACAAGGATGTTGTATAAAATGCATCAGATGTGATCACTGAAGAGACCCTGCTGTGTTGCGAATAATTTGTGATTCTTCAAAGGAAACTAGAAGGGCTCTAAGCATACCGTGTAGTGATAAATATCAATCTGGATGTGTTCCTAAAGTGATGAAAAAGCTATTTCGTACTTTTATTAACAACAAGGTCAGATCAGTAGTAAAGGAAAAGAAGACAAATGATCTTTATTGATACTTATGCTACATGCTTAATGGAGAATAAATTTTGCAAGTGCACATTGTAATTGCACATGACGTTGCAAGAAGTCTGCCGTCTCCAAGTCAGCATTTGGGGATTATAATCACCTCCTGGAGGCTTCACTCCAGCATTTTCCAGAACTCTGATTTGCGTTGTCGTGCAGCGGTGGCACTTGGTTTGCGTACATTTTATGTGTACACGAGGACCGCCTAATGCTCAGCCCATTCCTGGTAAATGGATGCAGGGGATAACAGCCTTCTCAAAGCACAAACTGACGCGTACCGCTGAGGTTTAGCCATTAGCATAATCTTATAATGGCAGATTTCACTTTCAGAGCAGAATCACTGAAAACTCCCTGTCTGCTGGCATTTGCCATGCCCCGTTAAGCTGAAGAAACACTTGATCAAGGAGGAGGGATGAAGAAACACCCAGTCATGGAGGAGGGATGGCAGCAGGTGTGGTAGAGTGGTGCTGCTCTGCTTTCCCATCAATAGCAAACGGAAGACGCTGTCTGGCACCCCTGTCCTGCCTTTAAGAAGCAAAATACATATTCCTCTCTGATTACTCAGTTGGAGACTATCATCCGCCATCCCTTTCTTCATGGTGAGTTAGTGCCCACCTTTTCCCTGAGGTGCTTTGCATGTAGAGACCTCTTGAGTGTTGGTCAATCAAAGCTGTGGGTTTGAGTGAAGGTTTTAGGGGGAAGAATCTGACCATTTGCGCTCTGTCTTGCTCTTTTCGTTGGGAGCCGTTGCATAAAGCTGCACGTGGGGAGCTACGTGTGCTGAGGTGAACATTTCTGCTGAAGGAAATCCTTAACCAAAAAAAGGATTTAAGGCTGCAGGGAAGACTTTAATTTCCTTTCTTTTCTAATGGAAAATATCTATTTCCCATTGCCATCCTGGAAGACAAGATTTTTCTGAGTTCTGTGTTGTTTTAAAAAGCTAGGACTGGGGGCATTTGGAGATTTTGCGTGATGTGATAGGAGAGGGCGTGACAGAAGGCTTTTGCTTGGGTCTACAGCATTACAGCTACCTGGTATTGTGGCTAATAAAGAAAACAGGAGCCAAGTTTCAGGATTGCAGAAGAAGAAAGGATCAGTCACTGTTAGGGTGTCCCACACATGCGTCAGGTTGTCCCTCCTGTTGTGGGATAGGAGTTACAGACGAGCTTCCTAGAAATCTTTTCCCCAGTTGGTAAAGCCTCTGGGACTATGCAGATATCTGTGTATCTGTCACCTATCAAGAGAACTCTCCTTTTAAATGTTGACCTTATCCTATCCTTATCTATTTTTAATGTGGACACATGGGTAGGGAAGATAATGGGCAGCTCTATGCACAACTGCTAAATACTAATATCAGTTACCACTTGGTTTATTGTTTGGTTTAAAGAAGATAATAATAAAAAAGCCAAGGTTTGACAGAGCAGCCTGTATGCTCTGAAAACGAAGCAAGTACTTCCAGACTGAGCATTAGCATATTCATTTTAGAAAATGTCCTTACTCTATTACCTGTAAAAATACTACAGGGGGTGGCTAGCCTACTCCACACATTGATGGACGAGGTTAAGAAGCGTGACTTTCATGTGCTAGAAACGGCTCGTGGATTTTATTTTGAGACAAAAAACCTCAAAGATAAGTGATTGCTTTGCTCAGAGAGCACTCAGTTATACACGTTTTTTTTCTAGGATTTTCTTCCCCCTAAATATCTGAGCATAATTTACATAAATAGATATTTTATACCTACTTTAATTCAGACACTGCTACAGAAGAAGAATGGAAAGAACAAAGGAGGGAGGCTACAACGTTTTCATTATGCTGAAGCAAAATATTAAGACATGCTGAAGCACGTGTATATTGAGTCGATAGGCTACGGATGCGGGGAAGGAAACGTTATGAAACTGTCTCACTGTGTATCTGACAGGGTTTGGTGAGAAGCTTTGCCATTTTAGTAAGGAAATGCAGAACACAGGCAGGTCCTCTGTGGCCTCATTTTATGTAGGGCACTCATTTTGTACCGTGATGGATCTTTCATTGCCTAAGACTTTGTTGTGAAATTAAGTATTATGCTCTTTTAGGACCCATCTTGTTCTGCCTGCTGAAGCAACTTTAAAAATATAAGCTAAATTAATAAAATTAATTGTGAATTAAAGAACAGTAGGTCAAAGAGAGTCCTTTTAGCTGGCTGAGTATGTGACTTGAGCACTCTGGAGGATCTGGTCTGTGAAGGTAGTTTGTCCATTGTCCATGAGGTTTGTGTTCACAGTGCACTTTGTTAGACTGAACTACCTTCAAACCTAAACCCTCCCGAAGTCTGGGATGCTTTGGCTCTGAGGTTTTGATTGGAGGCCTGAAGCTGCCCACTAATACTAAAAGCATTGCACCACTGCGTTTGTTTTTAATGAATATAGCCAGGAAAATTTAGTTTAGTCAATCAATGAAGTATTATTAAATGGACAAAATATTTGCAAGAGTGGTTCAGATATTTCTGCTTTATCTGCTACTTGGGCTTTTGAGAACACTTGAACATTGCATTTTCACACCCCTCATTTATGCTGAATGCTTATAAAATTTTATCTCCATCTAAGTTTTTCTTCCTTTGCTTCTAAATATCATTCTGATCTTAAATAACCATTATTCCAAGCAGATCTCATTTGAATAATGTATTAGGCACAATAATTCAGAAAATGTATTTGATTGCTTTTAGAATATATTTATATAACTTTGACTTCATGGAAAAAAAAAAAGCAGTTGAAATATCTAACTGAATGCATAGATATAAAGGATATTTCTGAACATGATTAAATATCAGTAACAAAAACTATTCTTCCATTCCTAGTTATTGGAAGTACATCACTGTAAGTAATTTCCAAATCTTATAAGGATACAATAAGTATCAGGCAGTTTATATTCTGGTTATGAACAGCATGCATGAGCTGAGCAGTAGGCTTGAGAGCTCAAATGTGACTGATGCACATTCCCACAAATAATTGCTATAGCAACATCGTCATAATGTCTGAGATCTGCCTCCCTTGGGTTCACACCTGAAGTTTTCTTTATGGTGAAACAAAATGCTTTCTTAAGTTGAAAATACTTTGTAATGATGAGGGTATTGATGGCTTTTACATATTTCTTTTTTTTTTTTTCCAAGAAATTAAATTGAAATGTTGAAAGGAATAATGGAACACTAGGGGAAATTGTTTGCTGTCATAGTATCCATTTATCGTGAAATTCAACATTGTGTGGCTCCGTCCACACAATTAATCTCTGCGAATTGGTGTGATCAGGTGAAGAAATTTTCTGTGGGAGGTCTCACCTAACTTGTGGAGTTTTTCCTTCTCTTCATCTGAGTGCTTAGATGTTACAGTAATGTTCTGTAAAAATCAATCAAAATAAGGTTTCAGAGTTGCTATTTCAAATTGCTGCACATTGGGATGTAGGTTGTGTCTCTGCTTATTAGAAGCTTTTTGACTCAGAGCACTGAAATACAGCATTGCATACATATCATACGTTTCTTGAGGGACTCTAGTAATACAACCTACATTTATGTAATATTTTTTTGGACAGCTTCTGGATCCCATTTCCTGCTTTGTGTTATTGGATAAAACTGGCAAGGGATGCCCGAAAAGGCAAAGGGCACATCACAGAGCAGCCAAGGAGTACTCACCTCTTTGGTGTCATAGTGTAAAACATTCATGTGCATCTGAGGACTACTTTTTCTGCTTGGTAGCTGATCCATGAGGAGAGGGGTTGAACAGTGCTTTGCAGGCAGCTCCTGCACTCCTGTCTCTCCCAAGCAGCTCAAAATCTGTTCCTCTGTGATGAAGTTTATTACAGATATTAAAGTTCATGATACATGGATAACATCCAGTGAAGGGTAGTATTCCATTATCATTATGATGAACAGAGAGCAATAGATGAAATAATTTCACCCTGGGTCCTAGAGTGACGCAATGAGGTCTAAGCAATGACTGCAGAAGGTAGAGCACTAAGGGCGATGGAGGACTTTGATCATCTGAGCAGGCTAATTAGAAGTCTTTCAGCAGGGAGACAAAGGTGAGCAGAGGTTATAAAAAAATGGATCTTGCAGTGGTGTTAGAGAGATGAGAGAGATCCCACGCTCCAAAGGACAGACCTCAGAAGAACAGCAATGGAGGAGGAGGGAGAGGTTGAGTCCCTTGTGTAAGACCAAAGAATACTAAACACGTGAGAAATCAATGGTGGGCAGTGTGTGAAAGTAGTTTTATAGCCTTGTTCAGATCTAAGAAATCTGAGGAATCTAAGAAATCAGGAGAATCTAGTGAATACACTTTTTTTGTACAGATGTTTAAATGAGACAGTATCGAAGCTTCCTCAGACTCACTCATAAAAACTTAAGAGACTTGAACATGACCCTTCGATGGCCGTCCAACATGAGGAACTTGGTGAGTGCTGACAAGGACAGACTGCCTGGATGTTTGATGTCGAACCAGTGGGAGAAGGACTGAAATAGTTGTATTTAACGCAGATTTTCTTATATGTTGGTCTGTATTACTTTGGTTGGGCAGTTTGCTCTCCTGAGAGCAGTACGTAGCCGTTACAGGGAAGAGAGCTAAACCAGAAGAGTTGACATGGAGATTGTTACAGAGTCAGACACTCGTAGCGTGTCGGCATGCATGTGACAGCCCCCATAAAGGGTCATGTTGCTACCATCACACAAGTAGAGATGAACCAGTGCAATCTGCCGCTTCAGCTTCCCCTGTTGACACACAGAGTAAAACCAAGGGCTGACTGGAGGTAGCTTACGCTGCACTGCAAAGCTATACAAAAAACACCTGATCTTTTTCCCTACCAGAAATTTATCCACCTGGAGGTCATACTCATTTTAATTCATTTGTATCACAATAATATTCCTATATAGACAAGACTCGGGGAGTTTTATGATAGCCTTTCCTGACATAGCGTGCCTGTTTAGGAGCCAACTGAACATCTTAGTTGTGCCAGCAAGAACTTCTAGACTCCTGTCTGAATTTGAGCCTGGGTCCTACACAGTCCATTTTAGTTTTAAATAGGAACTTTACACTATCTATTTACACTCCAATCAAATGAAATTTCCTTTCTTTTCTGCTGCATTTTAACAAATAAGAGTATACAGTCTTCCAAAAATAAATTTAAAACCATAATTTATAGGCTTTTGCCAAAGAATGACAAGACCTTGTCAAAATATAATGCATGGATGGTTAATTTCTCACTTTGCATTCTATTTTAAATTCTTTGCCATATTCCTAGTAATTTTTCGTAATAATGAAGGTGAAACATCAGACTTTGTGACGTAATCGTTTCAGCTTAGATTTTTTGAATTACCTCACAAGAAATATGTGTTTGAAGTGTGCTTCAGCGGTGTGCCATGTTGCAGTCAGAACAGCAATTAGTACCTAGCATTAAGCACATTCAAGTGTAAGATCATTCTGCATGTGTTTGGGCTTTCAATTTTAAACGATATCACAAGAAGTGATGAGCCAAATATGCAACTGAAGTGTGGACATTTTGTTTCTCTGGAGCACCTGGCATTCAAATATGTTGCTATTAATCTGTACTAGCATGTTAATGAAGATGGCATCAGACTGTGCAGGCACAAGGCATGTAAATTAACGCTTCACGTCAGACTTGAGTTCTCACATCCCCTAGTTGTTGGACATTGGTTCCCTTTCACACTTAAAATTTTCCAAATCAGATATTTTGTATATGCTTTCCCCAGTTGCTTTAGAAACGAACAGCAGAGATTCCCCTGTAAACTACCAAACTGACACCTTGAAGCAGACAGCTGGCACAGCTGGAGCCTGTGGATCCACCGTGTGGATCTCTGAGGCTGACACTCTAACAGTGATTAGTGGAAGTCTTAGACTTATTTCCTTGAAGATGGTGGATCCTCACAGACTAGACATCTGCAGAAAAGTTAAAATCTTTGCTAGAGTGACTAGCAGATAACTGCTGAACGTTATCTGCTATGAAAGCTGAAATCTTGGTGCCTCTTCTGATGGCTGCAAACCTGTAATTTTGCATGCCAGTGGCTATTCCAGCATCCTCTGTCCTTACCCCAAGCCTCCCCATGGCCATCATTCTTTTTAGCTCTCCATGTGCCGCTTCGCTGGTTTACTGTAACTCTTTGTCCCCCCACCCTCTCTTCCCTTTGTAATGGTGTGCGTGTCCCCTAGTCTTACAGCAAACACAGTGTTCCACTTCTCTTCCCAAATCCTGCAGCAGCTTATCTCAGTTACCTTTCACACATTTCTGGCCCTTCATCTTGGTAGCCCATTGTTCCAAGTCTGGCTTCTCTCTCCATCCTTTTCTAGTCTAGCCTACTGTTCCTCACTGTCCAAATGCCATCAGCAGCAGTATGGACAGCACAGGGGAAATTGTCTCCCAGGTCTCATTTCCTCTCTTTGCTACTGGAAACAACTACCTATCCTCTGAGGCGAGAGCATCGTTTTACATCCCAAACCCAAATGACCTCCTGTGTGAGCTGCAGGTTTTTTTAGGCTGACACTCTTGGGTAGATTTTCATCCATATGATGAAAAAGGTAGGTTCCTGCTTAATAACATGGTTGTAAACAATGTCTACATGTAAATAATGTCTCTGTCTATCTTCCTCTTTTTCATTTTTGCTTAACCTGGTCTGCAAAGTGATGCAACTCTTTCCTGACAAGTGTGTGTGCATGCACGTGGACTTAGGGTTTGATATACTCAGACTTCAGGAAGTACCGGTGGGGTTGGACTGTATCTTTAAATGCCTAATTTCATTTTAAAAATTGCAAACAAGACCTTCAAAATGAAAAATGCTGAGTCCTGAGTGTAGGCATCGTACTATTCTATGATGTGTATTGAATGCGTAGCACTGAAGTATTGACAGAGATAAAACTTTTCTTATCCAAATAACAAAGGTTTAAACTTTCTCAGCTTTTTGATGGGAAGTGATTGCTTAAGAAAATTGAAGCCTGGAAACAATTCATGGTACATAGATTCTTGAGGGCTAAACGATGTCATCTGAAGCACGTGCCCCTCCCGCAGCAATCACCTAGAGCATCTCTCAGGCATGCGAAGCGTTGCTCCTTTCCTGCAGAATGTTTCCCACCTGAAGTGCCCTTTGTAAGAGGGTCATGAGATAAAGGCATCATTAATCAAACCCAAATACCTCTGTGACAAATATACATTTGCAGAAACTACCTAATTAACTATATCTCCAAAACAGTGGCTTTAATGAAACTCTTTATTTTAATTGAAAGGCAATTAGACATAGTCTCCTTCCAATACCTGTGTAGCTGACTCTTGTTAATATTAACAAGTTGTATTTGGAGAATGAAGCTCCGCAGGGTATTTCTCTGCCCTGCAAAACTGGTGTGTTATTTCCCCAGTACTTCCCCTGATCCTGCCAATGTTGTTTGAGTTTTTAAATTAAAATATTGCAATAAAGAAATACAGAAAATTTTTAGTTGTGGAACTAACTGGTTAGTATTTGAAAAGGCCTTACTTCAAAGACAGAATTGTGTGAAGCCAACTTCAATTTTATTTTCTTTGCTTTGGGTAAACCTGTGTAACACTGATACTGGGGGATAAAATGCAACCAAGAAACTAATATCTGGGAGGAAATAACGTCACTCTTGGTGACTTGAAAATTTCAAATTGCAGTCTTTATTGTAAAAATCAAGGAAGGGAAGTGTTGGCAGTACGGGTGCTCATCCTTCCTGGAGGAGAGGAAAACTAGGGCTGAGAGAGGGATACGAGCAGATTCTTACCTGCTATGAGAAACTTAAACAAATTTGCCTTCAGTCAAAGATGTGTCCAAATGAACTTGAAGGGCTTGGTGTGGATCAGTCAGTGTTAAATCCCATGTGTTCTGTTTACTGCTTCTGTCTATCGCTTGTCTCTTTCTTGGGCAAGATAAGATGGCTGGCTTACGTAAATGACTAGAAAGCAGCCTGCTAGTTTATGTAGTTTTCTGCATTTCTTATTAAATTACTATTTTTACTCTATGTTTTGAAAGAAGTTAGGAAAGTATTTTTTCTGCCCTGAAAATAAAATGAGTGAGAGGAGAGACTGCACGTTAGTTGCAGGAAGTATTTCTTGCAAAGGGTTTTTCTTGCTGCCTTCTCTTTTGAGACCAGTAATAAAATTCTGATGGATATCAGTGGAGCAAAATACTCTTGTGTGGCACAATGTCATGGATACTCACCGTAAAAATGGCAGTACTGTAACTGTATAAAAAGGATGGAAGCATGGTTCAACAAAAGTGCCTTTCTAACTTTGCTGTATAAGGAGATTTTAGTAACTAAGTGATTCCAATCCTTTCTCTAATTTTCTAGTTTTGTTAACAGTGGTCTTAAACCATGTGATTAAGTTGCAAAAAAAAAAAAATAGCCTATGTTAGCAGCATATTGGTCAATTAAAAAACAATCTCACTTTGCCATCAGAAAGGCAGAGTAATTTTTGAAGTCTTTAATAATGCTATGTCTGAGTTTTGTGAGGTGAATACAAATTCAGTAAGTCATATTTCAAAAATTCGGCAATCTCTGTATATATGACTGGTAATACAGGAATATAAATTGAAAGGTTTGTTATCACTGCTGTAATGTTGCAGTTTATAACCACAGAGTCTCTAGGTTAAAAGAAAAAGAACCTGCAAGTTTCCACTGTGTTTTGTGAATTCAGAACTAGTAGAGACAAAAATGTTTACTTCAGCAAAAGAGATGGCTAAAAATAAAATTATATCCGAAAACACAGGCATAATACCCATAAACGTTTCTCTCATATTTAGAAGCAAAATTATTTTCTTGCCTAGGAGAAAATAATAGGATTGCATTTCTTCAATCACATTTGATATAAGTAATATACTGGGCATTAGGCAATTAGGTGCCAGTGATTTGTTTGTGCCATGTCTCTTCACATGCATTTATTCTCCAGTGTGAGAAACCATTGGACTAGCTCTGCCTGCAACCTCCCATGGCTTCCTCAGGGCTCAGGGCAAACCAAGCTGCAGGGTCAGCTGGCAGTTGCAAAGTACAAGGATATGAGCTCCGATTTCCATCAGCAGCCCTACACAAGGGAGGGAGAAGGCAGGATGGAGCAAAGGGAGCAATGTAGACAGGGTACAAAGCTCATATGTTTGTTATTCCCAGCCACTCACCCCTCCCCGATATCTCCAGCAGGAGAGATGGAAAGTTTGGTCTTTTTACTGTACGTGTAGTTCTACATCAATCGTGAGCAAGACTGTGTCATACTGTTTTCAGGAAATAAGTCAAGTGCTGATCCATTCCTCTGGCACTGCAAAACAAATTTAGGTCTTTATCAATGCAAAAGTGTGCATAATGCTGACATGACTCCTCATGCAAAACACCCCATCGAGTTTTTATGAGATGAGTTGACCTTAATGTGAGAGGTATGAAAGATGTACAGTTCACCCTTCGTTGCAGTCAGCACTGTTTTGAAGCATTAGTCCAATGTTCACGGTCAACATCGGTTGTTCGCTTTATAAATGCCAGACCCTGTGCCATAACTTAAGGCTTGGATCAAGTAACAAAGTGATTCCTCCAAAAAATAAACCTGTCTCCTCTTGCCAAAAACTGAAAAATGGTACCTTCCATCCTTGATACTCTATCACTGTGTGGTTAGTGCTTGCTCTGCTTCCAAGAACCACAGTTAGTATGTGATCAGCTTATTTGCAGAAGTCTGAGATAGCCCCTGGTGTTTTATGTAGTGAGTGTGGGGTTGAGTATCTCCTGGCAAGGCGTTTAAATATGGAAGAGTGGCCAGTAAAAAATATGTTGATAGAAATGTATGCATTTTCATTAGTTGCCCAGCAGAGAGAGAAAGAGGGAGGAAAAGCAGTGGGTTAATTTTCCAGACAGCAGTTCCCCAAAAATTTTTCAAGGAGACAAAAAAAAACCAAACCTGACATTCATAAATAAAATGAATACAGAAATTGGTTTGGGTCTACATCTGTGAAACTAACAGTATTCATATGTTGCAGGAGGTAGAGGGCATGACCTTCTAAGGAAAGATTTGGATTATTTACCTGTTTTTAATTAGCAATGCTTTTATTTTTAAAGATTAATGCAGAATGCTGCCTGGCTAGCTGTCCAGGTAAACAGTTGTAGCTTTGCCAGCACATGGATTTTCTCAGCTCTACTTCTGCTTTTTTCCAGATGAGATAAATGGCATTAAGAGTTTGACCAAAGCAATTAACTTCAAATCCAGAGCTTAAAGGAAAGCCACGTAGTTTTGTTGACAGTATTTTATTAAAAATCCTTTTCTCAAATATATTTCAGCTAGTTGTGGTAGTTTTACCCATGAGAACTTAGACGTCTGGAAAGGAGAGGGGAGTGGGAGAAATAATATAAATGCTGCTCTGCATGGGATAATACAGTGGGGTTTAAAGGTTGTTAACGTGGAAAGACAGACTTTCTGTACCTTGTGTAAAGAGATGGAGGCCAGACTAGAGGTGGCCTGGGGAGGCATCTGAGGCATCATCTTCAGCTGTTCGCCGACACCTCAGAGTTTAATTTCTACGGCATTCGTTTCTCTAACTGAAAGCCCTTATTGTGTTTGCTTATTATATCCTACAGGTTTCTTTTTCTTTCTTTTTTTTTTTTTTTTTTCATTTGGGAGGAACTTGTTAATCAAGGCTTTTGCTTTCTCCCAGTGTCAAACACCAACCGATTCAAGAAATAACATGATGGTATTAATTAGATGAGAGCCAGTTTTTAAAAAGAGTTTTGATTTTCAGTTCCTGTATTTTCACATTACAGAGTAATAATATGTCAGCAGTTAGTAAAAGATAGAATAAATATTGTGCATGTACTTGAAAAATTAGCATTTTAATATCTATGTCCAGCAATAACATTTTCTAGTAGCATGGTGCTGAGAAAATACTTTCTGTATGTGGGTGGATGAGGAGTAATTGATGCATATGTACTTGTTTGACCTATAGCAGGTTAAATACAACTTTAGAGGCAGTTGTCCAAACAACATGTCATCTAGAGCTGATATTACTGTTAGATCACTAAACCGTCTTTCTCAGCAAACTGTCTCATGCAATGGGAGGTTATTACCATGAGAGAGAAGCTATCTGAGGAGTACAACCAATTCATGTGACATATTACAGTTTTTTTTCTACGACTGCCTCAGCAACCAGTCATAGAGATCTGCTTTGTACACAGAAAATTAAATTTAAATTACACAATCTTGGCTAGAAAATTGTGCAGTTAACCCCATCCCAAAAAAATGAAATTTGGGTTGTTTTTTTTCCACATGAACTCTTTTGTGATTTTTCATACCCTGTTGGTTTCTGCCAGCTTTCCCATTGGTTTAGGTTACTTTATTCCTCTCTTTGAAAGTAAAATAAGGGGGAAAAGGAATATATAGGAGGGATTGAGTTTTTTAGGAAAGTCCCTCACTGTCTTAGAAGTTAATTTGTCCAGTGCAAAAGTACAAAATGACTGCTTTAAGCTCCCTTCTGTAAACATTGCATGAACCATATTTTTCAAGGAAGGTTTGCCATAACTAATGAAGACGACAGTCATGTATATCTGTTGGTTTTTCCAAACCTTTGTTTATATCGTGGCTCTAGCTATATACCCTTCTGCTAAGAGGAAGAGACCTCTATGTTTAAACAGAAGTTGTAGCTGATTCTTTCTGACCTAAATCACAAGTATTTTAATAAGCTTCTTTTCAGGAGGAAAAATGAAGTAATGTAAGCAGAGACTATAACCAAGCATTTCAGAAGAGGGGAAAAGGAGAATTAATTTCCTAGTTCCATTTCTGAAAGTATGTTTTCAGACAGTTCTTTGTTAAGTCATTAAATTCTTACTCATTAATCTTCACATAATCAGGTCTGTTGATACTAATTCTCTTGTATCCTGGCCATCCTCTTTTACTGCCTCGCCTCCTTTGCTCCCCCGACCTTATCATTAATTTCACACGTTCTTTGTTACTTCACCTCCCTACGCAACCATACTCCATCCTCCTGTACCTGGACCATCAGATTGTTGGTGCTGCCTGCCTCTTCCTACACCACCCCAGCTGCCCTCACCTCTGTGCTCGCTGGCCAGGATTTAAAATATGCCAAGTTTCCTTGGAGAGGCTTGCAGCCTTGCCAGCGCTCTCTAGGCACCATCTGTTCCCAGCATCTTCTTGGCCCATCATGGGCTCCTGCCTGGCTTTTCTCTGCCTCCTTTCTTCCTGTCCTTCCTTCCTGCCATCTTGGAGCATTCTTTTAGGAAATTTATTAGATCAGAGCCTGTGTAACTGCCTGCACTCATCAGTGGTATCCCCACCTGACCCTTCTCATCCTCTGCTCTCCTCTCTCATGCTCATTTGTTGCATCTGGCCTGAACTCAAACTATAAGCAACTCGGAGCAGTGCCTTTTCCTTCCAGCTGCTTTTAGCACGAAGCACAATGGTGCCTGCCTAGTATTATTAAATGCCAAAGCTGTACAAATAAATAGGAATAGTTTTGATTACACTGTTGAAGTTCTCATCTAAAATAATTTAAACATTAGTCAGAAGTGGTTATGCTGTTTATAATTTATATAATAATCTAAGACTGCTAGTTTTTAAGTGTCGTGTAATTTGGATTTACTTGCAGTTCTCATGGAATAAGGTATATTATTGAGCAAGGAATAAGCTGTATTCAGAGTAGCTGTAGGGTGCTATCAGTTAAAGGAGAGCTGGTGGAATGCTACAGGAGAAAATATGCAGGATCTATAATACTGTTAATGAGTGCACAATTCAGATTAGTGATTTAATTTTTAGATCATATTTCGCTGGTACCCTTAGGTATAACAGCCTTCATACATAAAAACTGGATAAGATGGTACGCATTTATGCCCAGTCATGCAAAAACTGAATAATAATAATAAAAAGAAATAAAATACTTTCCCATATTGTTTATTCATTTGACTTTTCTTTTTTTTTTTTTTTTTTTAAATGGCATAGCATTCAAAGGGCACTGTTGGAAGGGCACAACGATAATTGCAGGTACCAGTTTTGAACCCATGGAAGTAACCTTTGAGGCAGCTTGATATTTATCGATAGCTACAGACTGTCACTGTATTTAAGTTAGAGCATCATTTTTTGATCTGGTCGGGAGCTGTCTTGAAATAGTTACAATTTCCTTCCTCAGGCAAGGTGGCAGATTGGTGGTATTTTAAACTCTCCTTTGGCAAAGAGACAAATCCCAAAGTCCTTAATTTTGCAAGCAGACCTGACTGATGTAAGCAAGGCTTATTCCTGCGGGGACCACGCCCATGAATAACTGTCAGAAACAACATTATGCAGTTGTCCGTTTTTTATACTGGCTTTTTTAAACATACTTTTTTCTGAAATGTGAACAGATTAACAACTCTTTAAGAAGCCACATATTGCAAGGGATGGCACTTTAAATGGTACAACCACATCCGCAGAATGAATCAGAAAAGATTCTGCTTGGTCTTCAAGGTTGTACACCTGCTATTTTAATATTTTTTAATCTCTTACGACTAGACTATCGCTTTTTAAATGAATTTGAACAACTTGCCCAAGAGACATTCTAATCCAATCGTGTATTACGATGATACCAGTTGGATGTTATCCTATTAGGCACTGACTGTAAATAAGGGATTTTCCACTGACTTTTAAATCCTTGATTAATGAGAATGCTCGAAGCAGTGTCCTGTAAATTAGCCATAGTGCTAACAACAATTGCAATTCACTTAGGAGAACTGATTTGTTTTAAATCTCCCCATCCAAATTAAAAAGCATGAGGAAAAGATAATGTGCAGTAAGTAAAACATATTACTCTATCTTGCATTATTTATCTGTACCCCATGGCTGTCTGAGATCCTTAGGTCTAAATCCTGCTCTCTATTCAGGTAAATTCCTGTCAGTCAGAGCTCTTCTGAAGAAAGAACTCTGGTAGCTGGCCCCTGGCATTTCTTTAATTTATGTATTCTTTATATTCTCTAGTGTTTTAGTTAATTCTTAATCCCATTTTAAATTGTGTTAAGCAGTCCAATGGCTTTCATTTGTAGTTTGGTCACTGCCATCTCACTTTCCTTTCACAGTTCCTGTGCTTTTTTTTATGATAAAGATATGTAGGAGTAGCAGGAAAAAGGTATTTGGGGGAGAACAGGGGGAGGTTGTGACACATCTGTTAATTGTTACTTAAACTGGGATTCTTCCTGACATATTTTTCTGAAGACGACATTTTTCACATCATCTTACCATTTCCCTTTTTCAAATACTGATACCGGATTTATTGCTCACAACAAAATTAGTTTTATATCTAGTACTGATTTTGAAACACACATTATTTCCTTTAATACTCTGAGACATTAATGAGGTCTTTCTTGACATGCTATATTCACATTTACTTAAGGTACTGTTCATTTCTCTACCCATATTATACGTGCACTTTTATCAGTCAAGAACATCCCTTTGTTCTTGTAGAAGTGTGAACGCGCTTTCCATAGACTGGAATTAGTGTCACTTTATAAAGACAGATTTCACATTCCCTCTTATAAGTAACTGGGCAAAGCATCTCTTGTACATTGAGATACTTAAACTGTATGATTTTTCCGTCATTATTTTCTGGTAATTTTGAATGCACTGCAAAGTGTACCAAAAGTAGAGTTTCTGAAGGTAAACTCTGACCGTGCTATCCTATATCAATAACCAGAGACACTGCCGTGATTCTGTAAACCCATCTGTTCTTTTCACCTCAGTTCGTTCAGGTTACAAGAGTTACTCATCCAGGCGTGTACCAAAGCACCCCTAAACAAAATTCCAGTTTGACCATTAGATCTCACAGACTGTGATGTCTTGCTATGACTGTTATGCATGCACGTGATCCTCTCTTTAATGGTATCTGCATACAATTTCCCTGTGGTCAATTGGGAAATGTTCAGAATTCTGCCTGCAGGTCATAAAAGTATAGTCTTCTCTGGTGTTAGAGCAGAAGGAAAGATATCACACTGTGGTTTCACTGACTGAATTGAAACTGTTTGGGAGAGGCATGATACTTTTTTCATACTCATTAGTACTTTTTAACACTTCTTAGTGGTGGTTTTTTTGCAATATAGAGTTAACATTTCGTGTGCAGGCTTTGTAGGTTACCTGGTGGTTTAATTTTTCTTTATACTTTAAGAAAAACATAGACACTTTTCCACAAAGAGGCTAAGATACAGATTTTCAAGTTTAAATGATTATATTCTGGGAAAAAGAAAGGGACATTAGAAATTCAAGAGGCTGTTTGAAGCTGGCTCTTGTTATAACTCCGTTTTTCTACATAGCGGAAATAATGGACAACTAGAATACTTTTCGGGGGGGTCTTTTTAACTCTCGTTGCAAATCCACCAGCTAATTTTGACAGCATTACAAATTACAATAGAGTGGTTTCCCCCACCTATAAATTTTCTCAGCTCTAAGGAAAGATAATTTTTGTGATTGTGGCATCAAACTGTGACATAATATAGTTGTTGTCTGTGGCTTTTTTGGTTACCTTCAGCAAGTTACTTTGTTCTCTTATGCTGCAGCCTTCTACCTGTAAGACATATATTATTATAATAGGTTTTTCTTTGTTATGCCTCACATATTAATGATTGTATTCCTGTATCACTTCCCTACTTCACGGAAGTGCTGAAAGCATCTGTTCATTAATATTCCTGATGCGTGACAAAGAAAAGCCTATTATTGTAATATGCTTTTCTTTAAAACTTCAGTGAGAATAATAATGATGAACAACATTGGTTAGGCTTTGGCCCTACTGTACAGAAATAAAATTCTTACATTTTCAGATGGAAAATGATGAAGGAAAACTATAATGTATTAATGTCCCTCCTCTATACTCATGGAGAGAAAAAAAACGTATCACAGTCGCTGAAGTGGGTTGTGTCTCTTCGTTAGCATATGTATCATACCGGAATCCAAGAATGGTTTTTTGCCTGCTATATCCTTAGCCTCTTGTTTCAATATGGTATAGTCTTTTTATTCTCTCCGTGCATTTCATGAGGTGAACCGAAGCTTGAAATGGACAGTTATGAAATGTCTTACCCATAGGAAAAGCTTCTTTCTAACCTCATTAGTAATTGCTTGAGAAATGACCAGGAGCATGACAGTTTATATTTCCTTGCTATTATTTTCTCTAATAACTGTGGATGTTCTTATTACAATTCTAAATGTCTGTTCTCAGAGGTGGCTTGAACAGAAGGTGTTTCATTTTGTCAGGTTTAGATTGATTGCCTCAGTGTTTCATTGAATAGCTCCTTGTTCTTGAACTGTAAGAAGCAGAGATAGGAATCCCCAGTTCCTTTTCTTCATAGCTTGTTGCATCATCCATCACTGGTTTGTCTCCTTTGTCCTGATTTGTTGGATTCCTTTATACAAAGAACTGTCCAAACTCATTTTGGACAGGTGTTCCTAGGATCCCTTGGACCTAAACGTAGCACTCGAGCAATACTCCACGTATTTAAGAAAATGGGATGATACTTTCTAACACTGCATAGATGTATTATTTTCTTTCCTCGTCTTTCTTTCCATTACGTAGTTTTCAACTCAATGAGAGTCATGTTTGCTTCTTTTATTTATTTATTTTTTCAGTCTCCATCTGAGAAAGCAAGTGCAATTAATGGAGAAAACATCACTGCATTTCTGATAGTTTTAAGAGCTCCAGGCTGTTCAATATTTTGACTTGGTTGTTGTTTTTTTTTAATGCTCTCAGTGTTCTCAACAATATCATAGTAGAGAGATTGGAGATAAAAAGAGAAGACCAGCAGCCCCAATATATGTGTTCTATTGTTCCATTTTCTGTTCTTATTACAGAAAAAAAATGTTGAAATGTTTAAGTGCCTGCACTGGATATCTAACACAGTTCTGAAAACTGACAAGTGTGAATTGAAAAGCAAAGTCCCATTAATACAGACTTGGAGGGTGTTACTGTGCCATTACATATTAACTCTGGAATACTCTGGGCCTTGTATAAATCTGAGCAATAAAAGAAATGCCAGTGAGAATCTTACAACATGTTCAGTCGATTGAAATATATGTATTTGACTTTTACTTTCTTTGCAGACCACAGATGACATCCTGGTGGCCTCGGCTGAATGTCCTAGCGATGATGAGGACATCGATCCCTGTGAGCCGAGCTCAGGTGGGTTAGGTTAGTCAACTTTTTTATTACTTTCTTTTATTTCGTATTTGCATGCTTCCGTCCCCCAGAGTCCCATCTAGGGGAACAGTCTTTTCTAACATCACAGGGAGAAGTTGAGCTGGGGCCTTTGTACACTTGGCAGCGTCAGCAGAGAGGGAGAGTTTGCTGTATGATTTTCAAAGACAGATGGGAGGGAGCATGTTGATATTCATGATCTAAGTAAGGTTAGAGATTGACCAAGAACCTGAGGCTGGACTGGGAAGAGCATTCTAGGGCCTCTGCAACTGTGTTGTCGTTATAAAGAAGGGTCAACTACATTTAGGAGAAAGATGTTGCAATTGTTTATGCCTTAAGCATTTCCCCCAAATAGCATAAAAGTACCACATTTGAAATGTCATATTATATCAGTAGAGTACGTTCTGAATTGCTTTTTTATGGTGTAAAATACTGTATGGATAGTAAAAACCTGAAGGCGTAGAACACACCAGTCTCAAATTTCAAATTGTTTTATGGCGTTTTTTCAAGTCAAGAGTTTTCAGAGTGTGTATTTCAGTTCTGATTAGAAGTGAACAATTTTTCCATTCTAGTATTTTCCATGGAACAAGAACTTCGTAATGTTTTGGCTCTGTCTTTCCTCCCCACTCAGTAATTGGTATTAATTTTTCTCTGTGATATCATTTCCACTTTAGCTTTATATTCAATTAAATACTACATACCTTCACTAAAACTCCAAATGTTTATCGCAGACGTGAAAGGAATGCAAAACTTCACAACAGCAATCTGAAGAATTATATTACTCTACAACCTTTAAAAAAATCCCAGATAGTCCAATGGCTTACTCCTGCTTTCTTTGTTGGCTTGGGTTACCTTTGACCTTTTCCAAGTGAACAGCTTGTGGTACCATGTATGTCTTCATTTTTCTTAGACATTTGAATTCTGTGCTATTCGCTAGCACTCCTACTCTCATTCAGTTTAGGTAATTTGATAATCTTCAGTACTTGCTATAATACTTAATATTAAAAGAATTAAATTCAATTTGTTGTGCAGTAATATATTTAGTTCAAGTAGAAATCAATTAAATTTGAGACTAATATATTAATGCAAATCACAACTAAGATCCATCTCAGTACAACACCCAAATCTGGGGCAGAAGATGTGTCTGTATAGCCTTAAGACAAATGAGATTTTGCTTCAAATGCAGATATGTAGTTCTTTTTTTCAAGTCAATCTAATACCCACATGCAAAAGTTATTTATTTAAATTTAAGTAAAGGTACAGATGTTTAGGACTTGTCTCAGTGTTTGATGGACCTGCGGGGTGATATTTCAGCTCTTCCAGGAACCAAGATATTTATAGATTTAATGAGAATACTCTGAGGTTGGTATCTTTTACTTTCCAGTGAAAGGATTTCTGAAAGTTTGTAAGTTAATTTCCAAGAATCTTTTTCCTCCTCTTTCCTTCTCGTTTTCAAATTCTTGAGTTTAACGAGACTGGCTTGCCCAGTATTAGTCAATGCAGTAGCTCATATGGCTCTGAACTCATTCATAGCGATTGCATCCTTACTTTATTTAACTCGGGCAGTGTAGTTCAATAAATAAAAAGTTACTTATCTACTGTAAATGTAGATGATTTTAATATTTTTTTAAATATTATAAGGTAGTTGTAAAACGGATTATCTTAATTATCCAACACTAAAAGATTTCCCAAACCCTCTGAGAATGTAGCTGTTGTATTAGAGATGTATTTGTATCGTCTCAGCCTTTACAGCTTGCTGAGAGCAAACAAAGTTTCAGAATAATTCGTCTCTGAGATTGTTTTGAACTTCACATCTGGGGCTGCAGCGTTGAGTAGTCCTGGGGCCGTGCACAGTCACATAGCTGGTGGGTGCAGGAATGGGAAGGGTGGAATGGAGCTTTCTGACAGGTTATCATGCTACAGCTCCGCTTCTCATTTTTGTTTCTTTGAGAATGATTTTACTGTTTCATTTCTTGGATCCCAACTGCTACTGCTTTTTTGAAAAGTATGGATTGACACAGGAATTATGTTCTCCATAATCCAAATTTTCTGGATCATTTTATCTGTCATTCTTCACGTCAAAATGTCACTTGTCCTCCCGTTCTCAACTCTTAAAAGCTATTAATTTACCTCCCTCTTCATTGGCCTTGTCCTTTTTCTTATGTTTGAAGCAACATGAACCAAAGGGGTTACTGAAGTCATAATTTCTAGCATATCTCTCTATAAGATGTTTTTGTCTTACTCTCTTCATCTTATGAATAAGTTTTCTCCATGAACAGTCCAATAGGCAGTGCTCCATCTCAATAATACTGCAGACTCCATGTGGATTTGTGCTACTCCTAACACTAGGCTGGAAGTTAAGGGAGAGAAGCATAATATTGGTGACAGTGACAGATTGATGGTTGTGGGTTTTTTTCTTTTCATTTGGGAGAGGAGATACAAAAGAGTATGTTCCTCTATTTAAATTCTTTCCATGGTTCAGTTCAGTTTTTTCCCCTTCATTCTTTTCACAAATGCAACTTGCTTTTCCACAGCTGCTCCTCGACATCCTTTCTAATGCTGATGAAGATTATATTATATATATAATATCGATATTATATATAATATCTATAATAGCTATATTATAGATATTATATAGATATAATTGCAGATATATATATCTGCAAATTACAGTTAAATCCTTCTCAGACTTGGGATTTAAGAAAGATTTAGGTTAGAAATTGGGTTGAAAATATAACAAATACTTCTAAGAGGCAGAATATATGATGTTTAGGACAATTTTACATTTTCACTTCAGAGGCCGTAGTCTGAGATCCCATTAAATTTCTTTTCTTGCTGCCTGATGGTCAGTCAGCAAAGGTATCCAACCCAGCACAAGAGTTGATGCTCTCAGAGCAAGCAGGTCAACATTTTTCTAGCAAGAATACATTTAAAGTATGGCCAGAGCCCATTTAGTTTTATTGACAGAGCCATAACTCTACGTTTCAATGATGATTGCCGTAATATATCTATTTCTAATGAAAATTCACAATGAGAGCCTATTCAACAAACAGTTTGGATATGATAAACGTATATATCATGTAAAATACTGATTACCTAGATTTTACTGATTAGCAAAATTGATGCTTAAAATAGGACTTATTTTCTAGGATAAATATGTTGCAGTTTGTAGTGGCTAACAAGTCTTGGTCTGCCACCACCAGTTTTGCTTTCTGTGCACCTGTCTTCTAAATAATAAATGGAAAGATGCAATCTGCAACCAATTTCATATGGGACATAAAAATGTAGACCAGATTAGGAGCTGCTAAGCAGCAATTTCATCATCTTGTCTGGAACATAAAGTCACAACAGTTATAATTGCAGATTTCATTGTGGTGTACAAACTGCTAAATGTGTTGTAATTGGATGAAGTCATAACAAATTTATTAGCATTCACAACTTCACAAATTCAGTGAACATACTTTGTTTGCGTTATTTTTTGTTTAGTAAGGCAACACGTGTTTCTCTCAGTCTCTTCACATTCCTTTCCCCTTCTCTAAATACTAATAAGAACACAAGGAATAATGATGATGATGATAATAATTATAATAATTATAATAATAAATAATAATTTGTGTTTCCTCAGCTTTATATCATTGAGGAAATAATAAAGCCTTTTCATTTTGTAGACAAGTTATGAAAAATGTTAGTGGAAACCAAGAAAAAAAAAAAAAAGGACCTAAGATGATTTACTGATGTTCCATGAAGAGATAAAACTGCGGGTGGACAAATTGCCATTCTGCACATCAGGACTGCTGTTCCAGCCTTTCCTGAGCTCTGTACAGAGCACCGATTTCTGCTGAGTTGCACTGGGCATTTGTGCTATACAGTTTATTTGCTCTTGTTACTCTGGGCTGGTATTTTGTTAGCTATTATCTAGCTACTTCTGTAGCTATCGAAACGTTCCGAAACACAGAGAGGTCCAAACTGGGTCAAATGAAGTGAAAGCATTGAGTTTAACGGCAGGAAAATCTAGAGCAGAGAAAAAGCCTTACAGTTTTTAGCATACGCACGAGCAGGTTTTTTTTCTGCAAATTACAGTTAAATCCTTCTCAGGCTTGGGACTCAACAAAGATTTAAGTTAGAAATTGGGTTGAAAACCTCTTCTGACAGCCCCTGCAGAAATGGAATAGATAGAGCTTGGGGAAGTCTTAAAGCCAGAATATATGGCATTTGCTGCTCTTGCAAGTTTTAGCAGAAGACAGCCTTCAAAGTGCAAAAAAAAAAAAATTGTAGAAACAAACTTTTTTTTTTCAGGTTCAAAAAACAGACTTTCCACCACCAGAAGTTCACATGTTGCAATCCAAGAAAAATGCTTTATCATCCATTGGTCAGCACTTGTCTGGTAGCTCTTGGGTTCCAGTTCCCAGGACAGTGTTTGAATGGTATCAGATCTTGTCCTTTGTTTGTTCTGTAGGTAAATAGGATAAGAATATTCAGGATGGAGTTCAGTGATTTATAGGAACTGTTGTCATCAGTTACCTTTCTTAGCCCCGATCCTCGATGCTGAAGGAGAAATGGGATCAGTTACTTGTGTACATTTTTAAGTAGAATAATAAGATAGATGCTTATGGACAGATCTCTGAGTATGCGTTGATTTTTCATATATTCTCAAGGGCTTTGTGACAGTTTAGATTTGGTCCTGGCACTGATACCTGTTTTTCAAATGGGCAGGGCTGTGAAATACGGCCTGTGTATGATTTATGCTGGTTATTTGAAGTTTTGCTCTTCTTTTGCTGTCACAAAGTACTACACTGTATTCCTGGTGCATCTGGCAGCAAGATAACATTGCAGTAGGAGGTGAAGTGACTCCTATAATTTATACATCACTGCAAGTGCCCTATTTAATGCACTTCATGGAATTCATTGTGCAAGGAGCTGGAACAAAGAAAAATAAAATTACAGTTAGTTCATAGGGCTACTGTGTTCATTATGGCTCCAGACATAAAGGGAATATCTGTGCCTCAGTCCAATTATCCTGTAGTTTTATATGTGTTTCCAGTACTAGAAAGATTGCTGGGTTGTCTTGAATCAGCTTTTAAAAATGCTTAGCTGAAATACATATAGACGTGTCTATATCAACTACTACAGTGTGAAAACTGTGCTTTGTTTACGACATTTCTAAATGCTAGCACTTAACCCTGTCCATATGTAAAGGAACCGAGAGGTTTCAGGTACAGATTAATTTTGCTATAATTAAAGTTAAAAGTGTCATTAAGGTTATTTAATTTTTCTTTATAAATCACAAAGCCCACCCCAAGCAACAAAAAGCAATTTTTGTGGCTTTCCAAGTTATTTTATTGCTAACTGTACGACTTCTTTTCAATAGGCTGAGCTCTTTGTGTCTGTCACTGTGAACTACAAATACAGCATTTCTCATTTGAATTTGATCCAAAAGATTTTTTTCCTAAATTATCCAGGAAAATGAGGTTCAAAATCATGATTGATCCATTGGCCCAACATAGATCTCTAGTTTTTGCCAACTGTGTCATTTAAATACGGGAATACTGAGTACGCCTTCCAGGCAGTCCTAAGGGTTTTCTTACATTCCCAGTGTTGGGAGCAGCAAAAAAAACAATAGCATGTGCTGAAAGGAAGTGTTTTCTTTCACTGTAACAAGTAATTTTTTGAGAATTTAGAAAATTCTGACTCGCCAAATACATTCTGTGTAATTCTGGTCGTGGTGGTGGTGTTCACACTCTTACACATCGTTTCTTTGTGTAACTTCAACCGATACAGGGGATTTGTGACCAACACGTGCCTATTTTAAAATTTATTTTTTAAGCACATTTCAAGACACAGCGCAACTTTTGTTAGCTAGCCGTACCTTGTAAATGTGAACAATTAAGTAGATGCTCCTTGCTGAACATGTATAATTCAAATAGAGCTTTAATACATAGCCTAGAGATGACGGCACAGGCTAATGCTTTCTAGCAGGTGTTAATTGCAGTCACAGTGATATGAACATATCAGAAGGTAGAGTATGAATGGAAACTGGGGAACCGGCTTCTTTTCATGAACAAAATGATAATAGTTTTCTATCAATGTAATATCAGCAGCTCACTGTGCTCTAATGTTGGTGAGAAATACCGGCATCAGGTTGCTATAGTTCATACAAAGCTCTCTGTTACCTTGCACAAGACCTTTACCAGTGTGTAAAGGATCAACGATTTTCCTCGTGCGTGAACTTTGAGGGTGCATTCATATTTCGCTCATATTCTTGCTAAAGTTGGACATTCTCACTTCTATATTGTGTATAAGTATAGCAAACATTTGTATGTAAATACTGGGGTGGTTATTTTTATAGCAGTACCTAAAGCTCTACTTCGTGCTTCAGAAGTATGGAGACAACATGAAGACAGTTCTTGTCCAGAGAAATTTATTAAGTGACATTGTTAGTACTGCTGGTACAGTAGTACAGTGGTTTGGAGTTAAGCATCTTCACAGCCGGGACAAAACCAGATGGTAATGTTTCTAGTACTTTGAAGAAATTCACTCAGTTTATAATCCAAAAAAAATGGGCGCATTATTAAATACTTCTGAAGGAGTGGCCTATGAAAGAAGGCTGTTATCTTTCTTTCTTTTGAAGATGTAAAATTCCACTTGTGATTCACTACTGAAGGTGTTTACAGGCAAAGTTGATCCACATGATATGATACCAAAACTGGGATGTGAATGCCGAGTAGCAAACCAGGCACTCTACATCACTCATTCATAAATGCATGTGGATGATACTTGTTGTACCCAGTGACTTTGGAGGAACTTCCTAGATTTTCAGTGCTTGTCTGGAACATGGACAGTAAAATGCCCATGAATATTGTGTTGCACAAAATCACTGAATGGTAGGGGTTGGAAGGGACCTGTGGGGAACATTTAGTCCAACCCCCGTGCTACAGCAGGTTCACCTAGAGCAGATTGCACAGGAACACGTCCAGGTGGGTTTTGTATATCTTCAGAGAAGGAAATTCTACAGCCTCTTCAGGCAGCCCGTTCCAGGGCTCCATCACACTCAAAGTAATGTTTTTTCCTCTTGTTCGTATGGAACTTGCTGTGTTCCAGTTTGTGCCTGTTGCCCCTTGTCCTGTTACTGGGAACCACAGAAAAGAGTCTGGCCCCATCCTCTTGACACCCACCCTTTAGATAGTTATAAGCATTTACATTTCTCTTCTCCAGGCTAAACAGACCCTGGTCTCAAAACCTTTGCTCATCAGAGATATGTTCCAGTCCCATAATCATCTTCGTAGCCCTCTACTGAACTCTCCCCAGTAGTTCCTGGTTTCGCCTGAACTGGAGAGCCTGGAACTGGACACAGTATTCCAGATGTGGCCTCACTGGGAAAGAGTGGAAGGAGAGGAGAACCTCCCTTGGCCACAAGGGCATGGTTAACTTATTGTCCACCAGGACTTCCAGGTCCATCTCTGCAGAGCTACTTTTCAGCAGGTCAACCCCTAACCTGTAGTGGTGCAGGGGGTTATTCCTCCCCAGGTGCAGGACCCTACTCTTGCCCTTGTTGAATGTCATTAGGTTCCTCTACACCCAGCCTGTCCATGTCATGCTGGATGGCAGCAGGATATTATGGCAGACAGTGTCAAAAGCCTTGCTGAAGTTGAGGTAGACAGCACCCACTGCTCTCCCTTCATCTATCCAGCCAGTCATGCCATCCTATAAGGCTATCACATTGGTCAATCATGATTTCCCCTTGGAGAATCCATGCTGGCCACTCCCAATAACCTTCTTTTCCTCCACATGCTTAGACATAACCTCCAGAATGAGCTGTTCCATCACCCTTCCAGGGATAGCGGTGAGGCTGAGTGGCCTGTGGTTTTCTGGGTCCTCCTTCCTGCCCCTGTTTTAAGACTGGAGTGACATGGGCCTTCCTCCAGTCCTCAGGTTCCTCTCCTGTTCTCCATAACCTTTCAGAGATGATGGAGAGTGGCTTAGCAATAACAGCAGTACATCTCATTGGAGCCCATGGGTTTGTGGGTGTCTGATTTGCCTAGATAATCTCTAACCTGATCCTCCTAAACCAAGGGAAGGTCTTCCTTCCTCCAGATTTTGTCTCTTACCTGTAGGAACTGGGATTCCTGAGGTCTGCCCTTAGCAGTTAGAACTGAAGCAACAAAGGCATTCAGTATATCTGCCCTCTTTGTATCCTCCATCACTAGGGCATCCACCTCCTTCAGCAGTGGGGCCACGTTTTCACATGTCTTCCTTTTGCTACTGAGGTATTTGAAGAAGCCCTTCTTGTTATCCTTGACATCCCTTGCCAGAATTAATTCCAGGTGGGCCTAAGCCTTCCTTATTGCATCCGTGCATACTCTGACAACATTTCTATATTCTTCCCAAGTGGCCAGTCCCTTTTTTTCACATACTCTAAACTTCCTTCTTCCTTTTGAGTTTTTCCCAAAGCTCTTTGCTCAACCATGCATGTCTCCTGCCTTCTTTGCTTGATTTGTTACTCATAGAGGTGCACCAGTCTCGAGCATGGAGCAAGTGATGCTTGAATATTAACCAGCTCTCTTGGGCTTCCCTACCTTCTACAGTCCTAACCTATCGGATTCCTCCAAGTAAGTCTTTGAAAAGGCCAAAGTTAGCTCTCCTGAAGTCCAGGGTTACAATCCTATTTATTGCCATGCTTCTTTTGTGCAGGATGCTGAACTCTACCATGTCATGGTCAATGCAACCAAGGCTGCCCCCAGGCTTCACACCCCCAAGCAGTCCTTCTTTGTTTGTTAGTACAAGATCCAGCAGCACACCTCTCCTTGTTGGCTTCTCCACCACCTGTGTCAAAAAGTTATCATCAGTGCTTTGCAGAAACCTAAAAGAACACTGAAAGTGTCATTTTATTTGGGTATAGAAGTGATAATATTAGTCAACCAGAGGCAAGTGTAAAAGCCCTGCATGGGGTAATGTGAGGGAGAGAAAGTGAATGGAGAGCAGATTAGAGCTAAGGGTCACAATTCTGTGGGCAGGATTGGAGGAGAGCAGTAGAAGTGTACTCTCATTCAGCACACATCCATGTAGATAAATACGGTCTTGTTTCATTGCTGAGGCTATTTGGGGAAAATCACTTGTCTCATAATCCGTTCAGTATTGATTCTGTCTTGTTTTCTCTCTGCCTCCCTACTGTTGTTGCTTTCCCTGTTGCTTTTGCTACTCCCAGTTAAAGAACTTGCCTTACAGACCATTATAGCGTTAATTAGAGAGGGAGGTATGACCATGCTCTCTTAAAAAAAGAAGCCCTGATTTTCAAGACTGATATTCAAGATTTTCAATAATACAACTACGTAAGCCCGAGTTTCTATGCACGTATCCCTAATATGTGAAAATAGTTTCTAGTTGTGATTCTTTGTTGTTAGCCACAGAAGTAAATGTGTGTGTGCTTTGACAGTCTTCACTTTGAGATGTCTCTACCATTGTCAAAAAAAGGTATAGATCTTTTTAACCTGGGATCAAAGAATCAACTGAAGAACAGGGTGTTAAATACTTAAAATACATTCATACATATATGGTTTTGAACTATTATGAACAATTTTTAAATTGTAATATATAAACTGTGTTGTTCATTTAGATGCTAATAATCTATCTTTCTTTTTTAAAATACCAAGTCAGGTCTTGTCCGTTTTGTGGCCCATGATAATCATGCCAGTTGAAATTTTCTGAACTCAGCAGGGAATAGTCTTTATTTGTCTTTCGAATTTGGAATAGAAGCACAAGTAAAGTGTAAGAAAACCAGCACTGACCTGTCCTAATCTGCTTCCTGAGAAAAGAATTTGGGTTTCAGGTTCTTTTGTAAACATTAGATTTACTGAAACCAATTAAATAAAACCAAATAAAGATTATGTGAAGTCTCAAAACATTTTTCATGAGTGAATTTCACAAACTGACATTGTTTGAAAAATGCAGAAATTAAATAAGTTAGTAGTCACAAAACTGAGGTTTTCAGAAACAGTTAAGTAATTTGCTGACTTGAGTGAGACTTTTGTCTGATTAAATAAGGAATTTTGGAAAGGCAGAGGATTTGCTTGCACAAGAGTGAAGTAAGCAGCTGATTGAATTTGGAACAGGTTTCATTAATTTTCATGACAATCTGCTTAAAAATCCTAAATTAGAGTGTATAATCCTAAAGATTGGTCTTTTGAATCAAGCTTATGCTTAGAATCGAGGCTGCACTTAGGTTGTTGACATAGATAAATGAGTTGTTCTGGTTTGTTCCAAATTAGAAGATGTGCACATGAGTACCTCGATTAATGCAACCCATTGTATTCCTTCAGCTACACTTCATTCTGGTTTTGTTTGCTACACCTACTGCATGTATTTTCTTGCAAACTCTATTGCGGATACTTAGCAATACTGAAAATATTTCTTGTCTATTTGTAATGCAGTTAAATGACAGTCACAGGATCACAGAATCATAGAATGGTAGGGGTTGGAAGACGCCTCTGGAAATCATCTAGTCCAACCCCACTGCCAGAGCAGGATCCGCTAGCATAGGTCACACAGGAACACGTCCGGGTGGGTTCTGAATGACTCCAGAGAAGGAGACTCCACAATCTTTCTGGGCAGCCTGTTCCAGTGCTGCATCACCCTCACCTTAAAAAAAAGCTTTTCCTTATGTTTACCTGGAACCTCCTATGTTCCAGCTTGCATCCATTGTCCCTCATCCTATCATTGGACGTCACTGAGAAGAGCCTGGCTCTGTCCTCCTGACACTCACCCTTTTAGTGTTTATAAACATGAATGAAGTCACCTCTCAGTCTCCTCTTCTCCAAGCTAAAGAGACCCAGCTCCCTCAGCCTTTCCTCATAAGGCAGATGTGCCACTCCTTTAATCATCTTTGTGGCTCTGCACTGAACTCTTTCCAGCAATTCTCTGTCCTTCTTGAACTGAGGGGCCCATAACTGGACACAATATTCCAGATGTGGCCTCACCAGGGCAAAGTAGAAGGGGAGGAGAACCTTTCTGAACCTACTCTCTATACCTCTTCTAATACACCCCAAGATGCCATTGGTCTTCTTGGCCACAAGGGCACATTGCTGGCTCATGGCACTGTCTGTTCCAGCGCTGTTCTGCAGCTCAGGTTTTCTGCATTCAAGCCCAGAATTGCAGGTGTGCAAGCAAACCATTGTGCTTCTAGCTAACCGTTTGCAGTACCTGATAAATTCAATTAACATGATGTTACAAAGTAGTTGATATACACCAGCGTAGCATAGCAGCTAATAACCATGTTAACAGACTGCTGGCAAAGGAGATAAGGGCCAATGGGTAACTTTTTGCTGGTGTTTTCTAGCGATCACTACATTGTGAATTTTCATTATCTCGGGCATAACTAGTAGTAAGACTGTTCGTGCTGATTTTCAGCCACTTCCTAAGACGTAGTTTAAACCTCTCTGCAAAAACATTAGGGTTTTTCAGTGTATGACTTGTCATATGACAACCTGCAAAGTGGCAGGTGAATGCTAACAAGCTTGAGAGCTAGGTATTCTCTGAGGATATTACTCATAAATGGAAGCAGAGAAAATTCAAGCCCAAAGTAACCTGTAATGAGGATGCATGTACCTGAAATAGTCTAACCTTAGGCTATCGCCTTCTAACTATATAAAGACCTGAGTGAAACCTTGTTCTGCAGTGTTGACATGCTATTCTAGCCTATAGGTTTCAAACCCAACGCTTCTACTGAGGTTAAGAACTGTGGTCTAGATTTTGGACTTATAGTGCAAATAGGCTTAAACAGTAGATTCTGATCTAGATACAGCACATGTTGTGAAGCTACCCTTTAAAAAGTTGCAGAAAATGGATAAATGAAAGGAAAGATGAAAGCGGTGAGGACACAAGAATCATATTCCAAAAGAAAACAAACCTTTATAGGTATCTCAAACTTATTTCCTTCTGGTAACACCAGAGACACCAGAATTGTGTTATAGAGTATGATAAGATAAGCAAAGAAAAACAAGGCGGTCTTATTTATTTTAAAAATTTTATCATGAGATAAAGAACATGTATTAGATCAAGCATAATTGATATCAATCCTAAATCCATTTATCTTTCTGTTCTCACCCCCAGAGAAGCACATAAGGTCTTGGCAGTAATACAATTCAGGCTGAACAAGGGTAGCTATATCTGCGAGTTGTATCCAGACCTTTGTTTAGCAGATGTGGTTTGGTATTTGTAGCGGTCACATTTCCAGTGTGTGTGCTCATGTATATTCTGGATGTCTTGAAAGCCTTGGCCCCTTCTTTTCCCAGGTACCTTATCAACTCGGTCAGTAATGGATTTGACTTGATGACAGTATTTAGAGCAGATTGAATGCAGTGTTCTTTCACCTGCAACATTCAGGCCACATATATAATGTTTGCGGCACAGACATTTATCTCTTTATGTAGTAGCTGCTTAGTCGAGGAAGAGAGTCAGGAAATAGCCCACAGTTGCAAAGATGAATGTGGATGTCTGCACCTCCAGCTCATTTCATGAGCAAGAATCATTCCTTGCTCTACAGGCCAAGCCATCAGATTTCTCGCTATGTACAACTTATTTTGGTGTTCTCTTGCGGAAAACTGATTCCTCAATTAGGTGGTTTGGTTTTTTTTCACTTTTTTTTTTCTTTTTTTTTTTTTTGTGATGAGATAATGATAAAAATGGCAAGCAGGGAAACCTTGTTCCAATGAAGTTCAGCAGCAGAGCTTTCGCTAAGTGGAGTGGTTCCCAAATATCACTGTTGCTAGCACTGAAAGTTTTTGATGCAATGAAGTCAATATTACAGTTAGCTGCCACCAAAACTTTGTTTCCAGTGGCCCTGCCCTTCTCTTGCTCTAACGCTGGTGTTCGTCTTAGTCTTCAGGGAGCTAGAGCTGCAGGAAACTAACTGAGTAAAAGATACTGGTTTAGTTGTCAGCACTGGTTCTGCGTGATTACAGCAGCCCAGCTCTAGCTAAAACATCCTATCGGTAGTGTAATATTTGTGTTTTGTCTTCCTTATGTAATCTTATTTGCAAAAGCATTTGAGTTTTTCTTCCCATTTAGGAATACTTCAATTTAGACTCTAGACTACCCGCTGACTCTGCTGATCAGTCATAATTTCTGAAGCAGAGTGATGAATTACCAAAGATTTTCCAGAACACACACAAAACTAGGATAAATTACTTTGTGTCGAAAAGAAAGAATCAGAAGTGCAAAGGTGAATGACAAATGTAGAAGTTGGGGGAGGTAGAACTAACAGCTGAACTGGTAAAGGAGAAAGGATCTGTATTTGGAGGGAGGGAGTGAGTACTGAAAAAGCAATACAACTGAAAATGCTGAAATATACTAATAAAAAGGGTAAGAGCACAGGGACGAAAACAGCTGAAAACATTGTGATGTATCAGTTTCTATTTTCCATTTTGGCTAAAATTGAATTTAGTTTTGGGGAAAATGTTTCCACAATAGCTTCTTATTAAACTGTGTGAAATATTCCTCTCAGCTCTGTAGAGCGTATTAACTTATAAACCCCATTGATTTGGTCTGCTCTATCAATTGGCACTGTGCTACCAGCTAACTTGTCTCCCTTTAAGACTTATGTCAACATTTTGAAAAGATTGAGACAACAACCCTTCCACCTCTCAACCACAGGAAAAAAAAAATGTTACTTGTGAAACCTGGAGTCCTAAGGAGTTGGTAGGATGTGTAAATGATTTGAAAGCAATATATAAAGCAAATCATTGCACTTGCAAATAAACATTCTATTCTGTGCAGAGAGTGTTTAGCTTCTTAGCAAAGCAACCTGTTTAGCTGTGGATGATGTTTCACTGCTAGGCTATTTTTATGACTAGATAAGTTAGTTGATGTCACTTTAGAGGTATTTCAGTGCGTTATATCTTTACTTCTGAGAACCTTTCGAATTACAGTTTATAGGAGGTAAAGAATCTGGGTTTGTGCACCAAAGAGTAGAACAGATAGCTTAATAATTTTATCTTAACCACATTTGAAAGTAGATTATTGTCCCTCAAACTCAGCAAGAGTCTGACAGATTTCTTAGAATGAATACAATGGTGTGAGTTCATGATGTCAAATGAATCTACTCTGCTCGTAAGCACCACACCTCTCCACCACATCACAGCGTGTTGTGTGTGCAGCTCTCAGCTCCCATCTCTTTGAATCATGATGCCATTATGATCGTGGAGCACAGGGTGTGTGTTCTGCAGCTGGTTTTGTGGTACTTCTCATGGTTTTGGATATAGACTCTTCCAAATCTAATGAAAGTGTCGCTGAGCTGTAGTAGCCACATGTGAAACCACCTCATGCTCCTTCCTTCCCATGGCAGCTCAGTCATTTTTGGACATCCCCTAGGGAGCCAATTCTTGTCTCCCCTCAAGAGCCACTTGAGGCTGGCCAGGAAGGGAACAGGTTGAAATATCCCTGTATTCAGATCAGGGCAGGTTTGAGCTTAGTCTCTTGCACATGTTTATAGCAGATCCTCATCCTGGTGTTGCAGTTGGGCTGCATCCAGAATCCAACAATGTTATAGAAAGTCAACGACAAACAGGTCTACAATGATAGCACACAGAGTGAAAATTAATACGTGTCCTGTAAATAATTGCCTTCATGCCTCATTGCAAATGCAGTAGTTAAACATTCTTGTCTTGTGAGTAATTTCCTATTCACAGTCTGTGGGAAGGCATAAATGTAAAGAAAACAAGTTTGGGGTTCTTTTGTTGTTTTTGTTTTGTTTTGTTTTTAAGTCTGCTAATTTCAATTCACAAACACCATGGGAGCCTGCAATTCCAGTTTTCTTTTTGTGTTATTAATGAAAACTGGGCACTAAAACTAGTTGGATTTTCCCCTCTAATTTTTAAACCACTTAGAAATACAGTCAAGAATAATAACTTTCTAATCCATTATTATATAACGTAAAACTGTGCTCAATTGCTATTATTTCATGTGAAGTTCTTTCTAAGTGGTAGAAAAAGGCTTTTAAAAATCAGTCTGGTGTAAGCTGGTCTTTGAGGCAATTCAAAAAGGCAGGTCGTATGCTGGTGAGAGAAAGAGTTGTGCATCAAAGAAGTTAAGAAAGGACCATTGCACCACAAGATTACTTTTATTTCCTCTCACTGTCATGACATGGTCTGAACATAAGCACAGTCTTTATGATTTTCTTTTGCTCCTTATAAAACCATCCTCAACTTTAATACAGATTGTTTCAAGATTTTTTGGAAATTACTTTTTATTCTTAAAAATGGGTAATTTTTTATAAAATTTATTCTTAACATTTCACCTGTAAGGTATTTTGCTTCTCATTTACAATAAGAAACTTTATCTGGGATGAACTTAATGACTTTTTGATGCTGCAGACACCAACAGAGACTGCAATTGAGTAGCAGACAAGGTTGCCCATAGACAAGACTCTGCTGCTGTGCCAGGAGCCAGTGACTCTGCCTGGATTGGCTACCAAGATGCTGGGAAGAAAATTGCATCATGTGTTTCTCAAAGAGCTGGGAAGCAAAGCGCGAGTTTTCTCTAACCTTTTAATCTTTACTTGTGTCTCCATTTAAATCATCTGTTGTCCTTCGCAATAGTCCCTGTCTTGCAGGGGAAAAGAAAAATCCAGGTAAATTCTCCTGGAGTACTCCAGTCTTAGTCAAATAAAGGTCCTACTCAGATGAAAGGCAGCTGTTTCAGCAGCGTTATGGATGGGGATGTGCTTATTTATATAGGTTTCAGAAGAAGTGGAGGCTGGCCTTTCCCCAGTGGCCTTTTCCTCCCTGTCTCAGAAGACATTTGCTTTAGCATGTGCTCCATTAGCCTTTCCTTCCTAAACGCTCACAGGCAAACCTATGCGTTTCATAAAACTTTCCTCTTATTTCCTCTTCCTTCGTCTTGAGAGGCCCTGCTAGGTTAAAAGCATATTTTAGTGTAAACGGAAGAAAAATAACAAGAAGTCATTTCCCTTGCTGAACTGCTCCTTTTACAGAAGTCCAAACAAATGTAACAACAGATGCTTTGAAAATGTTATGAGTTTAAATAACATTAAGCTAGTGCTTGAATATTACTCAGACAGATGGAATAAATGAGATAATTGTGAAAACATTCTTAAAAATAAAAGGATGCCATCAGGTGAAAGGCAGGAGTTTAGGTAACGTTGAAAAAAATTCTTTAGGTGGTTTTTTTTAGGTTGCAGTGTTAAAAGAATGTTTTCCTCTGCACAAGCTGTTAAGTGTCACTTAGTAGACATTAACTGTAAAGTTAGTTGATGGCATTTGGCCGAAATGTCAGTATTTTAAAAAGAAGAGCAGCTGTTAGTCCATCAGGTATTGAGAGAATTTATTCAGTTGCTTCTATTATTTCTCAGACAGAAATTAATTTTCTGAAATCACGTAGAGTAAGGCAAGACTTAGTCTCATTTTCATTCACTATAGAAATACTCAAGAGTCTTTATTCTGCAACAATGCATTGTCTCTTGTAAAACAATAGATGACACCCTATGTGTAAAATAATTTCCATTTTCTACAATAGCTGCAGTGAAGAAACAGGATCTAAACCAGTCACTGAGTACTTTGGGACAGACTACATTTCTTCCTAGGGTGGCATCTGCCCTGAAATGAGAAAAAATCTTCTGAAGCAAAACTTCAGGATCTCTTGTGTGATCATAGAAAATACCAGTCATACCAACTTGTAACAACCAAGAACTTTTAGAGGGGAGAAAATAAAGAGGCTAAAATACTATTTGACACAAATGACAGTTTTCTTGAGTCTTTCTGTGGTGCTTCTCTTCTTTCAGTCAAAGAAAATGTCACCTTCTTTAAGCCTAGGTAGGATAACTGCCAGGAAGTGGTGTTTCAGCAGTAAGAACACAAATCACCACTAAATAAATGATGAGTAATACCATGGAGGGGAGGGAACTTAATTCTTTTTTTTTTTTTTGATTGTGGCTTTTTTGCTGTGTTTCATAAACCAATTGTAGATCTCTGTAGCTGGTGGCTGCTTTTAATTCTGCTTGTCCAAACTTCTTGTGACTTTTTGACCAGTGTTGATAGTTTGAATGGCATTTCCTTTCTTTAATATACTGGATGTAGGCAAGGCCTATTCAAACTAACATTATGACTATATTGTAAAACTAATGTTTAGTAATACTCCTAGTTAACATTTACATTTTACTGACTGTGTTTTTAGCCACGCACAGTGGCTTAAAATGTGGTTTCTGTAAGCGAGCCTGGATGGTTAATGAGAGTGTTCTGCACTGCGTGGTAGGAAACCCTGGTTCACTCGCTGCTCTTTCCCTGCTTCTGAGCTTAGCCAAGTCTGTCAGTGCTGAGAGTACGCAGCCTTTCAGGAGTTTGGAAATGCTGGTATAATGAGAGGAATTTTGCACCTAACCAGGTCACTTCATTTTTGTCTGTAACACTTGCTCAGTTACAGAAGGAGATCCGTCTCAGCTATTGCCAGTTAAAGCTATTGTATACAAAGATCTGCTTCTCCTCCTTCTGCAAAATGCAATGAAGAAAGGACATCATGGGAAATGCATAAGCATTGTGTGAGCTGTGAGCATTTAACCTAGAAATTCCTCCTGGAATTAGGCTTTCATTCCAAACGTCTGTGCAAGGGGACAAAATGTACCAGGCAACAGAGTAGTTCCTATCAAGAAGACATTACAGTCTCAAGACATAGGTCAGCTCACAACTGAAAGACCAAAGTCTTACCTGAGAAGCTGGCTCTTAGAAGGTTGAGCCCTTGCTCTGTGCAACTTGAGAGGGTTGATGTGTTGTTTTTTTTACAGCATTGTGTGAAGGAATGTGTGGTATTGGTATCAGTGATGAAAAAAGAGGGAATGGGAGAAGTTGTGTGAAAAAGTGCTCTAAAGTGTAGCCATATTCAAGAAGGATTCTGTGAGAAAAGAGGAGATAGGGTCAGACAGCTCTCTAAAAGTACTAAAAGTAATTATTAATTGGGGGGGGAGAGATAAAAAATATTAGAAAGAAAGGAGAAATTGAGCAGCTTTCCCCAGGGAAGTCTAAAAGAGAGCTGAGGATACTTTACTAGTAGCAACTTCCAGGTTGCTATCATTTATTATGGGGATTTTGATTTTTCCTCCCCTTTCTGTTTGGTAATCTATCTTATCATCACTGTCTTCTCAATAAGTACTACAGTGTCACTTTTTGCTCTTTACAGCAGAGAGAAAGGGAGGGAGTGGGAGAGGGAGATCCTCCCCCCTCAGACGTTGTGTTCTGGCATGTAAATTGTGGCACACCGATTAGTTCAGATTATCTAGGCATTCTTTGCTCAGTAGCAGCATTTGGAGAAACAATACCTTTGAAGATGAAAATCATATTTTTTTCTTGCTGTCCTTTCCCTCGTTTAAAAGCCTGCTTACTTGTGCTGGCAGACATGAATATGGAATGGACTGCAAACCCAAATGTTTTCAGACCAGTGGCATAGGGTACATTGATAGGCAGCCCTGACCTAGAGAGAGCCGTTAGGAAGGTGCATGTTTGTAGCAGGTAGATGTGACTCATTCCTCAATCTGCAAACCCAATAATAACCTCTCCCTTCTTTCATTATTTACCTACAGCAAATCCTACCAGGGCAGGAGGAGGAAGGGAGTACCCTGGCTCGTCCGAGGTGATTCGCGAATCCAGCAGCACCACGGGCATGGTGGTTGGGATCGTGGCAGCAGCGGCGCTGTGTATCCTCATTCTCCTGTATGCTATGTACAAGTACAGGAATCGAGACGAAGGATCGTATCACGTAGATGAGAGTCGAAACTACATCAGTAACTCAGCACAATCCAATGGGGCTGTGATCAAGGAAAAACAGCCCAACAGCGCTAAAAGTTCCAACAAAAACAAGAAAAATAAGGATAAGGAGTACTATGTCTGATCTCAACATCTAAAAGAACGCTTGTATAGGAATAGTCTTCATTTTATCTGAGACATAATACAAACTTATTTACTTTACTTTTTATGAAGCACATTCAAAAACAAACAAACAAAAAAAGACAGGGAATGCAATCAGAAAGGAAAGACTGTTTTTAAAAACAAGCATTTCACGCTCTTGTTTTTCAGAAACAGGAGCTGATAAATTCCCTAACATCCACAGTGTTTTCATTTACTCTGCCTGTCTTTATGTTGCTGGAACATTTCTGAAAGACAATGGTGACACCACGCATTCATAAAGCAAGGAGTATTACTACAACATCAAGGCACAATATGAAACAAAACAAATTTAAAAAAAAAAAAAAAAACAAAACAGGAAAAAAAAAAAAGAAAAAAGAAGCTACCTATGATTCTGGATTTAGCCAAAGTGCTAGCGCTTTCTTGAGAAGTAAGTTAGTCTTATTGTCAGAGAAGACTGTCATTATATATGGTGACTCAACAAGCAAACGTAAAGAGTTTGCCATCTGGTGCAGTGAAGCAGTGATTGGAAACTTGCATTTGAAACAAAGTGCTGGCTTTTCTGAAGACTTACGTAGAAATACTTTCAAAAAGCCCCTTTCTGGTTGTGAGGAAAATAGTATGGAGGCCTTATTTTCAAAAACAAAAACAAAAATCTGGAATATAAGGCACATTTCCACAAAAAAAAAAAAAAAAAAAAAAAAAAAAANCTTTCCAAAAAAAAAAAAAAAAAAAAAAAAAGCAAAGAAAAAACAAACAAGAGGGCATAGATGCAATCATTGGGAAATTTTCATGCACGCTTAATATGTTATTACATATGTTTATATAAAAACACATCTATATGTGCTTTCTGGACTGTGATAAGTGATGTTTTATAGCCTGTTGTATAGAAAATGCAAACTATATCTGCTCTTCAGCCATTTTTGGTAAACTCAATGTTATAAGTGTTGCTAGGTATAGAGAGTTTTATGACATCTGGAGCAACGGACATATTTCAGTTTTTTTGCAGCCATTATAAATTGTCCCAGACTTCTTCCCCTTTTTTTTTTGATTAATTTACAGTGTAGTGGTTATACTAAGGGGGATGTGTATGAATGTATATAAGAGTCAGCTAATTTTTTTCTTACCTGTACAGCCTCTATTCTGTTGCAATTAAGTTTTAGTAGTTTGTATGAAAGAAGTGGACTAGAAAGCAAAAATATATCTCTACTGTAATTTGTCTTCTCCCTCCTATCCCCATCTCTTGCTCCTGATATGCATCAATGAAGTTGATCAGAACTGCCAATTTTCCTAGAAATACACATTCATTAATTAGCTAAATATTTAGTGACTTAAGCTGGTCTTTGGCTTCCAGTCAAAGCTTCACTATGGGAGAGCATGGTTTGCCTTACAGAAACCTTGTTCTTAAGAAATTATGAGAATGATGAGTTTCTTGAGAATCTTAGGAAGTATCATAGAGTGTTTATCTGGCATTCAGTTATATGAACGACCGCTACTGCAGCGTGGGATGGTAAAAGATCTAAAAAGACCCATTTTAATTATCCAGAGTGATTCTACTGCAGAATTTACCCCTTTCTCCAAAAAGGAAATAATCTTGAGGTGCACGATAGTATTTTTCAATGGTGGGCATTTTGACATATGAAAAAGTATTTTTAGCTAAGTTGATTGTGAAGTATTGCAAGACATCATAACCAGACAAATATACGTTCGTTATGATTTAAAGTAACATATAGCTTTTCTTGCATATATAAAACAATAATGCATTTTAGTTAAACATATTAAATATAATGCCATAATTTACATGTTAAGGTTGTTTTTTTTTTATTTCCTAGTATTATTTCATTAAGTTCACAGCAATAAATCATAGTGTAACATTTTATTTACACGGAAGTTCAAAGGGAATATGTTAGACAGAAAGAGGGTAGTTCAATAAAAATCAATCAAATAATTGGAAGGCCTCCTGGAAGGGATATATAGATGTTCACACTTTACAGACAGGAAGGAAGAGTTTAAAATTAGCTTGAAACAGCAGGCACAAAGCATTTTGTTGCGTGTTATTCACCATAGCTGATGAAAAAGGCTGGAAACTGGTACAGCTATCTATCTGGGAGTCAGAGCACTTTAAAAATACATGTAGCTGACATGAAAACACCTCTTGAAGGTTGCCAGCCACAATGAGGTGTGTCACGTTGCATTTGTAAAAGAATTTTGTATTATCGTTAGCATTTACACAAAACCAAGAACAGGTTCCCCAAATCCATCTGACGTTCATTTCTTAGACTGTTGTTCATCTGTGACATTCGTAATTTCTCCCACCTTTACAAGACAGCTGTACTCAGGGAATGGCAGGATCAGGTATCCTAGAGGTCATTGCTGGAAGCAAAGAGACTTCAGCTGGAGGGGGGAAAGAAGATGTTGAAAGCCAGGTGGTGTTCAGATTTCAGTGCTGGAAGATACATACAGGAAGAAGAATAATCTGATGACAGGAGACTGGACATGATGGAATATGGTTTGGGTGAGATTAAATGGTCTTTTCTGCTTGGTATTGATTGCATTAATGAAATAGCATGGTCAGGTCAACTTCCAGGCAGTTTGGTAGATTAATCTTTAACTAAATCCATACATCAAGGAAAAAAAAAAAAATCTGCTACTACTATAATAAGCAAACACGATTTTAACACTGTTTCTGAAGGTTCTCCTTTTTCCTCTTTAATTTCATAATTTAACAAAAAACAAATATGGATGTATCAGAAGTGCCAGCAAGTGGATTTAAAATTCCTTTTTGTTTAAAAACAGCAGCAACAACAAACAAACAAACAGACATAAACCAACTACCTAACATAAAATTGGATCCTTTCTCTATAATAACCTAATTTGTTTGACTGAGATGGCTTCATTTCTATGACTGTATTGTGTTGCCTTTTTTAACAAAACACTAAATAACGTGTGAAACTTTCAACCCTGAGACATCGAAGAGAGGCCCAATGCCCCTAACCTTATAGTGCTTTCTGTGATAGATATTTACGATTTTTTTATTTGTTGCAAGGCCAATTTATTCATTATTGGAAATGCTAAGCAAGTGGAATTTACTGTTTTGTTAATAAAAATGTTTCTTAATACAACTGCTGGCTTGTTTCTTCTCTTACTGTTAGATCTGGAGTACCTGCTCGTCTTAAAGCAGTTTAAAAAAAATGGTAAATCGGTGTGAAGTTACAGACATTTATGTCAGGAAACTGTGACTTCAGAGCTCTTTGTACGCTCAAGTGAAAACCTTCTACCAGTCTTGTGTTCAACTGGCCCAGTTAGAAAAGAATGAATTACATTAATGTATCATTTGGTTTTGCATTGAATTGACATTTTCTAGCTTATATTTAAAACAAAAAAATCAAGAAATTAAAAGTTGGTGTTTCCTTTCCCCTATGAATGAAAAGAGAATTGTCTTCCTTTTCCACTACTTTCTTTTTTTTTTTTTTTTTTTCTGGTAGAAAGAAGATGGCAGAAGGTAAGGTAATGGGATGAAAAGTTAAACTCAAAACCTTTTCTTTTGCCTAGAAGACGGTTTAAAAATAAATGGGAAAATGAACATATTTCAGATCCTTAAAAACATTCCTAGATAATAATTGCGAAATTTCAACTGGAGCTAATCCATTACATAAGTACTTCCTTATTTAGCATGACATTTAAATTCCTGGGTAACTTCAAGCAAATACCTAATCCTATTGATTTAAGCAAGTGTCTAAAGTTCCCTAAATGTATTGCTGAATGGGGATGGACTTAAGCTTTTGGATCTAAACTCCAAATAGAATTTAAGTATGTATCTTCTTTAATCACATCAGTAGCTTCTTTGACTTCAATGGGATTTATTCATCTGCTTAATTAGGTATAGACCAAAGTATTTTAGATAATTTAAGTCCAGGAATATCTGGAGAAAACAGCCCCTATCTTCCATTGGTATAAAACAGTTTATAGTTATGTTCTAAACAGCTTTATACTGGGATTAGTACTTGTGTGTGTGTGTGTTTAAATACTTGAACATTCTATTTAGAAAAATGCTTTATACACATTTAAAGGAGCTGTAATAGTGATTTTTGTTCTACTACCAAAAAACCCCACATTTAATTATACACTTTTTAATTCTACACTGTATTTGTTCTTTTTTTTTTTTCTTACATCTATATTGTGCTCTCCCCTTCACCAAAATCCTAATGGTTTCTCAGTACCCGCATCATCCATCAACAGCTAACTGCTTTAAGTGGTGTCCTCCATAATCAATCACCACTGCAGCCAAGTAGCTAAAAAACCTTCACAAGATGAAGAACAAAGAGAAGAAATGAAACAATTTCCCCAGGGTGTAGGCTGTGAATGACAACGGTGTGTGTTAATTCCTCCAATACGAGTTTTTTTATCGTGCAACAAAACAGTTTGAAATTGGTTATCTAGGTATGATTTTCATATTGATTATAGAAATTTGCTTCTAAATTCAGTACAGTCCTGTTTAGAGGTTCTTCAAAGCATTGTGCTGGGGTAAGCCAGATTTGTCAATACAATTTTATTTGGAATGAAGGCTATTTGCCCTATTTTA
The DNA here is from genome assembly GCA_013396935.1 of Baryphthengus martii. Lineage (NCBI taxonomy): Eukaryota > Metazoa > Chordata > Aves > Coraciiformes > Momotidae > Baryphthengus > Baryphthengus martii. The sequence goes on along the minus strand of VWZK01005440.1, from coordinate 147,459 downwards.
AAGCCCCCACTTTGTTACAGTCTGTAAGTATTTCAGTGTTAAATGTTTCTGGCCCTCAAGGGAGTCGGGAGAAAGAGAAATCCATACTGCATTTAAATCAGTTTATGAATTGATGAAAGCTTGGGAATGATAAAATTGCTTACCTGCCAGCCTCTGATTTTTCTGGGTAGTCTGTTCCTGTTTTGGTTGATCATTGCCCTCCATGAAACCAGAAGCATCCCCCATGGGTTAAGATTTGAGATAGAAATTCCAGAAAATTAAAAAAAAAAAAAAGAGAAGTGATTGATGCAGGTCTGCTCAGTTTTGTGAGGTGCAAGGGCCAGAACTCAGTCCTTTACCTGCTTACTTTGGAAGCTTCTTCCTACTCAGGGCTTTTGACAGACTTCAGCCGACAACAATGACTTCTGGAAGAGAATGTATGGCCCCTCACTTTTCTCAGTTAATCACTACCATATAAATACCTTCATTTGTTGTGCAGAACAAGCAGATTTCCATATGACAGTGCTCCTCCAGTGGGGCCCAATAGTGGTAGACTCGGGTTTTTTTAAAGAAAACAAACATGGTGACTTAAGGAGTAGAGTTATTTCAAAGAGCGTGGGATTCTCAGCGAGTAAATTACCTTTAAGGACAGTAATTTCATGCTGGCATACGCTTGAGAGGTTTAAAAATCCAGGCCAGAAGTCCTCAACAACATCCTTTCAGTAAACAATAAAGACATCAGCTCATTTGTCAGCAAGCACAGGAACTGACAACACGGCTATCAAAATGTGAACACATCGGTCTGGCTGCAGCAAATAACACAGGAAAATGGAATTTGGACAGCCAAAAATAACCGCTGACATGTCAGCGGCACTCTTATGAGCAAGTCTGATTACAAGCCAGTTAGCATTTATTGGATGAGAAAGAGCAAAATACTTCTATTAGTCGTAGTTTGGGACTCTGACAAAGGATGGGCACGGGCTGCGCAGCCATGTTGTTTTTTTCCGGCCTGGGGATCTGTTAGAGTGCCTTCCAGTCCGAGTGAGCTGGGCACGTTTTACACAAGCAGCTGCTGCACACCAGCTGATCAGCTGTTCTGAGATAAACCTTCTCTTTGAAACTAAAATATTTTCTGGGAAAAATACAGCAGACTGCTTCCTGAGACAAATGAAGTGGCTCCCACAACACGTTGCGGCACAGCCAGCACTGTAAGAAACCAGACTCTGTGTCTAGGAGCTGGCTGCATGGCTGCAGGTCTGAGAGAGAAAGATCCGTCCTGCTCAGGAGAGCCTCGGCCTTGGGCGTGGTGGCTGAACACGGCCTAGAAATGAGAGGTCCCAGTGGCAGCAGCCCCAGGGTGCAGCAGACACCTGAGCTTGGCAGTGGCTTTGTACTCCTCATGCACAGCAATGACAGCCAAGGGCAGGGTGCTGGGTGAGGTCCATGTGGAAACTGTACACCAGGATGGACTCAGCTTGTGCTCCAAGGTAGGATAGCGAGGGCCAGAACATCAGGAAGGGCGTGCGATCCTTTATGTTGTCCCTAAAGGGCTTCCCTTCCTTTCAGTCCTGCTGAGCCCCAAGTTTATACTCTGCCAATATAGCAGCTCGGTGCATGGGGGGACCCTGTCATCCTAGGGCCTTTTTTGAGTCCACAGCAAGGAGGGGACAGTGGGCAACATCCAGCATCGGCTGTGCTGACTGTGGTCACGTGTGGCCCCTCCAGGCAATGCTTGAGACAAAGCTGTTGAGATACCAGCATTTCCCTTTTTCTTTTTTTTTTAGCAGCTCCTACAGCTGAGGCCCTCAAAGCTGCTTTACCCTGGCAAGTATGGTGTTTTGGGAGTTGGTGCAGCCCCCTGAGGTTGAGTGACTATGAAGGGGGAAGACACAAGGGCTGCAGGCCCTGGACCAGTGTGACTACAGAAATGGGGGTAAGTTCAGTTGTGAGGCTTGGATGAGAAACTTGCCACAGGCCTCATGGCTCTGTGAAGCAGGTCCAGGTTTTCCTCAGCTGCCAAAATGCTCAAAGGAAAAAAAAAAAAAAAAAGTTTTTGCAAAAAGGTGGTGGCATAGAGAACATAGGAATGTAATTAGGAGTTAATTTAGTATTTCTTTAGAGTTTTACCTGTCTGCGCTTCACACCGGAGAGGAGAAGCTCAGGCCTCCTAATAAAGGGGGAAGTAGGCCAGGCAGTGAAGACATCTCACAGGCATTAAACTCATCCCACAATCATAGAGCTGTCCTTAATTTTCTGGGACACCAGATCTCAAAGATTTGAACCAGTAAATTGACTGAGGGTGAGATCCAGCAACATACACTGTTAAATCACAGGGAGAGGGACAAGCTTCAGCACAAGGAGATGCAAAAACCTTAAGGAAGAAAATAATAAACAGGCCACCCCAGCTTCCCTGGGAAATCCTACCCCACCCCCAGACCCTTCACACTGTGTGTGAGCTAATTGTGTAATGGTTTTCTTTTAGATTCAGGCATTGCTGGCAACCAGTACAAAGCAACGAGTCACAGCAGGGTAGAATTTAAAGGCCAGAACCTTTCCTCCCCTCCCTTCTGGGTTTTTACTGACTTCCACTTGATTTACAGGGGAGGTCCAAGACACAGAAAAATATGCTCCAGTGAGAGGAAGAAAAAAAAAAAAAAAGGTATGTAGGCTTTGTCTCACGCATCCAGCAAAATCCTTATATAGTAAGCAGAAGAACTGCAGGTAATTAATTTATTTAAATCTTGGTTTGTTGATGGGTGCTGCTTGGTAAAGGCAAGTTTATGTGCGGCTTTCCTGACAGCTAAATTTGTTTGGGAGCTCATTTATACCTGTCTGCAGGCTCTTTTTAGGGAAGTCTTTCAAAATGCTGCTAGCACACATAACAGTCATTACCTAGACCTGTTTCTCATCTATTTTAATAGCTTTGTATAAGTAAGAAGACATCTGCAGCAGCAAGTATGGCCCAATAAGAATAAATTTACAGGGAAAAGCAGTTGGTGCTGAGGACCTGACTTCCATGTTACATTTCAGGATTTTCTTCGAACCAGTTGCAGTCTGGTCCTATGGACAAAGCGACAATTAGTGTTTAGGTGGCATTAGGTGTGTTCATGGGCCTCATCTTATTTCATCTGGAAAGTGTCCCGTTCCTTCATGCAGAGTGTTCTGTGGAGCTGATTGAAGAGTAGTAAGTAGGAGCAGCTGCTGTTGCCTCAGATCTGCTCTCCTGTTGAAACTCCTTTGTGCCTTGCTATATGCCAGTGTGCTTGTTATAATTCATCATAATAAAAATAGGATATTTTTATTAGGAAGTACCCAGTCCTATATCAAAATTGCTGCTACAGTTTAAGGCCTTCCTGATATTTTTAAAGGACGTTTATAAGACTTGTTTTGGCAGCATTCTCTAACCTAGTTCTCACCAAAACAAATTCTTTCCTATAAGGGAATTGATCGTAATCAGTGTCCTCATTTAGTCATTTTAAAAATATCATGGGAAACCATAAGAGATCGGGCCACATTTTAAGATCTTTGCTTGTATCTTCTGCAGACAGGAAAGCTGCCATTTCCATTAAGATTGAAACTTCATTTCTGCTTTTAACTACAGAGTGATTACAGTTCCCTCTAGCATACTGCATATTATTATGAACATTTTATACGAGTATTCTGAATAGTCATCATTAATTCCTTTAGATTTCTAAGTGTTAGGCATCAAAGACTGACGATACAGACTGATAAAAGATTTCTAAATCTGAATTCTTGTAAATGACCATATTTGTGTTTAAGTGGCTGCTTATAAGTTTTGCCTGTGTTCCAAAAATCATCTTGAGATGTCTATTTTTTTTAATATTTTAGCAAAAGTTGATTGCTAAATATAGAAAGAAACATTCTCTGTTAACATAAGCTTATTCAGAAACAGTTTGGTTTCAGTTGACAACAGTTCAATTTGGCAACAAGAGTATGACTTCAGAATTTTTAAACATATTAAGCATGCGTGTCATCTACGCTAATTTAGAAATTTTAGAGACTTCAAATTGAAAGATATACTTAGAGTTACTGTTGATATGAGTCTTGATCAGAATTACCACGCATCCTGGGTGAAGGTTTCACTGTGTATGGATGAAGTTGCAGCAATGGTCTGATCTCATGCTGCCTTTCTGGAAGGTAGCTTTGCCAGACACGTATGTGAGCACAGTCTTTACCTGTTACTCTTCTCTGCTTCCCTACATGAAAACTTTCAGTGGTTGCCCATCCACGGGAGCCATTACACAGATACTGCTGCACATCAGCAAAGTACCTGTCTCGAAAGTAGCACTAGGCATTAATATATACTTTGTTTGAGACAAATTTCCCATTACATTCAGTGCAAGCAGGGATTTCATCCTGAGCATGTAGCACCCCCAATAAATCAGTGTACTAGAAAAAGCTACAGAAAACAGATTGAAAGGAAGGATATGTCCTCGTACAAGCATCCTGAACGCAGAATATTGAAAAGTTAATTCAAAGAACCTAAAAAAATAAATAAATCTGACTTCCTAAAATGGACAGCAGGCTGGTGTGGATACATAACTTATTTCTGCAAAGTGCTTTCGTAGCTTACTTTTAGTTCGGCAGACTGGTGAGATGCGAAAGCTCTGATGTTGTATCAATAATGCAGCCTAACAAAATGGAGACTGTACAAACTAGACACTTCAATTTTCAAAATTGTTTTCAAAAATTGCGCAGATGCTTGTAATGAAAGTGGGATAAAAATCTGACAGTAGGACTTTGTGGTAATAGGATGGAACAGCAAAAAATTATGAAGGTCGCCAGCAGCAGTAGTTGCAACCATCTGGGAAAAAGGAGCGGAAAGGAAAAGAAGGAAAGGAGCCAAACAGCTCTGAATATCCCTGGTAAACAGTGAGATTATGCTTTGGTTGTACTCTTGTAAGGCCCTCAGTTCTATAAACATTTGGGGGATATTTGCAGTGCTCTCAGTTATGACTGCTAGATGGGCAGCTAAGACAGCCTAGGATTTGTAGCGGTGTGGCTGCAGCAGCTACGTCGCTGAGCTCGGTGTAGACCAGGAACTTCAGCAGCCACCCAGCTTCTCTGGCAGCTCTGAGGTGCTGCAGACACAGCCGTCCTGAGGTGCTGCAGACACAACCGTCCACAATCTGTCAAGTGGATCATCGGCTCAACATGTCTACGCACACTGAGTGCAGGCACTCAGGCTTCTTTGCCACGCTTCTCGGACAGAAGATGTGTCATGTCCACCTAACCTGGTCTGCGGGATGTGGTGAGGAGGAGTAAGGATCTGCCACAGGAAGAAGGACAGGACTCCTTTGGAAGCAGTGACAAAGATTGGTAATTTCATTCCTAAGGGCATGTTCAGTCCTTGCTGTGGGGTGGTCCCAGGGCTCCACTTAGAATCTGATTCATGAAGTCTCATCTTCCTTCACATCCTTTTTGAACACTGTCAGCTGGAGCTTCTTTGCTGAACAGCCACATTTCTTTACGACTCCCACTATCATCCACCAGGAATTTTTAAAGTGCAGAGAAGTGCTTTTGTCACTGCATATGCTTTTCCTTTACTGTTTCTTTCTGGGTTTTTAATTATTTTTATTCCTAAGGCTGGGAAAGATCAATCAAATGGTATCAATTTAGAGTTAAGCTGTAGTTATCTTTCATATTCTTATGTGATGCAAACACTTAAGTTTCAAATAGTTGAGCATTAGAATGGTAAGTAATTTTAATTGAAATTTCAGAATAATTTTTGAAAATTTACACAAGGGCCATTAAAAAAACAAAACCAACAATAAACCGATTAATACTGTCCAGCCAGTCCTTCTGATGATACACGGTGTCTATTCCAAGCACTCAAAGTACATGAACCAGCCTAAAGCCTAAGACTTCCATTTAAACAGTTTTTTACAACATATGAAATGTTAGTGTGAGTAGGAGGATTCTCTCTTCTTCTAAGCTTTTTGTCCTAGTTTAAAATTAAGTAGTTGTCTAGATTAATGTCACCAGCACATTGTCATTAGTGAGTAAGATTTTTGTCATTTAGAGAGCATTCTTTTCCTAATATACCTATGTAGGTATAAGTACGGAAAGAATTTCTAGAGCATCTGCTGCTCAAACTAATCTTACTTCCTCGACTAGTATATGTGTGCCTAAGCACCTACACTGTGCATACCAGTGTAATTGTAGCCATACTGCTATGTTCAGGGGAGAAACGAAGGAGACAACCACACTATAGTAAATATTCAAATATTTAGCTAAAACTTAAGTTTCTGCTTGCACATTTCAAGAAAGGAAACTTCTTGTTTATCCATTTTTCCAGTGTATGCAGTAGGAAATGAAAGTAGGAATGAAAAGGAGATGTGCACCTTTTAACAAGCTCCACCACTGGATCACTACCAAAGATCAGAGCCATCAGAGGCGGACAGTACTGTGTCCGATGGGCCAGGATACACGACTTCAGGTTAGCCCATGGGTCTATAGGTGATACAACTTATAGAGGTTATTTGGTTGGATTCCAGCCTTGCTCAGAAGCATTTTATGTCAGTATAACTCTATATTCTTCATTGCAATTTTTCATGGTTGTACCAATAGGAAACTGAGCCCAGCAATGTGTGTCCGTGTCACTGGGATTTAAAGTTCAGACCTTCCTCCAGCTTCATACAATGGAAAAAGCCCTGCTTTCTCATATTTTTATTCCAGAGGGAACATTAAAGTTCTATTGTTACAGCAGTACAACACAAAGAACAATAGATGTAATCAAAAGTCTTTTATCTTTTTCTTTTTTTTTTTTTTTTGCCTTATTAGAAAAATCAGCAGTTCTGCAGCACTGATTCTTGGAGGTATATATCACTACTTTGTTACTACAGCAACACACAGCGCTGACAGTACAAAGTTGCTGATGAACTGGGTCCTTTTGCAAGACCAGATCAGAATTAAAATGGTCATGAAAAATCTGCCGTATGTAAAGTGGGTGGGATTAAAAGGTAAACAGGACAAATACAATACAGAAAAGTACCTTACTTTACAAAGAAGCTTCTGTGGTGCTTCACAATCTCTCAGATCAAAACCAGCGGGAGTATGTACCAAATCTTCAGCAATTAAATCAGTCCTTCTGCTTTTGTTTTGCACTGATCCGCGAAAGTTTGGCCTGTCTCATGTTTAGGAACTGGGATAGATCTCCAAGCAACGGGTGGAGGTAACTATTTTCACACTAGTGAAAAGGGCTGTGCCTAAGGGAAGGACAGGAGTTTCCCGAGGGTAGAAAAGATAATGTAAACTGCCTCTTCTTGGACTAGCTGCTTCCTGCTGAAGCAGACTTGCTCTTTTTTTCCTCTACTTCCTTTGGGGATATGTGTAAAAGACACAAGGTGTATAGGGGAAAGAGAACAATCTCACCTTTCTTTCTTCTATGTCCTTCATTCCTCCTTCTCCCTCTATGAAAGAGGCAGGATCTCTATTCTTGCTAAGGCACCCTCAGAATAATATACTGGATTTGAGTTATTTCAAACCTTGAGCCCACATAGTCACCTTAATGCAGTCCAGCTTTCAAAAGCGCACAGTGATGTGAGCTATTACGTACTGAGCTCTTTAGAAAAGCTGACTGTAAGTTTTATTTTATTTACTAAGACCCAGTCCATGCTAGAGTTTGTGATGCAGAAGTGCTTTATAAATTGTGCCAACGCAGAGGCGCTGCTTATGCTGGGTGAAAATGTGCTTGTGGCAAGAGAGGTTAAAAAGAAATGAGGGATAAAATAACAAGCACAAAGCATTCTATTAGTGTAACTGTATCTAATTTAGCTCCAATTGCTGATATTTGGGCAGCTTCTTTCCTTCTGTCATCTTCTATATAGGGTGAGAAAAGGAGCGTATCCCTAGAAAAATACAGCTCTGTCAAGGACAGTTTCAGATTGGCTTTGCCTAAGCAAAAGCAGGATGAAGGCTAGCGAAGCAGCTATGAGGAACTAAATAACTGAAGTACAATGCCAGTCTGTGTTGGAGTAAGGCCATAGGATGGGATTGAGTTACAGAAGCTCGTTAAAGCTATTACGTATTAACTGAGCCGCTGTATCTACACGCGTGCGCGCTCTGCGATTGCCTGCTTTGCTGGGTGTCTTAGCTTAAGCCGCAATGAATGAGGTTGAGGCTCATGCATTTTGCTTTGACTTGTGGGGGGTGGAAGCTGTGATGGAGAATGATGTTAGCTGAGGAGACAGGTGGTAACTTGTTAAGCCATCCTGACTCATCTATGTTAAATCTTCTGCCCGTACCCTTATCTGCAGCTAACTAGACTTCTAGGCGAATAAAGAAATAAATTCAGAGAATGAGGAAAAAATAGCTAGCGCTCTAAATACACTTAGCTATTCAAAAACATGCTTGGAAAAAATGCTCAATTAAGAGAGAAACCTAAATAATTCACTGGCTTTGAAGTTTTACACTCTCTGTCATTGATTTCTGACTCTCTGGTATATTCTTCATTATGTGGCATATTATTGAATTACTGACTTCTGCCAAACTGAAACAAACTAGTCAGTTCTTTATGTTCTTAAGGAACAACAGAAAAACAGGAAGAGGCTGATCTCTGTCTCAGTCACACAGCTCAACCATGCTTTCTTTGTAACTATTATATGGTCTTAAATTGAGTATTCAGGTGTTGAATACCTTCAGCCTTCATTCAGTCATCAGGGTACTGGCAAAGTTAAATCTTTCTGTAGTTTAAGGTTCTTAAATAAGCACCTAGATACTTGGAATGGAGAATAGGATTAATTTCATCAAAATTTACTGCATATTTAAATACCTACATGATATGAGTTTAATCTAGATCATACCATAGCCATCTGATAGAAATAAGCCATTTCAGAGGGTAATACATAAATCATTTTACACATTTGCTATGGGAAAACCTAAATTCTTCTCTCCACTGCCTTTGGAGAGAGTCTAGATAGCTCACATCACTTTTTTTTTCTTTTTTTTAAATTAAAGAGCACTACTTAATTGCAGCAAGGCTCTGCATATACCCATTATCTTCCATTAGGAAGGTCTTCCCTACTTAATACAGAAGCCAAGCTGAAGTAGGAAAATAATTTATCTCCTATTTTATTTGAGGCACAGAGGCTACTTCACCCTTTCTTGCAGATACACTCATCAGAAGGGCACTCCCTTAAACAATGAAAATGCTAACACTATGACTATCCTCAACTCCCTTGTCACCCTGTGTGGCCAGACCGTGTTTCACTGGAATCTACTGGCTGATCTGGTGAGGATTCTAAAGCCTCTCTCTGTACTGGCCCTGCTGACTCCCCCTGGTTCCTATGTCCTTGTCCCCTTTCTGATGCTCCTGCTCTCCAGCTGTCCTTCCTCATTCACAGTCCTTTGTCAGAAAGCTCTTAGTGGTGACTTAGGAGATGCTGCTGCTGCTGCAGAAAGAAACCATTCAATACCTAAGTAAAGAGTGCTTAAGCCCAGAAAAAGCATCCATGTTGTACCATTATGTTTCGCCTGAAAGAAGCCTATTGCAGAGCTGGTCATCATGTGCAGGTTTCCTGAGCCTTTATCTTGATTCCCATAAATCTTCTCCTTTCTGCATAGAGTGAATACCTGGCAAAATACTCGTATGTACAGAACAACAGCCAGTCTTCTCTTCTGGAGAAGAGAGAGGCAACAAAAGAAAGCAAGTCTATTTCTTGTGCATGGGAGTTGGGAACATGCAGCCTGTAATCCCAAAAATGATTTAAACTGGAAATTTCAAAAGACTGATCAAAACAAAGAGTATTTCATTCATCGAGCAGCATCACTGGCATGCACTGAACTGCTATTTTTCTGATTACGGTGACATCTGAATTAAAAATTCTGGCCATTTAGGAAGTGAAAAATGGGGGGGGGGGAAGCAGAGCCAACACCACCCAGTAGGATAGAGTGTGCTGGATAGCTTTTTGTCTTCTCTTTTCCTCCCTTTTTAAAAATCATCTTCCCTTAATATTCCCTTACAATATTAAAGATTACAAGCTCTTCTGCATAACAGTAAACCTGCAGACAGAAAACAATATAGATATGCTTACATCAGTTATTATCTTGCTCCATTCGGTAAACTACTGTTTTAAGCCTACTCAGCTTAAATGTACCTGCAAGATTTAGGCTGTTTTCACTTAGTTTTAAGCATTTCTGCATTATAGAGCAACCTTGTGTTTTTCTGTGCTCTTAATACCTCATTCATGTCTTTGCATTATCTATTGCTATTTAGCTCTTACAGAGAGGGGAAAATGGAACGTATCTAGTGAAACTTGCAGTTACAGAGTAAATAAGGATTTATTGTGCATTTTTTTTCCTCACTTTATGGTCTGCTTCGACGTAATTAGTACACAAGATAATTTTCGAGGTCCTGGTTTACAGAAAAGCTTGGCAATTTCAAATAGATCTTTTTAAAGGAGGATGGGAGTCATAATTTTTCTACCTCCCCTTCCAACAATAACGTAGACTGTGGAGGTAAATGTGTCCAGCATTTACCAGTAGCATAATGTGATTCATGGTATCCTTCAAACTCCCATCCATAAAAAAGCAAATAGGATAAGTGAATTTCAACAGTGTTTCCTGGATGAGAAAGGTCTTAGGTCTCCTCTCCTAAATGTAGACCACACAGCTCTAACTTCGATTTCACACTGGTGTAAATGACCAGGTCATCTTTCCGAGGTAGCTTGTTCTTATCTCTTTCAATACCCCTGGCCTGACCAGTCATTTCAAACTCATTTGCCATTTCTGGATTTCCCAAAATGGGAGTTGTGTCCTCTGGTGCCCTAACCACCTTGACCTCTTCCATCCTGGTGTCGCTCCCTGCATCCGCTCTTGTCCTAGGGCCCAGCCGGCACCATCCTGTTTCATCACGCTCTTCTGAAACCTTTGACATACAGGAACTGTGGCAAAATAACCAAGTGACAGTGTTCACCAAACATATCCATCCAGTGTGTCCTAGATATGCATCTTTCCTCACTACTCCAAGAGAACAGATCTGTTTCAGCTCATGAAATTGCGCAAGAACTCCAAATGAATTTTGAGACTGAACTTGGCTCCAATTCTCTCTGCAGCTTCTCGTGTCTTGACTGATTGATTGATTGAGTCATCATTAACAGCCTGAACCTTTGAATGAAACCAGTGGGAGTCTTGCCACTTTTACCAGCAAGAACAGGCTGCTACATAAGCTTCCCATATGAAAGTACAATTCATTAAAATGTGAAATGGTAAAAAAAAAACCCTCCAAATGACTGAGATCACAGCTCATAAGTAAATTTAGTATAGAAATCTTGCACCGAGACAACTGTTTGAATACAATTAAAAAAAAAATCTGTGAATGGTTTTTATGTTTATTTTTACACCCTGATTTCAGTTCATATGACTTCATTTTTTTTTTTTTTTTTTTTTTTTGCTTGGAAAGGTGTGTGTGGACATAGGCAGAGGCGGTTTTGGTGTACCTTGAGAACTACCGCATCCCTCCCTTTTTTTCCAAGTATGATCTTTCTCACTTCTCACCCTCCTCAACATTCCATGTGGTACAGTCATCCTTGGGACCTCTGAGGGTAGGATGTCCTCCCAGGATGGCTCCATCAGCACTCTGATTTTATTGGCAGCCTGTGGGCTATCTGTGGAGAGATGTCTGGTTTGTGGCAGCTAGCACTAGGTGAGCTGTAACAGAATCACTAAAAATATAATCCGAACCTCCCACCTCTCAGAGAAAGGACCTACCACTGTGTTACTGAGGCAGGCTGACCAACATTAGGATGATATATATTTTTTTAACCCCTAAGATCCCAGGCTAGTCTTGAACATAGAAGGAGACTTTTACAACAGCCCTTGGGAGTGCACATGGTCTCATATGTTATACTTCAGTGAGCATCATCATTTCTTGGTCACAATATCAAGGAACGATATAATTAGATTTATATTTATGTGCTTTTTGCAGCATACAGGGTTATTTTCGGTTTATGCCATTACTGCTTTGGGAGTACAAACAAAACTGATGAACACATTATCATACCTTTATGAGGGCAAGTTATTCAATGCATGAATGCTAGTGACACTTTCAGTACCGTGCTCACAATGCTTATTCTGATCAGAATGGTTTAAATAATGCATGAACTCATGCATATACATATTGCAGCTCAGCTCTTTCATTAGGAACCTTGCTAAATTTTCTCAGTTAGTCCTCCTGAGCGCTCACATGTTTTCAGGGTGAAAGTCCTTTTATTTGTCGCAGGCAGGTTGCAAAATCTTGCTGAGATATCATTTTGAATTTGTTTGTGCAACCTAGTTTAACAAGGGCAGCTTGCAGCCTTTGCTTTCCTTATTCTTAGAAGAAGTTTATGTGAAGTGTTTCAATGTACGAAAAAAACACCATATGAAAGGAAAAGTGGGAAGTTGGATTTGGTAATTAAGATTTTGTGTTGGGACTGCAATGGCCTCCGTTCAGCTCCCTAGAGTTTCCATATGACCTTGGGCATGTCACGCTAATCTTTCCAAGTCTCTGTGAAGTGAGGTAACCGTTCCTTCTTTTCTTTCCCCTGTGTCTTGTCTGCTTGGCTCAGGTACAGATTCTCCTTCAGTATGTTTATACAGTGCCCATCATATTATGGCTTCAAACATAGTTAGGAAGTTTTATACAAATCAAGTACTACTAAGGAAAATACTTACAAATTTATCTCTCTGGTGCTTCCAATTCAGGATAATAACTTTAAACAAATATGTTGAAGAGTGTGTATTTATAGAGAAAGCTTCCGCTTCCAGTGTTTTTGGGCAGAAAAGCAAGATTCTGTGTTGAGAGCAGAATGGGATCTGTGCATTAAATACAGCTGGCACAAAGGAATGAATCCATCTTTCGTGCCTGCTCTAGGCTCGGTGTGCTTTGGAAGAGCTGCAAGAGAACAAGGAGAAATTCTAGAGAGAGGCTTGATGTACAGCAACAGGGCAGGACTTGGAAGGGGTGAGAGACAGAGGCGAAAGCATACAAAGGATCTCTATTGGGAGAAAAAGTTACGGATGATAATGTTTCTTATTTGTAAAGGCATACAGGCTCGTGTGGCTCTGTTTTGCAGTGTCTGCAGTGCTTCCTGCACTGAACCTAAATATATGGCTTTGCAGTGGAAGAGCTGTGAGGATTTCTCCTTCCTTCCTGCAAACCACTGCCTGGTATTTCTGCTGAAATAAAATGAAAGTGTCTGAAACAAGCCAAACACTGCCCCCCACTCCAGCAAAATCTAATTACTTTAATGAAATAGAATTTTAAACCATGAATCATGAACCAGCACCCATTGGACCAGGACACTGGGGGCTGTTAATGAAGCACTGCTGTTCCTCACCTGGTATGCATGTCCAGCTTCTTCAGTTCAAGGTAGTCCATGCTCATCACTTCCACAGATGCTGTTATGATCTCAGAAGCCCAAGGGGTGCAGCTGTACACGAGGGTCATGCACAAACCGGCAAAACAAGGTTGGGCTGGTTTTCTGCAAACTGCAATAACAAGTCTGTGCTGTTCCTAGAGGAGAGCACAGGGCACAACTGGGGACTCTCTTTGTGAAAGTGTCCCTGGATCATTAGCTCTGATTGCCACCTGCATCCCCACCTAATCCTGACACTATCTATAAGGCCAGAGTGACCGCCCCAGGCAGCAATCATTAGTCACTCTGCTCTGAAGAGAAGTGGATGGCACTCACCTGCACCGCTTATCAATTTCTAGTGTCTTTTCTATTGTTCTATGATGTAAGCCATACTTTTCTCCAAGAATTCGCCCTTTCAAAGCTCCAGCAGCTTAAGCAAAACGAGGGAGTAACGGAGGAATTTCCAATCTATTTGCTGTTACTGGTCACCTTGCTGAAAGTTGCACAAAATTTGAAGAAAAAGGTTAAACTAGATCTGCCTTGCAACTCTCTGGCAGGTCTGTGAGGATTTCATGTCTTAAGAGCATCACTGGCATTGAGACTTTGGTTAAAAAAAGATTCCTGCATCCAATCCCTCCTCAGGACCCCGTTACAGCGATGTAGTCCAGGAACAAAATGCAATCCTGTAATATCCTGTACCAAGAAAGACCATGAAACAATGAATTCCTCAGGGCTCTGCTTGATGCCTGAAATGATCTAGTGTCTGGCTACTTGTAGGGTCCAGCAGGTTCAGGAGGGCTCTAGACCAGGAAATGTTCCCTTGGGTAATTAAATTTTTTTGTTTATTTATTTTTTTAATCCTGTGTATCTTATTAGTGAGGCTCACACAATTATGTACCTGCACATTAAAGTACAAGAAGTTCTGAAATATGAAATCCACAGCCGAGGCATTTCTCCAAAGAGTTCCAATGAAGAGTATTTCTGGAAATAGTACAAGAGATGAAGAGGAAACAGGAGAACTTTGCACAGCATTGTTGTGTTTAGAACAGGGAGGCTGTTCTAGCTGTGAGAATTTCATATCGTTTTTTGTTCAGATGAGTCTGGCAGGGAGAAAGACAAAAATGATCAAAAGCAAAAAGCCAGGCAGTTGTTTGTAAGGAATAACTTCTGTCCTTCTTAGCCCTGTTGGATGTGGGGCTGGTTGTGCCACTATTGAAGTTGATAGCAAGGCTTAAAAACACCTCAGTGGCAAAAGACCCTAAAGGAGAGTACCTGGCTCATACCTTTTTATCTTTGTAACGAACTATAAAGTGTTTGAGCTAGTTGTTCAGTCTAGGCTATTTTCTACCTGCCCTCCTACCTTCTACTCTTACCCTCGATTTATGTATCAGTAACGTTCAGGAAGCTTGTTACAGCTGATGTAAGGTAAAGAGAGGCTCTGCCATCCAGTCTGTAGTTGCCACATGTCATCCTCCCCAGGCTTTTTATGGTATAAACATTTCTTTTTAATACCTCAAAGAGAAATACTCTAGTAATTACAGCAGCAATTTCCTTCCTTAGCTTTACTGTTTCTTCTCTCCTGTGCAGATTATTTCATTTAAGCTGATATCCTGAGCAATTATAGTACAACATCATTTGAGACGTAATCACCTCTGGCTAACCTCTTCAGGATCCCTTGGATATAAATGTGTTGATGTCTAAGCATCCCAGTGAGAACATTTCGGTGAGAAAAAATGATAAGAAATCTAATATTTCCCAGGAAACTTGGTCAGGAACAGAGCAGAACAAGTGCTCTCTATTAGGAAGAGGCAAGGAATCTCAGAAGAAAATATTGCATTGATTTTATGGCTAGAAAGAATAACTGTGATCATCTATTCCCACCGCCTGCAAAACCCAAGCCAAGATTTTGGCTGCAGCCAGTGCTACTGGCTGTAATGGGCCGCATCCAAAACCCTGTGCAGTCAATGGAAAAAATACTATTGGCTTCAGCGAGAGCTTTGGATCAGGGTCAGTGTGAACAGAAGCCCAGCAGTGCAGCACAGCTGTGGGGAAATCCCTGGCTTGTATAGAGCAGTGATCATCTGCCAGTAAACAGGGAATATTAGTGGCTTCCTGGAGGCAGGATGGTGCCTTTTCCAGCATTTCTTCCCTGGTTCTGTGGCTGTCCTCGCTGGGGTGGGAAGGAAACTCAGGGAAAATGGCCAGGGAGGAACTACTTCTCTCTACCTCCCTGCTCTGTTCTGCAGCCACTGCCCCTAGGGCTGCTCTCAGCAGCAGCTCCTGTTGCTCTTGGAACACCTGCATAGAATAACTTCTCTGTGTCCCTGTTGTGGATGATATAATACAAACAGCTGGAGTCTGGTGTGCTCATCTATTGTTTTGGAAAAAAAAAAAAGAAAAAAATCTACGTAATTCTCTGGTGTAGGAATAGCCTAATAAAAGCTGATGAGAAATTTGAAAGGTGTTTGTGCTTGTGGGTGTAGGTCATTTGGCAAAAAAAATGTAAGCAGGAACAAATCGCTACATCAGGAATGTATTAGATCTATCTGACTAGTCTTGGGGAAAAACACAAACAATCTAAAATAAAAAGAATGCTCAGAAGTGGTCCTCTGGGGCTCCTTTGGGGCTTCAAAGCGTAGTAATTCAGAAATACTGCATTTGTGACAAAACTGCAGTTTGCATTTTAGCAGTGGAGAAACTCGGCATAAATGTATAATCACTGTTTCCCACTCCCACAAAAAAATAAAAGCAGAATTGCATTGTGAAGGAGACGATACAACAGGATAATTCCCACTAGTGATGTAAAACCTCTCTTTTCCACAGTTGCAGCTGCTCTGGTGTGCATGCTGGCCAGCGCAACTCTGCAGAAGCAGGAAAGGTGAGTGGAAACCTGCAGGATTTGGTATTTTGCAGAAAAATATTTAGTTTGAGCCCACACTTTAATTCCTTCCCAGGTGACTAATAAAAGTGCTAATTATGGCACAGGGTTTTGTGATAATACAAGCAGCTGGGTTCTGTTGCTGTTCCTGAAGAACAAACTCACCAAAAGAGGCCCCTGGCTGACCCCTCCAGCAGAGGGGCAGCCCTTGCTGTGGTCACTGAGAGGAAAAAAACCCAAAAACTCAGTACTCAGACAATGCTCTCTGAGTAAGAGTTGCCATTCCCTCATAGGAACACATGAACTCATCCCTCTGCTGGCTTCTTTGCTGTCTGTCTGCAGCTTTCACGACAACGTTCACATACAAACCAGCTAAATAGCATCCTCTCTCTCTTCTCCTTGAGTCTTCTCATAGATAAAGGAGGAAGATTTAGCAATACTTTTTTTTTTTTTTTCCTTTCAAGCTATGATCTTTTGCTGTGACGCTGTCAAGCAAGTTGGCCCAGACAGATGGAATTTAAAGATTGAATTCCCATTGCTGAAAGCACCTTGAGGACGCTGACATCTGAAAACTCCCCACCCCTGGGTAGCAGGTAGGTGCCTGAATGCAAGTGCCTAGCATAATTTTAAATGCCCTCTGTGCCTTGACTTCCAGCTGCCTCTCTGATTCCTGGCAAAGGTTTCCTTATGTCTAGATCTATCTGGCCTGTGACAGACCCGCATTCTTCTGGAAAGGCAAAAAAAAGGGCAATCAGGTGAAAGGCCCCAACAGCCCATAGGATTCAGCTGCTCAAGGGGCTTTGATGGGACGTGGGAGGGCAACGCAGGTTGATGAGAGCTAGCTCTGCACACCATAGCGTGGCAGCAGCTGGGCCCATAAATCCTGCTCTGCAGTCAGCACAACCACCCTGGCAGAGCAGCTTTTTGATGTAGCGGTTTTGTTCCTAATAACTCCATTAGTCCAGGGATAACTCTGTTATCCTTGTACAACACTTCATTGCACCATGTAGATACCCCCTGAGGAACTGTTCTAAAGCCTTTGATAAAACAGGAGGTGAAAAACTGTGGATCGGAACTTGGAGCACAGAGCTCCAAGAAGTGGCACTGGAAAGCACGTACCACCTCTTAGAGTCCTCTATTAGGACCCACAGGCAAGCTGAATATTTAGTTAAAACCGGTATCACAGCTGTAGCTTTAGGCTGATTTATGCCAGTAGGGAATCCAACCCTTCGCTTTTCTCACTCTGCTGTAGCATTAAGGCGAGGATGGAGCAGGCCAGGGTATATATAAATCTGCTTTTTCTGTAAGCTAAGGTGAAGAAATACAGCTTGTCTGCTGCTACTTGTTTCTCTTGGTATGCACCCTCTTGCAGTGGCAGGAGGAAAGGCAGCTCCTTTTGGGCAGTTGTAGTGCCTGCTGCTCTGAGGAGCAGCTTGTGAGCTCTCTGTTGGTGTTTGGGGGCAAGTTTACTTCTGCTTGATTACTTTTGAGCGAACAGCAGTGTGGGGTTATTAGTAGCATCCCTATTATGTTTCTAATCGTTTTGTTAACATGCAGGAAATCAATGCTAGGAAACGTTAAGGAGTGTACAGAGGAAAGTTCGTGTACTATGCTTTGAGGCCCGTTTAGATTTTGTCACCAATAATTGCTCTTCTCTAGGGATCACAGCTTTTTGTTCGTCCTTAGTATGACCAAACCAGTAACTGACATTGCCAGTGCTCTTTGCCTCTTGTTTAGTTATCTGTGGGCAAAACAACTGTGCCCTAGCAACAGGGACCATATAGATATATTTTTTTTAATCTCAGGAGCAGCATTACAGTACAGAAATAAAGAATTGAAGGTCTTTAAGAAAAGGATTAGAGAATCAGTGAGGAAAAAGGGCCCTCATGAATTAATTCCACATTTCAGAAATCATTGTCAACTCTTTCTACATTGCAGGCTGCTTCTAAGTCTTCTGGTCCAGTCATTTCATTTCTGCTTCCATGATGTTAAATGTGGGTGCTCATCCTCTGTATAAAAGAAATACTGCAAGGTACTCAGACTTTAAAGAGCTGGGAGCTACCCAAGCATATTAACAGAGTTCACGCTTCTAGTCACCTTCCTGGTTCCTTTGGCCTCGGACACATAGGGCCTCCCCCAACTTATTTTAACCTGGAAGATTCAGAAGTCCTCTCTGGCCTCTACCAGGGAGAATTCCTTCTGCTTTATCTCTGAAGAGTCAGCCAGTGACATGTCCAATACTGTATTGCACAAAACAAGACAGACAAGGCTTGGCGTCATCTTGGTGAACAGTAGAGTACTTAGGCAGGTGTGCTCAGGACAGAAATATTAAGTCCTACTTTTCCCAGTATTCCCATGCAGAAGACACTCCTGATGCAAATATCTGCATTTTCTGAGTATAAAAGGGACCCTAAGATACCTTGGGGCAGCGCTACAAAACCCCAAAGGAGTTACGGTGAGCCCCCATTGTTAGCACTGAGAGAGGAAGAACTGAGGAAGGACAAAACACAGGTCCAGGTGTAGCGAGTGCCTTGCTAGCTATATTGTTCCTCTCCTAGTTTCCTTCCTCCCCCTGCTGTGTCATGGAACAATCCCTTCATCTTTTATGCTGAAGGAAAGGAAATATGACACTGTTGATCAGCACTGCTTCTGCCATTGTAATAAAATCAAATGAGATCCAATGTACTCAGCCGTTACTTCAGCGAGTCAGACTTACTGACCTTCACTGTGGCTATTAATGTTCAAACCTCTGTCTTTCAGCTGTAAATGCTGTCTCTCATTTCTGAAGTGAGAACGAGGAAAGAAAAAAAAAAAAGGAAAGAATTTTACACCCACTCCTCCCTTTTTTTTTCTAATTAATAGTAAGCATTTTATCTGTCATATGTATCACCTAATTCATCATATATTCCCATAGGATAAAGAATGTTTTGCTGTTTGCGTGCACAGTCTTAGCATCCAAATGACTTATCTCAGACCCTCAAAATATCTCTGTATTTTCAGTGCAAACCAATGTTTCTCTGGCAACTACAAATCATTCACAATTTATCAGTCGGCCAGATGGGCTTTGCTCCGTGTTCACAGGGAACAAACTATCCTGTGGCATAAGCATACAGCAGGACGGATGGTGCTTGGGCTGATGGGAGAAGCTGACTGAACAGAGGCACTACTTGCTACCCAACATTGCCATTTTCTCGGAGATGTTAATGAGGCTTGCTCAGCCTCTCAGGAAAATTTCATTTGCAGCAAACAGGGCTCCCTGACAGAAGGTGCTCTGGAGAATCTCATAGAGGTGGTGGTTTAAAGCCATTACAGTCTCCTGACATGTGCTCCCTCGGCTCGTGAGGCTTCTCATCCTTGTAACTGTGGTAGCTGAATAAAAGAGGGACCTGAGCTCAGAGTCTGATGTATTGTATTATATGGTCAGCGAAGGTGTTGTGCACAGTGAGGGGATCACGCCACGATCACACCCTAACTCTGCCACAGTGCTCCCAGTTAAAGGGGAAAGGAAGGAGCTCCTCTTCCCCGAGACATACATGGAAATAGCTGGTAAGACAGGACAGCAAGGACATCAACTGAATTACTGGGTTGTTTTCAATATTATTACTTTTAACACCCTGCTCTGGTAGGTGTCAAGGAAGACCTTGGAAAAAATAGGAAGGCTCACAGATCCCACAAATTCTCAATAAACTCAAAAGGTAATGTTTTAATAATTTCCTTCAAGACTAGGAACTCGAATTTTCAAGACCGTCTCTACTACCTCAGGGTTCATATGCATGATCTGTTGCAGACAACTGCAGAATACCCGTGCCCACCCAGTACAAGGCAGTTTCAGTTGGCTGCCCAGACTAACATATATGAGCATGTCCATGCTTTTGAACCCAGTCTCACTGCTACGTGGTTTAGTGGCTGACTGGGTACCTAACGTCTGGCTGAAAGCCACTTGCTGGATGTGCACTGGTGCTCCTCCCACACAGGCTGCAGTTCTGTCGTCCATGTTTAATGTGGGTGGCTTAAGAGGACCAGCGTCTGTAGCTGTCCCTGCTATGCAGGAGTAGCCTGCTAATCGGGAGAGCTGCAACCAGGAACCAAGTCAGATGTCTGATCCACATCTGTCACATCACATCGGGGCTCAGCTGGATGAACAGAGGTGACATCTTTAGGGGCAGATGATAAGATTACTCTACGTAGTTTCTTTATGCCCTAGGAGGAAGAGACATCTGAACACCTGAGTAATAACTCCTGAGCCACCACAGTTCACAGTGTGGTGTTTCAAGGAAAATCAAAGTCACTGATAGTCTCTGACAGATTACATGGTTGGAAGAGCTAATTGGTATCCAGTGGGGTTAATCACACCTAAATTCCCATAAGATGTCTCTCTTGGGCCCTAGTAACAGTGGAGCTGTGAGCTGCATAGCTGGCAGTACAAGGCTGCCTGCACGTTTACCTAGCCGTTGCTGTGAGAAATATAGTTATCTCCCTAGAAGTGAAATGGAAATGTCATTTAAGCTCTAACCAACTCCTCTCAGAATTATACCAAAAGTTATGTGTCAAGTTTATAAAATCAGATTAAAAGCATCCATATTGTGCTTTGTTCCTGCTTAACTGTGCTGGTAACTGCTCTGGGAAAAGTGGTGCAGTAGTAATTACAAATGAGTATGAAAATGAGCTACAAAACAGGGAAGCGCTTTTATCCTGATTTTGCAGATGGAGAGCTGAAGCACTAAAGGCCAAATCTAATAAAGAATTACAGTACTGCAGCACCTACCTTGCAGTCATCTGGTGCCCATATGGGATCCAGAACACTTAGACACCTAGTCTCCATTTAGAGGAGATTACATATATAGGACAGGTTCATCCTCTCTAAATGGGAACCAAAACAGCCAACTTACTGACAAAGAAGCTACCATAAATCTTGGTGTCCCTGATTTGAGCTATCTGGCTAAGAAACGCTCTGAGCAAGGACAAGTGTACAGCCTGGCTACCTCACACAGGTTTTTGAAGAGGAGGTTTGGCTTTGTATCGTCTCTAGATTCTCCTTTGGATTCTCCTCTAGATGGGTATCCCACCACATTCCCAGCTCTCAGTAGAGTGCCCTCAACTCTTTTAAAATACCAGAGGAAGAGGAGACCACCTTTACCTCTTCACAGCGCTTTAGTGGCCTGCTATGGATTCGGGAAGATCCAAGTTTAAACTCCCTCTCCCTTCCTTCCCACACTGAAGCTGTTCCCTGCATCAGAAATAATTTAAGAGCAAGACAAGCAGTAGGAGGAAGTTTAGCGCTGCAATGTGCTGCCTGAGGATAGTGTTTGGGGAATATAAACTCATTCTGGGTATGAACCAGGACCCACTTTGGCGCACCCTGACGAATACCCGAACCACAGTACTGTGGATACAGTCTCCTCATACATGAATTTCCAAAATGATTTTTGCACAATGATGGAGCTGTAACGAAACTCTGGGGATCTCTCTCTTCAGTACCTCTGGACAGAGACAGTTCAGAAGCTCCTGTGAGATGGCAGACACATCTGAATCCCCTTAGGCAGGTGCAGGAACTGTATTTCAGGACTCAACATGAGTTAGCAGTGCACTGCAGCAGCAAGGAAGGCCAGCAGAATGCTGGGTTGCATTAACAGGAGCATCACCAGCAGAGATAAGGAAGTCATTGTCCCGTTCTACTTGGCGTTGGTCAGGCCACATTTCGAGTACTGCGTTGGTCTCTGCTATATGAAAAAAGATGCAAACGGGCTGGAGAGGGTCCAGAGAAGGACCACGAGGATGATCAGGGGACTGGAAGACCTGCAGTATGAAGATAGGCTCAGAAATCTGGGCTTGTTCAGCCTTGAGAAGAGAAGGCTTAGGGGAGACCTTATTACCATGAACCGGTACTTGAAGGGTGGCTACCAAGAGGAAGGAGTCTTCCTTTTTACAAGGAGTCCCACGGAGAAAACAAAGGGGAATGGCTGCAAGTTGCTTCAGGGGAGATTCTGGGTGGAGTCCAGAAGAAAATTCTTTACAATGAGAACGATTAAACATTGGAATAATCTCCCAGGGAAGTGGTGGACTCCCCTACACTTGGCAGTTTTAAGACTTGACAGGGTGCTGGGCCATCTCACTTAAACCAATTTATTTTATTTTTTTTTTTCACTTAAAAGTTGGACCAGATGATCCTTGAGGTCCCTTCCAACCTGGCACCTTATAGTTCTATGAAGTTGGTTCCTTTAATGACCGTTATTTTGGTGCCTGTCCAAGTTTGATAACAAGGAGCTTGAAATACCTGTGTGCAAGTGTTTTTTCAATAACAGTTCTGCCTCCTTTCCTCTGTACTTGCCTACATCTCTTTTTAAATCTGACCTTGAGTTGCTTATTTAGGTATCCTAGCAGAGTCTCTGACAGAGCAAAGAGCTGAACCCAGTCTCCCAAGTCTTGATGTATATTTGGATCTGTCTTTCTCTTCGGATGATTTAGATGAGGCCTTAGCTTTACTCATGTCTTGCCCAAGCGAAGCTTCTCTTGATGTTTAAACTCATGGCCAAATATTAATTGGAGATCTAGAGACAGAAAAACAGATGCTATTCCTTACCAGAGAAAACAAAAAGCACATTTAAGTGAAATCTTTCCACCAAAGAAATTAGATGCTCCTGTTCTTTTTCTCATCTAATGTCACAAATACCACGATGCCAACTCCTAACAGTGAGACGCCGCCAGTTTTACTGTCTGGTAAAAGCAGGATCAACACCTCAAAACAAGCATTTAGCTTGGAAAGCTCTCAAATAAAAAATCTGCAGCACACTGCAAAACAGGTGGGCACCCTGAGCCTCATTTAGGAAGTTCACCCATCACTGAGGCAGTGCCCAGCCTAGCAGTGGGTAAGATATTCCTGGCTGCATGCACACTATCAACATTACAAGATTCCTGGGGACAAACATAGCTTCAGATGATGATCCTTAGGGCTTTGAGAAAGGGGACTGATTAAACCAGATGGGGAGTATTTAGCCACAGCAGGCCAGGTTCTCAGCTAATGTAAATCAGCTTCACTCCACGGATGATTTACAGCAGCTGGAACCTGTAGCTTCAAAGGCTCAAGTTGCAGTCTCCTGAGCAATTGAGTCTGCATAGATTTTTACCGGTAAAATTAACAAGGTCAGTGTGTGTTGGAGGAAGAAGTAATCCTTAATTTAACAGAAATTGCTGAGACTTAAATAGTAATTTCTCTAGTTACAGGCTCAACAGGCTTTTCTTCTAGATTCTTAGACCTTTTTGCTGAACCTCACAAAATAATCAATACCAAAATAACACATCTGAATGGCCTTGGACGGTAGCAAGCCATAAAAGCTTCTGGAGGATGTTAAAATGAAAATCTTCCTTTCTAAGTGGAAGGAGTTTTTAAGGACAAGGCAGCAGCTGCTTTGAAATGCCTGTGAATTCTTTTTCCTTGCAATTAGTAGCAAAC
>VWZK01005440.1:0-123763 GCA_013396935.1 Baryphthengus martii | reverse complement strand
AAAAACTTTTTTTTTTTTTTTTTTTTTTTCCTGAGCAATGATGGCATTTGCTTGGCTTTGGCAGCTTTTGTCTTTTCTAAATGATAATAACTGTGCATATTTGTTTCTGTTTAGCAGGGAATGTTTATCCCTGTAAAGCACACTCGTTCCCCGTGCTAGCTGTAGGCATGTTGTTTTGAGAAACTATTTCAAGTCTGGTCCTCTGTAATTAGTATTTTTACTGATACATAATAGAAACCTAATAGTGCTGTTACATCGCGCTTACGTGAAATTGGTAAGTAGTGAAATCTCTTACTTGCCCAGCTGCTGAGCAGTTGTCTCTCAGTCCCCCGTGCCCTGCAGAGCTTTGTGCTTCTACCAGGAATAAGAATTTGCTTTGTGTAAGTGAAGTAGGAGGACACAGGAAAGGTTTGTTTGCCTGCTTTCAATTATTTGTTGCTGTGTAAATGGTTTTGGGCAGCATCTGAATGGAAAATCTCCAGTGAATTGGCTTGTATCTCCCTTTTCAGGGGATAACAGGGCATTACTTGGCAACTTAGAAAGCTGAATCCCGTTCCAAGCTCTACTGTGGACCCAGTGTAAGGGCTACCTCTTTACCTGATAACATTTTCAGCCAAAATCCTTCTCTCACTGGGCACAGTGCCTTGACTGCTTCAACAGGCTCAGCTCTGAGCTGCAGCTGATAGGTGTTTATAATCTAGAGTCCAGAGCTGGGGAACATGTTGTCCGAGACCACCTGATTAGTTTCAACTGTGCCTGCTTTATTTCTGAGCTAGGAGGCTCCTTCAGAGGAGCTGGCGAGTTGCTTTGTTCTTTGACAACAGGTTCCACCTACAGATAGTGAAAAACTTTCAGTGAAGGTAAAGCTAGATGTTTCATTTTAAGTTTATGTTGTCTATAGAGGGGTTTTTGTTAGGTTTTCTTCCTGAGGAATGTCTTGCTTTTAGAAAGTGAGATTGTTGGAACTGGAAAGCACTTAGCTGGTCTCTTGAAATGCAGTCTATATAAAAGCAGAAAGAAAGTCTAGCTTCTCCTTCAGCGTTTCTTCTTCTTTTGCAGGTGAGGGCAGGAAGAATTTCTGCTTCAGAACTTGGCTGCTGAAAGGCTGAGTTGCAGAGTTTGCTGGGAAGCTCCTGCCGCTGTGCTCCAGGAGATTATGGTAAGCCTCCAGCTGGAGGAAAGTCTTGCTTTTACTATACTTCTAGTCCTATGCATTCAAATATGTGATCCAGCTGGTTAAAATCATGACATAATTTTACATCTGAGGCTGTGATTTTGTGGCGTTTGGATCATGTGTTCAAGTTCTCCCAGAATCACAGAATGGTAAGGGCTGGAAGGGACCTCAGGGGATCACCTAGTCCTACCACTGGCTAAAGCAGGTACACCTAGAGGAGGTTCCACAGGAATGCATCCAAGAGGGTTTGAAAGTCTCCAGAGAAGGAAACACAACCTCTCTGGGCAGTCTGCTCCAGGACTCAGTCACCCTCACAGTAAAGAAGTTTTTTTCTTATGTTTAGGTGGGAATTATTTCTTATTTTCTAGCTTGTGCCCATTGGCCCTTGTTCTGTCACTGGGCACCACTGAAAAGAGTCTGGCCCCATGCTCTTAACCCCCATCCTTTAGATGGTCTTAAGTCTATATATGATCCCCTGTCAGTATTCTCCAGACTAAACAGCCCCAAGTCTCAAAACCTTTCCTCTTAAGAGACATATTCTAGTCCTCTAATCAAATCAACTTTGTAACCCTCCACAGGACTCTCTCCAGCTGTTCCATCTCTCTCTTGGACTTGAGAGCCCAGAGCTGGACTCTGTACTCCAGATAGGGCCTCACTAGGGTAGAGTAGAGGTCAAGCAGAAACCTCCCTCTGTCTACTAGCCACAATCTTTTTAATACACCCTAAGATACTATTGGCCGCCTTGGCCACAAGACGCATTGCTGGCTCATGGTTAACTTGTTGCCTACCAGGATACCCAGGTCCTTCTCTGCAGAGCTGCTTTCCAGCAGGTCAACCCCTAGCATGTGCTGGTGAAGCGGGTTATTCTTTCCCAGGAGCAGGACCCTTCACTTGCCTTTGTTGAACTTCATTAGATTCATCTTTGCCCCATTCTTGAGCCTGTCCAGGTCATGCTGGATGGCAGAAAAGCCCTCTGGTGTGTCAGCCACTCCTCTCAGTTTTGTATTATCAACAGACTTGCTGAACACATCTAGGTCCAGTCTTGTTCAACATATTTGTCTAGGTTATTGATGAGTATGTTGAACAAGACCAGACCCAAAATCTGAGGACCTCGACCAGCTACAGGCCTCCAACTAGACTCTGTGCGACTGATCGCAACCCTCTGAGCTCTGTTGTTCAGCCAGTTCTCAGTCCACCTCACTATCCACACATCTAACCTACATTTCCTAAGCTTACAGATTGCTTACCATAAGGGCTAGAGCTTTTCTGGAGGCTAAGACTTTTCTTGTCCTTTGATTCCAGGAGTTGGGGTTTTAATCAAAAGCATCAAGCAGTTTGGGTTTTTTACTCACAGTAAAAGCATGAAGTTGACACTTGAGAATTAAGGGAGGAGTAGGATTTTTGAGAGTGCATAAAGTCTACAAATGTCACTTGTTCAATTTGAGCAGCATTGGGTCGGTTTGTTGGTTTGATTTATTTGTGTGTGTGTGGTGGGGTTTGTGTGGTTTTTTTTGTTTGTTTGTTTGTTTTTTCCCCACAACTAGAATCTCATCTAGGAAACCTAAACGAATCAAGGAAGTCAAAATGACTTGGAGATGGTCTGGAAAAAAGAAAACCAAAACCTAGGAAGAAAAACATCCATTTTAAGCATTTATATGAAGATAGGAAATGTGTTCAGCTGATGAGCCTGGGCAAAATGCTTTACAGGCAGAACGAGGCATAAAGTAACACAGCTTGCAAAGAAAGGGAGCACAGCACCGAAGGAAATTAAGGGTTTCTCTACACATCAGATTCCCATTTTTAAGGACACGTGTCACAGAGCAGAGCTGGGGATATGGTAGATCTTCTGTCATATGAAATGTCTGTATCAAAAGTGAGCATCTTTTTAAAGTGTATATTCAGCTTAAGAAGAGCTTGAGACAAAGATTGCATCTTAAATTCTTCCATGCTGCATTATGTAGGGGGGCAGACCATGCTCATTGTGATCTTTTGGTCTTAACATCAATCAATCTGTTTCTGGGCACATGTAATGTCATGTGTCACCAGATTTTTCTTATCTCCTTGGGTAAACTAATCTAAGGGAGGGGGCTTAAATCTCCTCTGGTTACAGCCTGTGAACTGCCCTGGGTTTTAGTGACAAGAGGTATTTTGATGGAAGACTTCTCTGCAAAAGACACAGATGCTGCAAAGACGGGAATACGACGCACAAAAGAGGGCAAAACTAAGGTTGCTTAACTGACTTAAAATATAGGTATCTACTCAAATAGCTGTGGTTTGGTTTTTTTTTTACTATAATCTGAACTTTCAATTCACAGGATTTTTTTATGGTGTGGTTTGTTGTTTTTTGTTTTTTTTTGAGAAAACACCAGTACTGTCTTAACTTTTTTTCCCTTCAGCATTAAACACCTGTTTAGAAGCTTAATACTAGTTTAATGAAATTGGTTTTGTCTGTGAGTTTTTTATAGGACTTCTCAAACAGCCTTTCTTCTGCAGCATCAGCACCATTTAGTATGGAGATGGGGAAAGGGACTGTTCCATTTTTCGCATTCTCACAGTGACCTCCAACTTACTGAGTGGGACAAGTTCAACTATCTGCTACCCCTGCCACCCACAAAGCTGATTTTGAGCTTGCTCTGCATTTCAGACAGAAACATGCTTCAGAGCTGATAAGCCACTTCTAGTGGAGACAAAGCAGGGCTGTTCACTAAGGTTGAAAGCAGCATTCAAAATCAATTCTGGCTGGCAAACTTTAATGCATGTGTTGTTTTCCAGTGAGCGAGGCAGTGTTAGCAGGCTCCGTAGCCACCGCAAAAGCAATCATGATGGAGACAGCAGGGTCCAGAGGGAGCAGAAGTGCTCTTCTTGACTCCTCACCTTTCGGGACAGAGGCAGTTGCTGACTCTTCTAGCCATGAAGATAGATAAATTATAAAACAAAGTAGGAAAGATTTTTATGTCTTATTTTCCCCCCAGGTCAACACAATGTCTTGTTCATCAGTATGCTGTATGAGACATACTTTCTCTTCCAAACACATACTTGTTTAACCGTTAGTTTATTATAAGAAATAACAGCACTCACATGCCAATTTTCTTCTAATTTCACGAATCCTTGCAGAAAGCTAAATATACTTGTTCAATTTGCACTTAGGAAGTACATTGCTGTTTATAATATATATATATATATATAAAGGAGTTTATAAATAGTCTTCTCTCTGTAACACTACATATATTCTACTTCTGGAATTAAAATTCATCCTGATCTTTCACATTTCACAAAACTGAGCATTCTCCCTGATCCAAATTTCTGTCTTTTTTTCATAGTGGTAAGTCACCATCTGAACTTATTCTCAAGGGACCCTTCATAAGGCTGTTAAAGTACAGTGCAAATACCTATTTTCTTTTTTATTTCATTTTTTTTTCCTTAGGTGCCACATAATTCTTGAGCGTATTCTGTAACATCCACCAAATGGCTCTTGCTCTTTCATCTGATGGCTCATCAGCTTGTCATTTTAGAGATACAACAGAGAAAGACTAGTTACTTGGGCAGGTTTGGAAGTGTGCAAGGAGCAGAGAGGGCAAAATGCTACCATGGGGGATGTCAGGAAGAGGTCCAAAAAGGGATTTTGAAGCCCTCAAATGGCAGCAGTTTGTTCTAGGTTCTTTTTTTCTTTCCCAGTCAGCATCAGCTTTTACCATACAGTCTTCAGTATTCCAGGTTGTTCAGTAAAATCTTCCCATGAAAAACAGGAAAACAAATGTCTTGCTACGTCTTGTGAATCTGATGTGCCACATTCCACAAAGGAATTTTACTGACCTTTTTTTATCTTTTTTTTTTTTCCTCTACACTTTCTGCATGCTAGGACTGGCTTCTGTTCTCATGGTGTAATACAAGAATTGCTACTAAAGTGGAGAATAAGTGTAATAAATTAAAACCAGATCTGCTTAAGGCACCACTGACATTGTTTTGCTTTGTCCTATACTAAAAACTAGTTGCATGGTCGTTGAAGTATTGCAAAACTTGTCTGCTTATTCAAGACTCCTGCTGTTGAATTGCATTGATGTAACTGAAAGCCTGCTCAGAACAAATGAACTGCTGTGCTGGAGACTTCTGCATTTTACTGTAAGCCCTGAAACATCGGTATTTTCCTTCTGTTTTCAGCTCCTGAAGACAGGTGATTTTAAAATGATTCTTCTGAACATAAAAATATATATGCTTGTGTGTGTGTTTGATAGCTTGCTTTCCTGTGCTGGTGGAGAAAATTGTGAGAGTATAATTTATTTCCTAAAGTCTCAGAAGGGAGTAGGTAAACAATTCAAATATTTATTCTTATTTTTTTGAAATAGACTGATTTCTTTTAGATATTATTTTCTTCTTTTTTTTCTTAAATAGTTGTGTGCCCTGTTAACATTCAGGGTTGGAAATACTTAGGCTGTGTATTGTTTCCAATTACATCTGTCCTATACAGAGCAATCTCTTACACTGGCTTTTGATCTAGAGCAATATGACTGAGAGGAAAATTCTCCCTTCAAATGGACTTCATTTTCTCAAACCCAGGCAGCGTTTAAATGTGATCTCTACCATCTCACTTTGCTTTATATTCAGTTCAATTTGAGGTGTTTATTTTCATCCACCCCTTTATGTTATTTATTGCTCCCTTGAACAAAGCAATACATATTTCTTTCTTAGCAGAGGAACAACCTGGGCTTGTTTCCAAGGCATTTTGGAGAGAAGCAAGCCACAACTGCTTACAGCAGTAGAGAATAAGAGACTCTCAGGTACATCCTTACCAGGATAGATTTGTGGTTATTAACTTAAGGTGCATCAGTGACCTCCTTAATTGAGAAATTCAAAAGGGAGAAAAAACAGGTCCTTGCGTCATTCATTCTGTAATTTCATCCAATGAACATCTTAGGAATAAACCAAACATTGTCCGAAAAAATGGCTTGAAGGCACTACGAATGTGAACAGGAAATGCTATGAATAATGTGTTCACTGGACAGATATTGTTACGGAGAAGAAAAAGCATAATAGGAAGGAATAAAGGTAGTAAGCTGCAGGTAATTACTTGCAGTCTACAACTTATTACAAGTATGGAAAAGAGTCTATTTTTGGTCCACATGGAGTGCTTTGTTTAGTAATTCAACCATCAGCCTTCTGATGTACATTGTACGCCTCTAGCAAGATGTTCCAGCATCCTATTTACCTCCTTTTGTTAACGTAGCAGCATATCGGGTTGAATGCTTCAGGAGTGTTTCTGAAATAACTGCTAAATTTTTTTTTTTCTTTTGTGGATGGGCTGTTGAACACCTTGCTATTTAGTGTATAATACCCACTTTGAGTCGTTGCTACAAGTCTTGCTACTCTGCAAGCCTTCACTGCTTAGGTATGGCATTGCTTTAAGTAGGTGATGTTTCAGTAGTCTTTCCCTATCAAATTTTTTCCTCTGCTGCAAAACAGTTGGAGATATGGAAAAGTATTCTGTAAAAGACAGAGAAGATTAATACTGCTTAATGTAGAGACACAAGGCTGTGCCTCACCTACACTCACTAATCAGTGTTACAGGGGAGGCAAATCGTGTGTGTTTTGCTTCTCTCCAAGTGAGAGCAAAAGGATGTAATGCAACTGTCAAATTGTGATGTAGAAATGCAAGGAAACACCTTTACAAAGAAGGTGAACCAGGGAAACTTGTTCCTGTGAGGCAGTGCTCTGCCCTGCCCTGTTCTGCACCATGCTGGGGAGCTGATTCATTAAAAGCTGATGTTGCCACGTGGCACTGGAGTAAGTGCTGCAGCAGGGGTGCTGCTGACTGAGCTGTGCCAGGGACTCGCTCTTCCTGGAACACGGTCTGTAGTAAACCCCTGGAAGGCTGGCATGTCAAAGCACCTGCAGGTGGGTGCCCAAGGGCTGCCCATGAGTACAAACAGGTCCTGCACATCCATATCTCCGTGAGCTGTCGTTCATTTGAAGAGCTCCAGGACATGGGCAAAGCACTCAGCCCCATTCATGCTGGAGTGTGCTGCACCCCACCACCTTGCTTAGTGCTCCAGCAGCCACGTACCAAATGCTGTTCCCAAAAACTGGACAGATCCATCCTCAGTGCAAAGCCAGCTGTTTGGCATCGCAGCCCCAGCAGTGCCTATCCCATGGTTTGCACCAACGTGAGGAGTTTTTTTTACCAGTAACTTGAGCAAGTCACCTGCACTGCAACTTTTTCTTCCAGAAGACCATAGTGTCCAGAGAGCGTGTCCACACCGGCCACCACAGCAGTGACCTAAAGGCCAGGCAGACTTTGAAGACTGGCTATTTTCAGAGGCAGGGACTTTGGTATAGGTGAATGTGATCAGCAGTGACACGGTAGATACATAATTTTGATAATTCTTCAGGAAATGCCAGAATCGGATGTGAAGAAAATACTGATGCCCCTTCAGTATCAGGCTCATAGTGGTGTGACAGCTTGGCTCCACTGGAATTGCTTTGATGTGTGTCTTCTGTCAGAGAAGAGGCAAGCTCCAAATTCCCTGGGGGTAGCCATGTTACTGTTGCTGAAAATCCTTTGATCCTGGAGTTATCCAGGTTGCCAAGTCACCTCCCAGGTTCTGGATGGGTGAGTTGAATTTCTTTTTGAAGATCTGGTGGCAAATGGTCTTACTCCAGGCTTTGTTTTATGCTGCTGCAGTGTAGTCTGTAATTATATCATGCTGTTAGTGTTGAGAGCTCTGGGCTATCTTGTGTAGATTTTTCTGTGATGAAGAGGGAAAAACAAGCTTGTTCTCACATTCTATTCTCCGTTGCTTTCCAAGATTTATATGCTATAGTGAGGGGCCCATGTTATGTAGAGTTTGAATTGCATTAAGGAATCTTGAATGTAGAAGCCTACAGAGACTTAGCTTTGAACAAAAGGAGGAGGAATGAAAATGATGTGCAATCTGCAGGTTTTTCTTTCTCAATATTATCTCAATTAACAGGCTACCATTTTTCTTTGTGTCCCTTTTGCTATAGGCTTAAGTACTTAATCTAAAGTTTAAGGGCCTTAGTATGAACAAGCTGAGAAAAGGCCGTAAAGAAATACAGCTCTGTTTTCTCAAAATGGCCAGTACTTAAAGGACCAAACATGCAGACCTCCTGCTCTGCCATTTTCTGTCACGAGGAGTGGGAATGACCTGTACATATGTGGATCTATTCTGCCAGCGCACCTGGAGAATCTGAAGATGGGAAACTTGCTAAGGGGAGGTAGCTCTCATTGGCAAGCCTTGGTGATCTTGAGAGGTGTGAGGAAAAAGGCCTCCCTTGGGTAACAGGGAGCTAATGAAACCCATGGCTGTGCTAGGCTTAGTGTAGGTGGCTTTGCCAATCGTATGTGTACAGCTTCCCAGCTTTGTTAAATTCCTTGTTGAATCTAGAGGGATAAACTCACCCCACTCCAGAGCGGTAAATACTCTACCCTGTAAGTACTCGCCTGCAGAGACCCAAAAAATCCTGCTTTGCTGCTAGAGGAGAGATATCATACCTCTTCTATAGGGTCTGTGGACAGCTGGAGGACCGGAGCAGCACCAACTCAGGGACGTTACCTTATTAGAAACTTTGTATGATTTTATTTTTTTTTGTCCTCACAGAGCTCAAGAGAACTCAATAGCTTCTAAGGAGATGGGTTTTTTTCTATACTGTTCTTTTATATTGCTGGTTACTGGTCTTGATGAAAAAATGTTAAACAGAACAATATAATAATATCAGTTATTTTCTGTTTTTGTTAAGGTGCATGAAGAGTTCTGGGCTTGGTCAGTCATTAATTATAATTTATTTTAATTACTGCTTAAATCCCTGGGGAAATTAAATACAAATCACATGTGGTTTAGCTACAGAGCTGACCTGCAAATACCCAGAAACTCAGGATGATAAAACCGTGGCTTTGTGTGCTTCCTTCCTCTCACTGGGCTGCTTCTAGCAGAGCTCAATATATTCAGGAACCAAGCATAGACTCTGGGAATGTATTACTGGTGAGACAGGGAGAACATGCTTCTGGAGCATCACTGTGCCTGTTGGTGGCACTTATTTTCCTAACAATTCCATGTAGTTACTAAAATAACATTGGTCCCTGGAGCTGCTATGGCTAAAGAAACTGCCTTAGGCCCAACAAGCTATGGAGGTGACCATAGGATGTGCTTCTGGGTCAACTCTGAGTCACATGAGCCAACCATCCTGGCAGCTCTGCTGTTTTAGACCTGTGCTTCGTGTGGTGCACTGCCTGCTTTGTACTCTTTGAGGTGACAAATATTTGTAAACTGGCAGCACATGATAATTATCTTTATGAACACGAAAGACATTTCAGAGAAAATTGTTTAGCAGATTGCCACTGTCCGGTGGCAAACTGTCATTAGAGGAAGCTGATAGAGACAAGGAACATTGCCAATGCTAATATCCATCAAAGGCAGAGCCTTGAGAGATTTAGTGACATGAAGACAGTCCCCCAAATGAGAGATCCAGCTTCTTTGGAAATGATTACTCCAGGAGCAAGGGAGGACACTTATATGGTGGTAGGGATTTATCCCTGATATAGTAAAACATTGCCATGGACACCACTACCTGGTCCATGATATTTCATTAGACAAGGTTGGTTGAAAGAAAGTTTTATCTTCTAAAGGATGATATTATTTCTTAACTTTTTTTTCACATGGAAATTGGCTAGAATGTGTTTTTTGTTTGTTTTCAGTTTAAGCTTTGGAAAAAAAGCTATGCTTTCTAAAATGTCACACAATACTCCCTCAGAATGTATTCTCTTGAGATCGTATTGTACTTCAATTTTACAAGTACATATTGACCTGAAATTTAATTACATTGAATATTTTAAATTCACTGTGTGTAGTAAAGAGGTTTTAGTTCTGAAAGAAAATGTCTGTTAATGTAGTAAAAGTACTCGGTATAAAATACTCATTCTGTAGTTTACCTGAGATTTTCTATAGCAAACTTCTAAAGTTTTCAAGTGGTGATGCCCCACATACTACAACTCTGACAACTGAAAGGTTAGCAAAAAATTGTTTTAAATCATTTTTGGATCGAAATTATATTTAACCATGCCCTTAGACCTGTCACTGAGAAAGGAACAGAGTTAGAACACGGAAAAAAGGAAGCTCTTATCTATATTCTTTTGACACTTGTTGCCTAACCAATCTTTGTGCATTCTTGTATTATCATAAAAGACAAGCATCTCGGATATCAGGTCACTATGGACAGCAGCTAAACTGTGATGCCACATCTGTAGCTGGGTCAATCGGGGCAGGGAGGGAAGAAAAAAAAATAAAAAATGTGTGTGCGTTTGTTGTTTGTTTTGGTTGGTTTTTTTTTTTCAAATGCTGCTGGTGTAGGACCTGAACCCCAACGCTGAAGGTGAGAAGGGAAGCAGAGTGTCCTAATCTACTTTATCAAGTTTTACCAGCAGTATGAAGGAGGAAGTACAGCAGAAGAAGTGTTGCTGGGAAAACCAGTCAGGAGTTGTATCCTTTATTACAGAAAGGCAGTGTCATAAACACCGTTCATACAGAACAGCTGTACGAGATACCTGGGAGGAGTTATCTGAAGGAGAAGAGTTAACAGTTGCTCAGGAGTTAAGCTGGGTAAAAAATACTTTGCTAACTGTATGTTCTGTTGTGAAAGTCCCCCATCTTTGGAACACAGGACTTACAAGACCTGACTTTTAGAAAGCATGTGCTGTTTTGGAACTGCTGGTGTCCACAGCTTCAGTAGGGGATGTTTTACTCACTGTGCTACAGGTGGAAATGGCACCTCTAGCAGTGCATGTTGCAGGGGTGGGCCTAGTTTCTACTGGAGATTAGGAAAGGGTGAGGTGGCTCTACAGCAGTACCCGGAGGACCACATAGGTCTTAATTATTCTGCCTACCACATACCCCTGCCCACTGCCCATGGTACCAGGAGCCTCATCTGAGCCCAACCCCAACTTTACAATATGTTGCTGAAACAATTTGGGGACCAGGGTCACACAGGAGTCAGTCCGACCCCCGAGGTTTCTACTGCTTCTGTAGCTCAAAATGAACTCTCCATTGGAGAGAAATGGGATTCCTCGCAACCAAAAGCAAGTGTTTTCCAGGCTGGAATCTGACTTCTCAGTGAGACAGTATTTCCTTCAGGCAGTGGAAGGACTGAAAGCTTCACATTTCTGACATCTGTATGTATAAAAGAGTTATTTTTGGTCAGTTTTAATGGTTTTCTGTGATTCCTTCTGAGCTCTCTATAGCTAGTAATTACATACCTGCTTTTGCAGGTAATGGAAATATGAAAGAGCTTCAAGATATATATATATATTTTTTAACTGTCTTAAACTTCCATTAACAAGTTGTGGGTTTATTTCTGTATGTTATTTTGCAGGTTTTTCTTAGTAGTGTGTCTCCTCCACAAAGCTCGTGATGGTGGAGATGTTGAAATTAAAAACATTTTGGCATTTTCTTCTAGGTAACCTGCAAAATGCATCTCTAGACATTGCAGGTTTTGGTTTTTTTCTATCAAAACCTTACCACAAGATTCTGTTGGCTTCATTCGCAGGGTCACGTGCATTAATGAGGGATGTTGTGGCCTTTGTCTCCTAGGGATATGTGCAAAGTGTTTCCAGATAGCACATCGATGCGGGGAAAATGAGAAGGCAAGTAGGGAGTGGCTTTGAAAAAGATCTTGGTTACACAGCTGTGTGCATACTTAGTATTAGAGAAAGGGGAGCCTTTTCTGTATTTTTCCCCCCTCTACCCTGCAGAAATACTGTAGATACCTGTGAGTGGTGTTTCTTCAGCTCTGGAGCTCCTCTAAAAATGTCTCACTGCGATATCTGTGTGTTTGTTCTTGGCAGCTTAGCTTGTCCAGATGTGGTACAGACCAGAGAAGAAACTCTTGCTCCTTTTTTGAAAATTTCCTTCTATAGACCCTTCTCTCTGTTCTACGCTAGTTTCCAAAGTAATTTTGGGGAGAACATAAGGTATGTGACAAATAAAGATGGAAAACTTTGGTGGGAATGTACGAGACTATCTATACCGTGTGTTGTGGTGTTATGTACCATACCATGCATGGGCAGGGTGGGACAGGGGATCCCTCCTTACCTGGAGTTTGACAGGGTTAATCCTCTCTAGCTGTAATGTTAAATTACAATACAGATGATAGCCAGTACATGCCTCTGGGTAACCCTGCAGCAATACTGTGTTTGTACTCTGATATTTACTTTTTTAGACTGTAATGAAAGCTAATTTTATTTCAACAACTAAGGGATCTGCAACCATTTTTTTTCCCCGTGACGTTGTTAAAGGGAAGCAGATCGCCACTGCAAAGATATTTTTGCATTTGTTGTCAACTTTCTTTGACTGAAGTAGTACATGCCCAATGAATTATCACTGGTTGTCTTGCTTATTTTTTTTTTCACTTAATATTGTAGAGTTTTGTACGTATCCTGAGGAGATGCAGCTCCAAGGCTGGCAGCGATAATGCAGAAGACCTGGAAATCAAATAAAAAGCAGAAGTGACTGGCAGGAACAGAAGCCGGTAAGTACCGCAATAGAAGTGCTATTTAACCTGCTGGCTAATACAAAAAGGTTATTTCTACAGCAACTAGTGGAACAATGTATTTAGCAATTAAATTAATCCAAACAAATAGGGATTTTAACCCCGTTGTCCTGGCTAAATTCCAGCTTAGGTAATTGCATTCTGGCTACCTTCATTCCCTCTGGAGTTTCTGCTGGGTAAGTTACGGTTTACACTGCCTGTGTGTGTGCTGGGCTTGTTCTGAACAGTTGTGTAGCATGTCAGCATCTGGTAAATCCTATCTGTTTAAAAAAAGAAACATAGGTGAATGCAATTCAGTGGAAGTAAGGAGTGACTGTTCTGTTGTATTTAACTTGTTAGCAACAGACACCAAGACTAGCGTGTGATGTGATGGCCATAATATAAACAGATGGGCAGTGGTTAGAAATACACAGACTGACAGACAAGCTGGATTAGCACCTCCTTTCCTCCTCAGCCTGTCTGTGTTAGCTTTCCTGTGCTTCCTTCTGAAGCTGAACCTTTTTCTTTGTGTCAAAGCCTGCTGGAAGTGTCTGCCTGCATTTTTAACCGTGTCAGTTCATCCTTCTGGTTTGTAGCGTAGCCACATAAATGGATGCACAGGTGGACCTGAGAGGTCACACTGGGGAGATGAAAGGAACTGGGTAAACCAGCTTTGAGGCAAAGCATCCTCTCCCAGTGGCACACGTGCTACTCCAGCCCTTTGGGAGAATCAGCTGAAGCTGGCATACTTCCATAGCCCTTCTGGGGAAATGCAATGCAACACTGAATTTGAAGCTAGCTTACATAGAATCATAGATCTCCCACTGTATCTGATACAAAGAAATCTTTGTATCAGATACAAAGCCAAATCTGTGGCTTTGATGCCACTTTGAAGGGTCAGGAATACCACAGGAATTTAATTCATTTTATTGATTGGAAGCTCATTTGGAAAGGACCTTCCTTGCAAAACTGAAATGTGAAAGCATGAGTCAAGGGTAATGTACTGTGTTCTCCATGAATTTCCCTTTTCTTCTCCTGTTCTATTTCAGAAAATATGACACTTTGCAAGCTGACAAGATGAATAAGTTGTAGCTAGCACACAGTGAGCAGGTCAGGGAGTCTTGTTTGCCCTCTCTTTTTTTAATGGAGATGAAGAGAAGGCTCATCTTTCCAAACTGAGGCGCTAAGAACCCACTTGAGTCAGTCACATATGAGATAGATATGAATGGATAAACGCATTGGCATCTGGATGTGAAGCCACCAGGGAAGTTCAGAACCACCAGCATTTTAATTGTGGTTTGCGAACAGCTTTGCCAAAACACGTGCAGCCTGTTACCATAACCTGGACTCAGGAACTTTCTCTTCATGGTACTATTTGTAGAAAGTGAGGATACATTCAGCTTCTGCTAAGAGCTGCAGTTATCTGGAGATTGGGCATGTGCATACCACCTCACAGGGAGCATCTGAGGGCAGTCAGTTCATTGTTACAGGCAGTAGAATGAATTAACAGGAATAACGAGGTCTGAGGCAAAGATGTAGTTCCTTTCACCTAGACAAATGTTTTTAGCAGCTGTGCAAAGCACTCAGGGTCCTTGAGTGAATGAATTAATAGGAAAGAACACTGGCAAGCAGAATGTAATGAGAATTACATTTTTATCACAAAGATCTTTTGGTGATTAAATCCGAAATCTGCAAATTTTAAAAATTGTTTTTATTTATCGAAGGAAAAACATTTTCAGCAGGATAAACAGAAAACACATATATCAGATTTAATTTCTTTTTAACAAGTTTAATTTACTTCTGTTAAAATGATTCGGCCATTACCGTTTCTCTCAGATAGATATTTTGTTGAGGAAACTAATTTGAATGTGCATGATAAATGAACTGCATTGAAAATTCCAATTTTTATCAGCTCTAACCCTTGATCTTAATTAACTCCACATCTGTTTCCATAGAAACCAACAATACAATCAATAAAATACTGCAGCTAGCTGCTTGTATTGAAGAAGTATGCAGAAAGAATTTATTTTCTATTAATTGCTTCTGATCAGTTTGTGGACACAGCAACAAGTATACTGTATTGCCCTCGACGGCATAAATAAGCTTGATTGAGGGCCTGATCCCTGCTAGAGAAAAGTACATCACATCGAGAAATCCCCTCTGCTGCATGTGACTGTAAGATGTAAAATAAGGGTGGTACTTTTCTTCTCATTGATTGACAGCAATTCTGGTGGGGGCAATGGAAGGAACTACTTCTAACTTTTTTCCAAACAGAGAGGAATCAGATCAATATCCAGTATCTGTTCCGTGGGAGAAACTCCTGTGTCTTAGCATCTATCCACAGGGAAAGGTCAAGGCAAAGTGAAGGAGTCAGCCGTGTCCTTGGGAACACAGTTCAGTAACATCCTTCAACTGCCTGAGTACCTGCACCACCACCAGTGCTGTGCAATACCCTCTCCCTTTTGCACAAATGTATTTGGCAATGCGTAGACCCCGTGCTAAACTGCCTGGGGGGGTATCAAATCAAAAGCAATAAATCCCTGGCATCTAACTCCTACAGCAATGCTTTGTTAGTCAAGTGCATTTTTATGCCATGTAATTTTCAGCCTTCAGAGTGGTGCACTTAGAAGTCTATTAGTGGGCACTCTGATGTACCTTGCCTATTGTTCGAGTCTAAGGTTACAGAAATGTAGTTTAGTCTAAGTATATTGTTAATCAGTGGTTATGCAATATATCCTTGTTCTGTGAAAAATACTTTCTTGGAAGAGAGTTATTTAGAAAGAAGTCACACTCTGTTGGGGTCAGAAGGGCTGTTGAGGCTTGGCGTATTGTCATGGTGGAATTTGGGATAGAGCAGACACAGGGACATAAACATATCACTTAGTGACATATAATCTGAAATCTAATTTACTGAGCAGGATGGGCCTGGAAAGCAGGTAACAATTTTTATGATAAGATTTCTCTTCAAAGACACGTGTACGTGATGCGCTCATGCCAGTCAAGGTCCCAGCCACTCTGGCTCAGTTTGGACCACCATCCAGGGGAGAGAAACATTCAACCTGACTGTCTTATTCAGGTCCTGGCTTGTAGCTCCTGCACACAGCATTTCCACTTCCTGCTCAGCCTTCTGCACGGCATTGGGCAGCTGTGGAGACACGTATCTTCAAACTCATGAGGATCCCAGCAACTCCACTGTGGCTGCTTTTTTTGTAATCTAATTTCAGTCACATGGCCAGTACTACACCATGTGTATCTTTATCCATCTATGTTTTAATATGTTTTTGCATAAAGCATAATCACTTGGTGGTATGTTTTATGTATTTTTACTGTGTTGAAATGCTCCATGTTAAGAGATACATAGTGCCTCCCTAGACACAAAGGACATTTTACTACTCGGAGAGTTAACAATTAGAACAAAAAAAAGGGCTGCACCAAACCTGTCAGACATATGGCTTTTAAAAAGGTAAGAGTAGTTAATAGTCCAGTAAGAAGTGTCAAATAGTTACATGAAGAAGGATAGTGAAATGAAAATGAAACTCAAACTCAATCAATCCTCAAGGAAGCTCCCTCACAGAAGTGCAAAACGTAGTCTATTTCCCCTGACCAAGAGTATCTTCTTATGAATATAACTTGGAGGTAAAATGTTGATGAGGAACTGGAGTTTCCACTAGAGGTCTGGGAACATTTTATAACTTTAAAAGCTGAAAGAACGAGGGACATTTTTTTGTAGACAAGTTTTGTAATTGTGTTTTTACACTTTGAACTTTTCTAACTTAATACTTGCATTGGAAGTCATTTTAATCTGGCTTGACTTCTGAGGTGTTCCAAGCTTATTAATGTGAAGATACTCCATTTCTGTTAGAGGGAGACCTTTACTGTCATTGGGGTACTGGTATTTTTTGTCTTTTTCTTTTGTTTTGTTTTTTTTTTCCTTTATTACCTATCTTAAATTTCTCCAACACAATGAAGCAGCAACAGCTTCAGGCTCTAGGACTGCTTGGGATGCAGGAAGTGGAAGAAAGAAATGTCCAATGGGTACAGCTGTTATCCAAGCAAGTATCCTGCTGCATAGAGAGACAACAGAAAGAATGTCAGAAGCCTGAGGGTCCTTAGGGAGTCTGACACTGATAGATATTGGGTTTGATCTCATCCATGTAAAAAAAAGAACCAAAAAAACCCCAAAACAAACTCAAACCAAATAAACAAACCACCCGCTTGGCTACAGGCTCTGTGGCGTGTTGTGCTGGATGTTAGTGACAAAGTCCTGCAGCTTGCTATAGATGATCATGACCATCTGGGTCTTTTACAATACTGATACAAAGTTAACTGTCATATTAGCGTTAAACATCATAATCCTGCGAACAAATGAGGTAAGGGATTTGAGGACATAGCTGCAGTAACCACCGAGGGTACAGAGAGACTTTAAGTTGTATATTGCAGTTATCACTAGAGTACCAGCACCTAACACTCTTGGTAATGCATACATTTAGAAATTCAGCTCTACTATTACGATAGTGATGGTTTGTCTATCACTTAGAAGAGCTAGTTCAATTTTTCAAGAGCTGTGAGAGGACTGTATGGTTGGAATATGCATTCGAGAAGGAATGTGATAAATTGCTCAGAAAATTAGTTTTTTCTGCTTTATATATTTTCTCTTAAAGATTTCCCTTGGGTGTTTTTGTTGAAGCAAATGAAAACTTAAAGGCATTTGTATATGTTCGTGTTTCTGTGAGTGCAGCGCACATACGTAGATTCTTTTAGACTTTTTATTATTTTTCCCTGTCATGGAGATGGTCACACACAGGAAAAAAAAATAGTTTAAGTGTGTGCATTCACATATTGTAGGTATGGCTGATGACGGTTTCTATAATTAAAGTTGCCAAACAACTGAAAATAGGTGTTGTATCTCTCCAAGATATGAATTTTGAGGGCAGGGTTTTCTAGAACAGGCCCATCCAAATTTTATATCTATATTTTCCCTATATATATACATAGTCCCCCTGTACTCAGCATGTCAAATACTGGGTTCAGTATTGGGCCGCTCACTCCAAGAAGGACATTGATGTTCTGGAGTGTGTCCAAAGAAAGACAACAAAGCTGGTGAAGAGTCTAGAGCGCAAGACTTATGAGGAGTGTCTGAAGGACCTGGGGTTATTTAGCCTGGAGGAAAGAAGACTAAGGGGGAGGCCTTATTGCTCTCTACAACTTCCTGAAAGGAGGTTGTAGTGAGGTGGGTATCAGTCTGTTCTCCTGTGTAGTAAGTGATAGGACAAGAGGAAATGGCCTCTATGCCAAGGGAATATTAGAGGAGATACTAGGAAAGGTTTCCCAATTTCACAGAAAGGGTTGTCAAGCATTGGAACAGGCTGCCCAGGGAAGTTTTTGTCACCATCCCTGGAGGGATTAAAAGGTTTTGTAGATGTCGTGCATGGGGACATGATTTAGTGGTGACCTGGCAATGTTGGATTAATGGTTGGGCCTTCAAGGTCTCTTCCAACCAGAATGATTCTATGATCAACTATTCCCAATTTCAGGGTGAGGCTTGAAAATCCAAATGAAGCAGGGAGTTTGTTAGGAATGCTCCTGTTGTTATGTCTGTGAAAAAGAAAAAAAAAAACTATTCCACTGTCAGTCAAACTATAAAGCCTTTGAAAATACCTGATTTGCTAGGGTTCAACAAAGTTCATAAGTTTGACAGCTAAGTCTTCTGAGGCTTCTGCTCGGATGGGGCATGGTTTAGTACAGAACTGAAACAGCCTGCCTGGTAATTGCACATAATGTCAGACCTGAACACTGCGAACAGAAGGAAGGATTTTATTTCCCCTCTCCAAGGAGAGAAGCCCCTGCTGGGCACAAACACCAGAAATATGACCTCTTTGCAGCTATGAGAGGTGGAATTTGCTGAGGAGGCAGGCATGTGCTGGTGACAATGTGAAATGAGGCAAAAGGGCAAAAGCTGAAGTGTAGAGGTGTTGGAGGAAAGGAGGAAAAAAAGCCTGAAAGCTATGAGGAAAGGAGAGAGGGGCTGCTGGGCAAGATGAGCAAGAAGAAAATCGATGAGGGGAGGGATAAAGTTTGCATAAAGAGATTGCAAGACTGGTTCAACTGCAAAAATGGAAATTGAATTAATGGAGCAAAGGATAGGGAAAAATGATGAAAAGCAGCTAAGATACAGAGGGTGGGATTGTTAGAAACATATGAAGGAGTAATAAAGAAGGTGGCATTGAGACTGGCTGAAGAACTAGCAAGACCATTTCAGACTGGGAACTGGTATGAGAAGGGAAGATGAAGCTGAAATACATAACAAGGTGAAGAGTTCGCTGAATAGAAACCAGACCAACTCGAGAAAGGATGCAATGAACTAGAGAAAAAAAAATTACCTCAATAGAAAGGCCTGTCCATTTATTAGTTACTGATTTTTTTTTTTCTGTCCAATGAATTAGAGAAAAAAATTTGTCTCTAATAGAAAGGTCTGTCATTTCTTAGTCACTAATTTTTGTTTGTCACAAACCAGGCATCCAGAATTAGTGTATTTTTCCCTTATTCTATTTCTTTGTTTTGTTTTCCCTTTTGTAAACTGGGGATGGTTCCATCCTCTCACCTCAGAAAAGTATTGGAAAGATAAATCACATAATGTTTGTGAAATACTCACATATGGTAATGATGAGCACCCCAGTAACATCCTAGAGGGAATTA
Source organism: Baryphthengus martii (assembly GCA_013396935.1). Classification (NCBI taxonomy): domain Eukaryota; kingdom Metazoa; phylum Chordata; class Aves; order Coraciiformes; family Momotidae; genus Baryphthengus; species Baryphthengus martii. The sequence goes on along the minus strand of VWZK01005440.1, from coordinate 104,361 downwards.
ATAATTCTGTCTTCGGAATGACATTTGTAAATGCTGCAGTAAATAAGGCCTGCGGCAATACATAGAACAACAAGCAGAAAACAAAGTATTGAATTGTTGCTCATTAAGTGAGCACAGTCCATTTTGTGCACAAAAGGAGGCAGGAAAAATGCTGTGGAAAAAATATGCTTGTATCATCAAAGGTTATATCACAACGCACGTAGAAAAGGGAATCTGAGCTGAGGCAGTACTAGCAACCTTAATTTGTTCCTTTCTTAACACTAAGAGCGTTTGTCTTTATGACCTTAATAACGTTCTTTTAGTATATTTGTGTTTGTGAAGCTGCAAAATGTTATCTCACAAAGCTTGAAAAGCACAAGAAAGCAATGTTTTTTAAAGAACAGATTTCTGTTCTGTTCAAGTAGCACAAAAATAATTCCACTATAAGAATGAAATTTGAGATCTGTAATTGCATGTTATCTGGTATGGGTGTGCTTATAGCTGTAACATAAATATCCTAATCTTGCTTCTCACGCCCATCCAACCTTCTCTAGAAACTGTTCTATTTTGAATTTAAAAGCAGCTCTAACAGGCTAAAAGGAATGAGGCAGAAGTGTTCATGACAATCAGGATGTTTTTTCCTACTAAGTTCTGTTTTATAAATTTATGAGTAAACATGGAATTGAAATGGCCCCTTCTAAAGAAGTAGAGTTTGCAGTTCTACAGGTATTGACTTAGTAGCACTACATTACTTAGCTGACTGAGCTAAATTCCTTTGAATAAGGATATGAAATGTGTACCTAGTGTTCTAATTAAACCTGAAGTCCATTCATCTCTCTAATTGCAACAGTGCCCTCCAGGATAATTTCATCCCAAATGTACCATTCTTCTTTTGCCCGAACAAGTGACTTAAAAACCATCTGGAGCCTTGCCAAGCACAAAGAGAAAAACTGTACTGGCTGTGATATCACACCCAAAAACATTACAGGATGAAAAATTGAAGAGGTCAAGAAAAGTGGTGAGTTTTTCTATCAGGCCTTTAGAAGTATTGACACCTAATGCCTGGACATTAGTGGCCATAACATCTAATTTTTTCTACAAGCTAGCAGGGGTCGTCTGTTAACAAACAAAGCTTTCCTAAAATGGTCTGTAACCTTTGGGGCTGCCAAGGTTTTTCTACTTGAGGAAAAAAAGGGTGAGTGAATTAGGCCTGGGAGCTGGATGTGCAATCAGAGGAAAGCTGCAAAATGCAGTCAGTGAAGCTCTCTGAGCACGTATGACCAGCCTTAGGAAATGGGTTCCTTTGTAAACCAGCCAGCTCAGTGAGCAGGAGCCATAGGAATACTGGGGATGAGTTTTAGAGACACAGTGTACTCACCAGACTTAGAATTTATTTGTACTTTGTAGAACATAACCTGAAAGTCATAAAAGGAAAAGAGTGTGTTTCTTGATTCTTCACAGGTTGAGTCCATCACTATCAACAATATTTCACATGTCCAGTTGATTCATTTTAGCCTTGGAGTACATGAAATAGATTTTCACTGCTGAAGATTAAGTAGTAACACTAAATATCACTTACTTGGCCTAAGGACATGCTCTAAGAGGCTTCTTTGTTTTTAAATGGGCAAGAATCGCCCCATTAGCTCAAATATTTATTTCATATGTTCTCTGGAGTGAGAATTTTCCTTCTGTGGTCTACAAAGCTATTAGAAAGAGTGGACATAACATTAGAAAGGAGATTACCAAAACTAAAGAGCTTTTAGACCTCACTTGAGGGCAACTACAAGTTTGTAGAATATGAACCTGAAGTTTCTCTGTCATATACTTTTTGCCTCAACTGGTCATGCCCTGCTGCACCAATGGATGAAAGGGTTGATTTGAAGCACAAATCCTAAAAGCGTGGTAACTTATCCTACTTAGTAATTTTACTGAGAACTGGCAAATTATCAGCCTTTAGGCAATGAGTTTATTATTGATCACGTCTAGCTTCAAAATGCTGAAAATGTCAGAATGCCAACACAGTATTTTTTCATGCAATTTAGTGTGTTTTTAATAAAAGAAAAAAAAAAAGGAAAAAATTAAAAAGAAGCCTTAATCCATCTAAATTTTAGTATTTCAAAGTTTTTTTTCTGGGATAACTCCCAAATGGATCATATATTAGTAGCAGTCAGATCCTCTCAGAAATCAATTTGCGCTTCATAGTACCATATGACACGACAGACGGCACCACGCATAAATGAATACAAACCTAGGTACATCTTCATAAGATCTCTTATCCCTCTACCTCTTCTCTCTCTTTTTTTCATTTCTTCTGAGCTGAAGCTTGAAAAGCAGTTTTCAAACCAGACTGTCTTTTGCTGGAACACACTGAAAATCACTTGTCTTCATTGAGCAGCCTTGTGCACACCAAGAATATAACTTGCTGCTGTTGTTGCTGAGACAGGGAGATTTGATGATTTCAAAAATTATTGACATGTATGGGGGCTGAATTTCATGCAGTTTCTGGATTACTGTGTCCTGGTACCCTGGGAGATACATCTGGTATCACTTCAAATGTCCTTACACAGCTACAGGCAGGGTGACATCCTGCTGTGTAGTAGCCATGGCAAAGGTCATAACTCAAAATTTTCTACTGTAAAGAAGGAAATGGTGGGATGATGAAGTTGGAGGACCTGCACAAACCTGTGATGACCCCTGTCTCTGGGAAGGAAGAAAAAGAGGGAGCTTGAAAAAGCAAGCTTAAACAGGTTAACCTCCAAACTTTCTCAGCATCCTAGTGAAAATTTCACCTCAGATTTCACAGTTTCTCTCTTATATCTTAATCTGGACACTTATCCAGGAGACAGTCAATGGTTCTGGTAAGAGAGGTGGTTCTTCCACTCTGGTATGACCTGGGACCATGCTGTTAAAATTGATAATATGTACAGTCTTGTCAATTTTAGAGCTCTTTATACCCTGACTCTGCAAGTTATTTATTTCTATCTAGTTTGTATACCTGAGTTGTCCTATTAAGATCAATCTGTCTACTTAGACACTTAAAATTAGGCTCAAAATTAGTACTTTGCTGAACCATGTCTTCATTGAAAAGAATGAAAATAACGTTTGGCTTTACAATTCTTGATTTTTCAAAACCTCAATCAGGAAAATATAGATCAGTAAAGTTTGTCTCGTTCACTGCAGAATTAAACAATAGACTTTAACAAAAGTCTTAGTGGTTATTGTATAACTGTGAACTAGATAAAATGTCCAGGTTTAAGTCACTGAGTATTGTTTGTATTGGGAATGTTTGATAGTGAAAGAGTGAAACTTTCTTATCTTTGAGCAAATTGCTTCAAAAAAAAGCAAGCTTCAAGTAAACTTCAGTGTCTCTTTCTTTTAATGAAAACTATCATCTATCTAGAAAGATACATATGAACCTGGAAAAATCAAGATGGAAACCTATGCCTTTCATTATAACTAGACTAGCTGTTCTTAAGACACTGTTTCAGAGCTCTCATCTTCTGCTCAGGCAGATGGAGGAAAAAGCTGCAACCCAAAGCAATGGCAACATCACTGCATGAGTCAAACGTGCGAGGGCAGCTGGGACCAGAGAATGGTTTGCAGCTGGCATACAGCACTCCTGGTTTCTCTGCTGGTGCCAACATTGTCCCATTCATCAGTGAATGTGTTCCTACCCCTATTTCCACCATGATGCCTGTTGATGAAACAGTTGGGTTTTGTACTGGTGATTTTCCCTGGATTTATTTTGCCAAAACCTTCCCTTTCAGATGAGGAGAAAAGAAAGAAAGATGTCAGTTTGTCTTTGCCTCATCCCTACCAACTGCAAAAGAACTTGTTGCTGGATTCCACATGAGGCAATCTGATGGCATTCCTGGACCCTGCACTTGCAGTTTTCTTGAATTCAAGAGTGAAAATTAAATGCCGTGTATCAATTCTGTTGGAGAGTTAATGTTTTTGTAACTTCCTTTTTCTCTACTAAAATACAAGAAGATAACTGTGTTCTTTTCCTTATGGTCTTGCATGATATGTCGCTCTGCAGGGACAGAGATCACGTGTGTGTGAGAGAGAGAGCAATTGCTTATTGATGTAATGGAAGTAAATGAATGTAATGTAAAGGACAAGTAAATGACAGCATCTTTCTGAAAGATATGAGAGTCTGAAAATGCATTTCTAGAGTGAAAGTTCAGAAAATGAGTAATTAAGGAAGTCCTTATCACTCTTCTCGTTTTATCTCTTTTCTGTTTCAGTGGTCTTTGTTTCCTTTCCACAAAGATGTCAACATCTCTGAAGGATGATAAAGCTTGGCAGAGTCCCAAGCAAGATATCTTGTTCTGGGACTACACGCAGCCTGAGCTTCTCATTTGTCTTGCAGGTATGTGATGATTTTTCATACGTTGAACTGGCCACCTCTGCTAATAAAGACAACTGGGATTTCTAATTGTGGTTATGCCTGTGTTTGGATACCAATATTAAACGTATTTAAGAGGGCTTTTGTGGGCAGATATGAGCTCATTCAGCCTATGCTCCAAGCCAACATACTGGTCTCCTACTGTAGGAGAAGAGTTTATTAGCTCAGGCTGGTGCTATGTTAACTGTGGCTACAAGGTTTTAGCTCGGTATGAAGCGCAGAGCAGATGAAGCCACCTGCTGCACAGAATAACGTTAAGTGCACAGAGTCAGATCCTTTGCTACAACAGTTACCCCTGTGAGAAGGAAGTGACTATGGATCATCTCTACCTTTATCTTGGGACACTTCCAAACTGGGATACCTGTGTGCTACCAGTCCCTGACAGGTAGTGTCTCCTGAAAACAGAGTCAGAAGATAGCTTTAGCCTGAGGTGCTCCTGAGTTCAGCCCAACATTCTCAAATGTCACTTTTTCACAGTGAGGGTGGCAGAGCCCTGGAACAGGCTGCCCAGAGAGGTTGTAGAGTCTCCTTCTCTGAAGACATTCAAAACCCGCCTGGACGCATTCCTGTGTGACATAATCTAGGTGATCCTGCTCTGGCAGGAAGATTGGACTCGACGATCTTTAGAGGTCCCCTTCCAACCCCTAACGTTCTGTGATTCTGTGAAATGCAAAAGATACTAGAAGCATTTCGAGAGCAACTTCTGATTTTTCTCAAATCGACTCATTGTTTACAATGATTTGCCATATTAGCTTTGGTTGGTTATTTTTAATAGTTTATCATACAGCTGAGCAAATTAATCTTTGTTCATATACAGGGCATTGCAGGGCTTATTTTATAGCATCAGAAATTTTCAAGGGAATAACAGTAAGTAGCTAATAGGTAGTGCCGTCTCACTAGTGTAATAAAATTCACCTGAGGTCCGACAGTTGTAATATATTATTGCATAGCACTTTATTGTTCAACACTTAGAAGGGGAGAAAAAAATAGCTAAGAGGCCCTTACCTAGTTTATGAGCCTAGATCTAAATAAACTAGGCACTTCTGAGGTTGAGAAAGATTGGACATTACAGAAAAGGGTCTGAAAGGCCTTGCAAGTATTTTGGCAGAGCAAGAAATGAAATCCAAGCATCATATGTCTAGTCTAGTACATTTCTGTTAAGAGAGATACAGATTAGTTTTCTATTTCTATAGCTTATATTGCGCTGTTCACGATATGTTTCTGCACATCACCTTACATATCCTTTCCTCTACAACTTGTATATAAATCAATGTTCAGATCCTAGATCCCTCCCATCTTTCAGGTCGATCTTTAGATTATCAGTAAGACTGCTTGATAACTTTGTATTTTGTATTTTTTACAAGTGTCCTCCAGGAAAGCATGTGTCACTCTGAGGCTTTCTGACAATGACTGAATCATGCTCTGTTTCCCATTGGACTGAATTATTTGTAAACCATCTTACAAGTTGGTTTTTATTTTTAAAAATTATTTTAAAAAAACCAAACAAACAACAAACAGAAATCAGTTCTGCCAATCTGAGGATATATCTAATAAAACAAATCTGAAGTACTTGCCAAACCATTTGTATGTGATCATAGGGAGCAATATTCACATTTTTTTTTTTCCTCATACATTTGTTATATGCAGAGCCTCTATCTAATAGGTTGCTTTAGAATCAATATTTACGATAAAAGCTCATTCATGTGTTATTTTCTAGTTCTTGACAGGATGACAAAAACATTTAAAATAAAACAATAAGGAATGAAAAGTGTCAGGATGACTTTTTCAATCAATAAGTTTTCTTGGTAAAATGCATTAATGCTTTGGGACATGCTATTTTTACAAATACCAAACATTTTTCTGACATTCCAATAGCATAATTCCACTTGAGTTTACCAGCAAACTTAAGGAACATTTCTATTTCCCGAAAACATATAAAAAAAAAAAGAGGATTTCAAGCAGGTTTGGACTCTTGTAATTTGGGGCAGTCAGTGAACCTGCAAACTCAAGGCAATTTATTGCAGTATTTATTTTAACTGATGCTTAAACATTTCCCAATATTGTAGTTTCTAATGGCTCTAGTAATACGCTAAGATACCACAGAAAGTGTGTGGTGTAAGAACCGGAGCAGACTAGAGCAGAATATGCACAGTTCCAATACAATAATTACAATTTGTCTCCAGAATGCACAAGCAACTTCAGATAATCAATTAACGCTAGCTCTGTGCATTCTACGTGCAAAATACTATGATTATAAACCTAAAAAAATCAAGACTTCAGCCTTCTGAAAGAAGCCTTCTTTCCTGTTGGATATTAAACTGGACTCTCATTACCTGGAAAATCTATGTGCTCTAAATAACACACCATCTCCATGGCAATGTGCAGTTCAGTTTTTAACTTTTCAACACATAAAAATGATAATTTATTTGTTTTAGGCACTCCCACAGTTGTCATAGCTATGAAAGCCTCAGGATCGGGCACTTTAAAGGAGCAGTGGAGCGGTCAGGTTGAAGACTGGGTTAACTGCCAGGAAGTGCCCGACCTGAAGGTCATTATTGCCTAATTATATTATTATTTCCTGTCAGCTCAGCCTGTGAAGTGGCACTCAAAGCATTAGGCAGTCAGCACACTCAGAGCATTCAAAGACATTTTGCTGCTTTTGTTCTTGATGTTAAGGACTTCTTTGTAAATGAATGCAGCCTGTGATGAAGTAGAGGCATAATAAATCCCGTGCCCAGAGTGCCTGACTTTCACAGCTACTATGGTTACAACCTTTATATAAAAAAATAAAATACAAAAAAAAAATAAAAAATAACAGTACACATTGTCATCTCCTTGAGGAAGCAAGGCAATGTTTATATTTTTGTCATTATTTCTGTGTTGCTTAATCCTTCGATAGCTTTGCTTTTTGCTATAAAAATCATTGGCCTCGAGACTGTCAGAGCCCTGCCTGGTGAAGTGCTAAGCATTTTGGTTTCAATCCAACAGAGCACTCAGGCAGATGTTCAGCTGCAAATATGCAGGTAATTTTTACTGAAAACTAGAAAAAAAACTCTCTTGTCCTAACCTCAGAGCCTTCTGTGATTTTCTTGACTAGAACTGGAACATTCAGTACCTATGGGATTTAACCTATGGATCAGCAATTCCCAAAGTTTGAGCTCTGAAAAGTGCTTGAAAGAAATTCAGCTTTGCTTGATATTTCAGCTAGTAATGGGGTTGCCACCCTTCACAGATAAATAATTTAATATAATAGGAATTAGGGTACTGCCATGATATTTTAGGAGCAAAGGAAGTGGGAACGTTTATTACAAATTCAAATAAGCTTAGGACCAGTCTTTAAGATGTACAAATTGTGGGTAAGAGGATTAGTTCATTCATACTACAATGACCCATATCAACAAAACCCTTTTTACCATCTTCTCTAGTGGGTTAATGACCACTAATATGTCTAGGCCACAACAGTAAATATTTTCAAACTGAGTGCAAAGAGCTTGAATCATGCTTAATTGTCTCCCTGAATCCCACATAAATCCTTGGACAGTGCAAGACCGTGATTACTTCCAAAATGTGTGTAGATTAAGTTCCAAAGTACAGTTAAGGGGGGTTTTAAACTGAGAACAGAAGATTATTGTTTGTCATCAGTTCCTACAGCAGGCTTGGCTTTTCCAAGTGGAGATTCTCTGACTGCGATTCACAGACCAGCACAGGGACCTCTTCTCTGGTCCACATAATTTGTTTGGAAAATTAAGACGTGGGGTACTGCGGCTGGGAAAGGACTGTTCGTACCCATAGCAGCAGCCATCATGAAACAGGTTACAGAGTGAGCACTGCAGAACAAGTTATGTTCATGGAGTTCAGCGGTTCCCCATCCATTGCTATCATGTTATGCAGGTTTCTTTTACTCTCCCTTAGGCTTTCAGTCTTCAAAAGCCAGGAACATTCAACTTGGAGAGATAAATTTATAACAGAATTTTTGAATAAACTGAACCTGGAAACACGTCTGGCTCAGCTAGCAGGATAACCTTGAAAAATGACACACTCCACAGGCTGGCGCTGGGGGAAATGAAGATGCAGAATTAGAAGCATCTTGAACATGTGGGAAAACGATGGAGAAACAGCTCTGAAATGCTTACTCATCTCCTTCAAATCTTCATGCTGGACAACCAGGATGTACGTGAGCTGTAAAGAAAGGTACCTCCTAGTGAGTATGTTTACTTCTATTTTTGTAATTAGTTTTATTGAAACACTAATCCAGAGACTTTATGGACTTGGAGGGATACTCATCATTGTAACTGACAAAAATGAGGATTCATGTTTATTTTGGTATTTACTCATCATCTAGATCCTAGTATGGGTAAAGACAGAGCTAGTAATGGGACTCATAATTCAATCTTAAATCTTACTGTTTACATATGGGGAAAGAAACTCATTCCTCCTAAGCAGCAATACAACACAAAACCTCATAAGGCTGAAAAGAGCATTTGCAATCCATTATCCTTCTCAATAAAGGAACAAGTGTCCAAAGACACTAAATTTCTCAAATCCTTTTTTATAGTACTTATAGAGAAATGCCATAAAAAAAAAAATCTTAGAATAAAATAACTGACCATGGATTCACTGGGAATGCTACCTTTTTTTCTCTACCAGTTTGTTTGTTTTTTAAACTGTGATGTTGTCACACCAGATGTCATGACTAACATTTTCCTTATTTTGTTAGCTTAGAGAAAGGACTTGGAGAAACTGGGGCTATCCCTTTCTATTCCCAAAGAAAATCTTTTTCACTTTAGTTGCTACTACATTTGTTACAATGCCATGAAGCAAGTCCAAAGAGCTTTGCAGAGGCATTAAAACTCGGAGAACTCATTCTTTTGCTTATAACGAGAACAGAACCTGACATTTAATCAGTTGGAATAGCCAGATACCATCAAGGTGCTTTTTGAAAACAAGCTCTCTAATCTGTATCATTTACAAATAAATAAGCAAGAGGTCTGGTCTTCTTTCTCAAATAGATGCAGTGAAAAAAATATACACGCAAACATATTAAAACAATATCAGAAAAGCAGAAATAGGCTACCTCTTCTAAAGCTATTGACTGGATTTAAATGGCTGTAGATAAATCATAGTAGAAAATGGGCATGAACAGAGCAGAATTGGATCTGTATCAGACATAGAGACATTTAGAACACTTTTTTTTTTTCATTGCAAGATACCCTTCCTGTACTTCCACTCCTCACTTTTGGTTTCTAGTGGTTCTGAACAAAATTATATTTCTATAACCATGGCTATCGCTTACAATTATGTAAGCAATGTTGCAAGGAATCTTGCATCTCTGGGATGATCACCATATTCCCCACAGCCAAACTGGTGGCTTTGTATCTTGTGCTTAGATGGGTGCTTGAGTAAATCTCATATATAGAATGGCAGAAGCATGAAACCTACTTTTTTTTGGTATCTATCACTATTCCACGTAGCAACTGGGGGAACATCTCCGTCATCTCCATCCCCTTCCCAGGTTGCAATATGTATGCATGTTCACAGACCAGTGAAACACTTGTGATGAGTGCGTGCCAAGATACCAGTCAAGGACCTGGGAAAATTGCCAAAAAAACTGTTCTTTTGTGGGGCTAATTAACTCTTGGCATATTTGTAATTTTTCCTATTAGTTAGAGGCACATGTTAGGAGCAGTACTAAAAAGATGGTGGTAGGGAATCAGATAAAAGGGAATTTTTGGACTATCTGTATTTGAAAATAGAATTGAAAGTATTAACCAGCACTACAATAAAGTTGTCAGGGCACTCACACACAGTAAAATCTCTGGTGACTAGCATCACTTCAAGTTTCTGCTATGTGTAAGCTTGACCAACTGGCAAGACTGTGAATGTGATCATCCCTCTTCTCACTGCGTGCTCTATGTGGTGCCAGGTAGCATATGCTGTAACATCATGGGATTTTCCATGAAGACATGCCCTCAAGTTCTAGGCAACTGTTAATAGCAGTCGTAAAAAAGGCATCATGATCAGTTTAGTGTCCTGACCTGGCACAAATGCTAATGGCAGATGCTGGTGGCCTCTAGTAAGGAAATAGCTCTCTACTCTGGACAAATTTACTGGAAAAAAAAAAAGGAGCATTAAATTCAGTGTGCGTGAATCAATTCCAATCCCCACAAAGCAGAAGGAAATGGGCTATAAACATGGTAAATCAACATTTCAGTTTATAAGTCACCAAAATGATCACAAATCATTATGATCACTCTTTGCCCTTCATAATTACAGTTAGGAGTTTGATTCAAACCTCAGTGAAGTCAGTGTGAAGCATGCATTGATTCCAGTGTGCTTTGGATAGGATGAAGGATAAAATAATCTCGTGTTCCATAAAGCAAAATGTGCAATAGGCCCCAAGAGCTTTCTCCTGGCACATTAATGCACATGAATAACTCTCCTCACATGGACAGTTCCACTGTATGAAGATATGCAGCTGCATACTCTACCCACCCATTACGGCAGCAACCCAAATTCTGCTACTTGACTGTCATCTTTGGTTATTTGTTTGTAGCTTAAAAATTAATATAAGTGTTGATATAGAATACAAATGGAAATGAGGCAATTTATAAATGACTCCTTTCTCTGAATGTTACCTAGAAATTCATAACTCGAGGCACTACAACTATAGAAGTGAAATAAACTGCCCACTTGCATGATTCACTAAACATATTTCCACAAAAGCAAAACATATTCATCTTTTGCTCATTACGAGCATATTTTTTCTGACTATATAAGAGTGTCCCTGCTTAGCCCTTGCCCAAGGATTAGCCCAGCTTTGCAAGCATATTATGCTCTCAGTAGCTTGCTGCTGACCCCCTGAAGGTATTTCATGGATTATTTTTTTTTTAAAACCTGTCCAAAAAGTTACACGACTGTCTTTTGTTACATGTTCAGCTGAGTCAAAATTCTAGCATGTGCAACGCTAGCATTAGAAATATCAATAAAAATGAAATGTAGGAATAAATATACTTGCAGGAGAAGGAATCAGCACTAGCATTAGGGTATGTTACATATTCAGTAAGAAAGGATAACCCCCCACATACAGAGAATATAAAATTACTTTCCTGAGCCATGAAAACGGGAGAAACCACAGAGTGCTCTGTTATTGCCCTGCATGTAGATAAGGGCCTAACAGAACATTTAAAATTAATTTTCTGGTGTCTTTAGTGGGTGGCATTTCTTTAAGAATCTCTGCTTTCTTTCTCCTCCATTTCCTCCAAGACATGGCTCATATTTTATAGCTCAGGAATAGCAGGCTATGATTAAATTTGTATATGGTGATTTTTAAATCTTGGATGTGAAAAAAAAAATACCCAGAAAACATACAGTGTTTCAAATCTCTTTTTTTTTTTTCTTTCTGCTCCTACATAGTGACTCAGATTTGTTATACTCAATCATTTCCATTTCATCAGTATAGGACTGACTGCTATGGCATGGTGTATTATAGGTAAATCAGATATGCACTGTTGTCATTATGCTGAAAAAGTCAGGATGATCAGGGGACACATTAAATTTCACCCTTTCTGCAGAGAGCAGCAGCTTGACTGCTACACACCTTGATGCTTAGACTATTTGCTTATGTCGGAGACATACCAAACTTTTCCAACAAAACCAAGTTATGCCAGTTTTGATTCTGTGAGATATACCTCACACACTCAAACCCTGTATTAATTATGCTTACAAGTGGCTCTCACGACTTGACAAGGCAATGTGCTCATTGAGATCACTTCCCTCAAGGCAGTATTACACCTCTTGGTGTCTCCAATTAGTACTTTAAAAATAAGTGAAGAAGAGCGCAGCAAAAAGAGAGCTTTACTAAATGTGAAAATTTTTTACTGAGATATGTATGATTAGGATAGAAAATTCCACATCCTTTAGACAGAACTGAGGTTCACTCTTAAGCTTTTTGCATATAGATCTATAGAACAGAATTTGGAGCTCTTCGTACAAGGTACAGCCTGTACAAATACAAAATAGCTACATTATTTTGCTCACTCAAAATTATTCCTCTGCCCTCAGTCTCACCTGTGCAGTTCCAGTGGTCAGTCCCACAGTAGTGCAAAAGCCAAAAGGAATGGAGAGAAGTTATGGCAGAGCTGGTGACATCTTTGAGGCCTCTAAAGTGCATTTATAGCCCAGGTGGAGCATCCTGCTGTACCAAAACTTCTAGAAACACTTCTGTCCCTCAACTGTGTATTTGAGCTCAGCCGAGAAACTGTCAGTGAAATCTAGGAGTGATTTTTCCACTGATTTCAAAGGAGTCCATCTTTCAGGTATGGCCTCGTAGGTCTCCCGAGTCATAACAAAATGATGCTGTCCAACACCCCCTTCTGGGGGCAGGAAAGGGAAGGAGGGGACTGCTGTTGGGGAAATGGGGTGTTATGATGCTATGTTTTGTGTAACTGGAAGAGGTTCCTGCCACAAGTCCTATAAAAGTCATTGTGAAGTTGTGAGAATACATCCTCCTGGAAAGGCTTTAAAATGTACACGTTTTATGTCACCTTAATGAAGCCTGTTGTGGTTTAACTGGGAGTTTATAGATAATGGGAGGAAGGCTGCTTCATTAAGTCGCCCAGCCTTTACAAAGTGCTACAGCACAAGCAGAGCAGTCACAACCCCGCTGTGACAAATCAAAGTCTAATGAGTGAACAAAAGTGTTACAGGTTATGTCCCAAACCAGGGTAATTCATTACTTTAGCTGTCTGGCTTATACTGTAGTTAGGAGTGCTCTGCTCTGTCCCTGCTTCTCATGGTTAAAATGACTTTTTTTTCATTTTAGATGACACTGCATTTGAACAGTAACATCAGTATCTAATCTGCCAACAGAGTGGGCTGTGTTATGCTCAACTCTGGGTGTACTTGCCCTACCCAGACAGAAAGCAAGCTGGAATTGTCCTTTCCTGGTTTTCCTTCCCCAGAGTGCTATGGAGGTCAGGCTGAGCTCCCCCATGAGCTGAATGAACACAGTGCGAGTGGTGAATGAACTTCGTGCAGTATGTCCTGGCTTGGGTGCACATATGCTTTGTGTGACATCGCCGTCTCACTTCACTTCTTTCAGTCTTCCTAAGTCCACCTCGTTTGAAATTACATTATTAAAAAGGACTGATCTTCCAATAGATCATACCTTTGTGCAAGAAATGCTGCAATTCTCTCGTCAGGGGTTCAGATCCGGTTTTGTCCGAGTTATGAAATACAGAGGTAGTCTAACTTTGCTTGAGGTAAGCATGCAATAGCGAACTGAGAGGGAAAGGTAAGTTCATTGGCAAGAGAAGTGAGATGGACACCGTTGGTAAGGGGATGCAATTTGTGGATGATGATGCGAGGGAAAGTCTTACCTTTGTAGATCTGGGGTATTTGCAAAGCCATGCAAAGGTGTTTTCTGATAAACTCTTTCGTATTTCCTAGAGCTACTTAGTCAAAATATTTTGTATGCTCATTTATAACAGCTAATTGACAAATTATATGTCATTTTCTCAGACCATCATTTTCTGTTGCTGTCTCCTATAAACAGTAGAAAGGAAATTCTATGAAATCTTGATGTATCCTCTTTTGCAACAAGTGGAGAACTCAAAATGCGAAGCCTCCCAATTAGAGAGGATGTTACTTGATTTAATTTAAACCTGAATTTGGAATCATTGGAAGTTCAGCCACTCACCTCTTAGTGAGAAAGTTGAGTTTTCTGAATTTCTTTAATGAAAAAATTACTTGATTTTAAAGATGAATCAGTTTAATTGAATTTGTCTGTGGCCACTTTGACTTTTATTTGTAATAGGAAAGGCAGACTTAAGGTGATTTTGATAATTCATAAAATGCGTAAACAGAAGAGAAAAAGTTTCTGCTACAGATTGGTGAAAATAGGGAGATCTAGGGCCCAAGACACACCTTCAGGAAGGCTACATGAAAAGCTGCCCCTTTGAGAGGAAAAAGGAAACAAACCAACAAAAATACAACTGATATGTATGAGGTTCAAAACCTTGCTGCTGTGGAAGACTTAAACGTTTTTTGGGTTTTTTTGTTGTTTTTTTTTCCAAATGCTAGCTGAGGCAGCCATAGCTATCAATTTCTTTGCATCTTACATAGTGGCATTACATATACTTAGAGGAGAGTGGCAGTTAAGGGATTTGTTCTCCCCTGGGACACTTCAATGGGAGTACTGGCTCCCTCGATTTGTGTTTCATCCTTAATTGCTTCTGAAATTACTTTGATGTGTATAGAACTGTGTCTGTTTTATGTGTCATGGAATCATATTCTTGCTCAATGTATTGCTGCTTATTTTTGGACATAGAGCAGTGAAATTTTGAATAGAGTTATTCATATTGCCAAAAGGGAGAAAAAAATTTTTAAAAAGATCTGTAAAAATTCCCAAGGAATACATTTTTGCAGTTAGCAGCATACAACCGAACTACCACAGTGAAACAAGAAAATAACTGTGCTGTCATGATTCTACTGATGGATAAAGGAAGAAAATAATCTAAGATCTGTGTCTTGCTGCTCCTCAACAGATTTCTTTTAAACTAAAAATAGTTCATTTGGAATTATTTCAGTTATTGAGGCATGAGGCAGAATGACCTATTTTGGGAAATGAAACAACAGTTTTGACAACTGCTAAAATGACTTGTAGGTTGTCAATAGGTACATCTAAGTTTGCAGGTGACAAATCCCTGGGCACAATTCCAGGCTTTCAGAACTTGCAGTACAGCAGGGTTTCTCTGGGGAAAGGCTGTATTCAGGGACAAGTCAGGATTGTTCCAAGATGGATACGTCTCCCTTTTGGATACCTGCAGCTCTGCCTTGTTAATTCCTGATCTGGGAACCTGTAGGCTGGCATGGATCAGGTCACGCTACAGTGCACTGTGGTGTTCCTCCACATTGAATGATGTATTTCTAAACAGCCTCTTTCCTGGTGAATCACCCTGCCATAGGAACACTTCTATCAGTGCCAACTGTATAATCCCCCCAGGGGCGAGAACAGCATGGGAGTAATACCTAATTAAAACTGCAATGAAGTAGGTCAGCTAATATTTCACAAACAGCAGCAAGCGCTCTAATTGTTAATAGTTTAAAGTTCCTGTATTTACTCTGAGCAACAACAAAAAAATGTATGCTGCCTAGAAATGCAATAGAAGTGCAAGCAGAAAACGTATGCCACAGCGGATTACAATTATAAATGTTAATGGCCTCCGATGAGTGCTGTACCTTAACTCCTGCCAGGACATTCGGCAGTGGATTAATGTTGTTACTCTCCTCATTTCCCAAGATTGCAGGAGGATTGCCAGAAGAGGGTTAAGTTGTGCCAGATGAAAGAGCAGATGAGAAAGCCCTCTTTCAATCACACAAAAAAATAAGACCATTGTAAAGAAGTGTAATCCTGCTCTCAGATGCCACAATTGCTTGTAATATCATAAAACTATTTTCAAAAGTACTGGATCCAGACTGTAGCCAAGTCTTCCAGGGCTTACTGGTTTGCACAAGGAAGTGAGATATGATCCTTTCCTCTGAGATTCATCACCAGCATTTTCAATTTCAGTAGGATCAAGGAAGAGAGGTGACTGATGAAAATTTGTAATAATAGTATTCAAAATGTTAATGTTTTTAAACTCTCAGAAAGAATATGCACTATTTGATTAATTGTTCACTATGACTAGCTGAATGAGGAAATGTCTAGAGGTTTCACAGAGCTAGATGATCCCATTATACTGTAATGTGGAAAGCGCTCCGTATCTGATCATCTCTGTCCCAAAAGTCTTGCAACTTATTCAAAAGGGTCTCATATGAGAAGCAGGTTCCCTCACTTAGAACAGCTACTGTGCTCCCATGTTTCAGAGAAGAGCCCTACTGAGCAGAGTACAAATATTTGATGTTACAAAAGCCCTAACCTTCTATTTTTGTTTATAAACACCAACAAATCAATGTGGGACAAGACATGATAAGTTCTAGATATCCAACCACTACCAAACAAGTAGTTTCTCAATGACTAACCCATCAGAAACATTTTCCTTAACCTTACTGATGCCTGTCCCCTTAAATACACTTCTTGAGTAGCTGGGCCTTTAAATAGGGGCGGATGTCACCCATGAGTCTCTAGGAAGCAGACAAGAGGCTTACAACCACCCAGGCTAACCTCTTCCTTTCTAGCCAGGTAACTAAGTGAATTACTTTTGTTGAATTGTTACATGTAAGAGTGGCCTCTTCTGGTATTTTGAAGGATGACCTCATGCTTTTTGTTTCAGGAGATTTTGGTTTGGGGTTTTTTGGGAATCTGATGATTGTATCAGCTAACATGAATTTGTGGTTGGCTTGAAAAGTGTATTTGAAGAAAAAAAAAAAAAAAAAAAAGCAGCAATGAAGTTGCTTTTGATACCTTGAAGAAGGCCAAACTTTGATCCCTCTAATGCCTTGCATTTGCGCTGTTTAAATGATGCAGAGTTCCTTTGGATGAAAAGGGGAATTGAGACTTAAAGAAGCCATGACATGTTGGAGCTTGTTGCATTTGCAGGGTGAAGGGAACCTGCATTGTACCAAGTTCAAGCCTGACCCAGTGATGACTCTGCTGAAGCGATAGACCTTGGATGGGGACTGAAACTCCTAATGGGTGGCATGAGAGTGTGTTTTAACTTAGAAGCAATTTAAAACAGTCTGTGCTGTGAGGAGAGATGTGTAGTCTTTCTTATCCTCCCTGCATGGGCCACAGGTTTTTGTAGCACTGATCTGATGGGCTCTTCTCTTTATCTGGTGGTATCAGGGGCACTGCATTACATTAGGTGATATAATGGAAGTAAACATGGCATGAGTCATCCTAGTGGTTATGTATGCAGAGGAGGAAGGTGTTAAGATTCAGTACTTGATGAAAGATACAGGGACCACAGGTGATTTCTTGCATTGCTTTTCTTTAAGTGGAGAAACCTGTTCTCTGAAACATGACCAGGATGAAGCAGGAGGCATATGCCAAGTAGCTCAATCTGAGTAGTTTTGGGTAGGTGGAAACACTTTAAATAATTGAGTAGGTAGACATGCTGCAAGCTTAGGCAGCTTCAGATTTTTGTAGCCACTCAAGAAGGATTTTCTGAATCACGGGTTGAATTTAGGAGCCTCAGTGTACTTGCATCCTCTTTTAGAAGATAAAGTCTTTCAAGGGACTTAGTCCTGAATCCCTCTGAGCTTCCAATCTTCATGTTTAAAATAATGACTGTAATATATGCCAGCTGTGACAGCCATAGTGGGGTCCAGGCAGATGCTAGCCCACAGCATCACCGACATGTTGGAACTTTAAATTGCTTATATAAACATGAGGCGTTCTTGCGGGATCTCGGGGCTGAAGTATTTATATTTGGTTAAAATGACCCATATTTAAAGTGAACAAGATTGAGCTAATCACACACTAATGAGAAGCAATCTCCTCGGCCAATTGCAGTGTGCTAGCCATCGTGCCTGTTTTATAAATGAGATTAATGACTCAATTTGTAGTAAATGCTTCAGCAAGGAGAAACTTATTTTGTTATACTAATTGTGCCACATATGTGCCTCAAAACACCAACTGTGCAAAACTGGATTTCCCTGTGGTGCTCAAGATGGCTAGCCTCTGTGGTTTTATTAATGCCATTGCTCCGATTTCTTTGCTGAAATGGATCATTTTGATCCTTGCATTTAATGCTGCAGCATAAATGCTGGTGTTAGTAAAAAAAAAAATAAAATAAATAAATTGTGTAGTATAATCCTCTCCGTTAGTGAAAGGCCAAGAATGCCTCTAACATAAGCTATTCAATCCTATTTTGCCCACTATCATGCATAAACCTGACATTATTTACTTAGGCATACAATTAGTTTTTAATTGTAATAAAATGATGAATCATTGTCACAGCCTTTAATTTGCTCAATAGTTACTGGGATTTTAATGGCTGTTTTAAAAAACATTGACATAGTCTGCTTATAGGGCGTGCTGCATTACTTTTAAGGAGCAAATTAATTCAGAGATTTTAATCATATTACTCATTACATCTACTTTTGCATCTGTTTCCATGTTCTAACAGGTTTGTTAATGTAAGTATGAGAAAGCAGGACTTGCTGACAGTAGATCAAGACAGCTGATGTAAATTTACCTTGCCACACTGAAATCTATAAGTTGCTTTACACCAGCTAAAGTTTTGCCTCAATTTGTCCATTATTCATCTTGTTATTCTAGTTGTGATATTCAATATAACTGTCCTCACATTTTTGTTTTTTATACCATTACAGTTTTGATGTCAGTGGAATTATTCAGAATTCATGGTGGGGTTAATAAGAGAATTGTATCTAAACATAGCATGATGGAATTTTCTTTCCAATGACAAATCCCCTGCGCGCCCCCTTCCCCCTCCCCCCCTTCGACGTTTGTATGCAAATATATTTGATGATAAATGTAGTGTAGCTTTGAATAGTTTTTTTGGCTGTAGAATTATTTTTATAAATCTTTCTATGCTTCATGCTTTTTAAAACGTGCATCTGATTTCAACTGAAAATATTAGCACTTACTATATACATAGCGTCTGTCATACCATGGAGCTCTCCACCCATTTATAGTGAGAAATGCCTGTGTGTTTAGTTTTGTATCTTGACAAAATACTAAAATGAGTAGCTACCCCATTGTCTGGGGTGTATGTGCATTTCCAAAGTGGTCTATGAAACATACAAAGTAGACATTTGTGTCTGAAGCCTACAAAGCAACCCACAGAGCAAGAGCAGCCTCTTTGTTGCCTGTTCTGAAAAACACTCTGAAATAATGTTTCAGGTTCTTTATTGAAAGTTAGCATGTCCCTCAGCTTCCTCCTACCCTCCCATGCTCAGCTTCCCAACAGCAGTAAAAATGATCAATTTGTGCTCTGTTATATTAGGTGACAGTCTTGGACAATAAACTGGGTGTTACTGAGTTCAGGGGCTTTCACCAAGCATGATGTATAGCCTATAGATGGCCCTGAAGGTGGTGCATGTACAATTCCCTTCTGTAGAATGGTTTATGACTGAAAGGCAAATGTATGAGTGTACCTGGCTGTGCTCATCACACCCATGCCTTCTTACAGGGAAGACTTCAGACAGAAAGGTTTCCCTTGTCAAGGTGTTGCGCGTTCGTGTCCTGATCTAACAGCTCTCAGGTGGTGGAGGGAGCTTTCAGAATATAAAGGTAACTTTAGACATCATATGATTGCTGATTACTTCAAGTCTTGATTCCAAATGCTTGGTATAGAGAGAGAGCTGATTGCCAGTGGTATGAAAGAGAGATTAAAGAAGGTGGAAGTAGGGATTTATGAATGCGATTGGGAGTAAGATCCCCCTAGTATTTTACCTCACCAGCTCTCATCTCCTGTTTCTGTGGTGTGAGATCTACATCCCCAGGTTAGCATACAGGGGTTTGTTCCAACACTTCAACCTCATATCTTAATAGCAAGGAGATGGAGATAAAATATGGTGCTGTGTAGAGCTGAGGTGAGGATGTGTTTTGTGCTCGGTCTGCTGCCTTGTACAATGGATTTTTCTCTATCGTGTAACCCCATCCTGGGAGAGGTGATTGACTGCAGTGTGATTGCAACTACCTCCAGAATGTATCCTGGCCGAGGCTAATCTTGTAGCCTTTAAAACCGTGCTACTGGAAAGTGCTAGGTAACATAATACTTTAAAGCAATGTAAGAACTAAGATGCTCAGTTAAAAGATGTTTTATATTATTATTGCATGAGAAATCTGAAGTCATACTTTTTTAAAAAACGAAGGCTTGGCAACTATGGCTTTTCTTATTTGCATAGAAACATAGATGCATAACGTGAATAAATACACCAGATTTGTAATTCTGCAAAGACCTTTTGGTCCTTGTGCTTTTGTTGTAGACTATCAAGGGAGAAAAAACCAAAACCCAGGTGAACTGATCATCCCTTTTCTCTTTCTGAATAATTTTAATTTAAGCATTATGTAATTTTTTTCTACTAGGCTCGCAGCCATAGCTGGCAGTCTTCTTTCTGTTAGTCCCTGTGGTTTGCTCTCCCATTTCCTATACACTTCTTAGCTGCTGGGTGGATACTATTATGGCACATCCAACCTTTGGTATAAATAATTTATTCTGAAGGTTCGGTATGTTACAACATTCATGAAGCATCTTACATTTATTTTTAATGCTTCTGCTTTCCTGAGAGCTTTCTACATCCAAAGCTACTATCAGAGAGAACTGTCAGTCTTCAAGAAGAGAGAAACTTTTAGACCATAACATTCTATTTCTAGCTATAAATGATAGGCTTCTGGTGAAGAGAGGAGCAAACGGTTATTGTTTACCATTTTGAAGAACCTGGCTTGAATGATGTGAAAATGTCTGTTTGCATTTGGTGTGAAGCCTCTGTAAGCGCTCCTGTGCTGGCAATAACGTGACTCGTGTGCTTATCCCTTATAGGAAGCCAAGGAAAAAGCAAAGGTCAAGTGGGTGACTGATGGATGTAAGTGCTAAAATCATCCAAAGAGATGTAGCTAGGGCAGCAGTAGCCAGGAGTGGTTTGGTAGTATAGCACGACCAGGGGATGAACACACCTCCTATAACAGAGGGAGAGACATTTCAGCCCTCTGGGGGAAGGTGAGCTGGTGTCTACTGGTACTCGTGTGGATGGTCGTAGCTATCTGTGCAGTGAAATGACAGTTTACTCGCTTTTTTCCCCTCATGATCCCTTCCCTAGCCTCAGCCAGCACTGTGGGCTGTTATAAACTGGGACTTAGAAATGTGTAGGAATTCTATTTTAGACAAGCATTATTTAATGGAAATGTTAATGGTGGTAGAAGGCTATTCTATTTATCAGTTGAGAGTGGTTTGGCAGGGGTTTTTGTAGATCTTAGAAGTCTCTTCGATATGCTATCCTTGAATTTATGCTGGCTTAGTACTAAAACCGCATTATGGTTAAAAACCAAGCAAACTTGCCTTATGTCAGACATCAGACATGTAAGTGGAATAAAAATCTACCTTGCCTACGGAGATCCAGCAGTGCAAGGGGCATGGTCCTTAGTAGCTTTCCCTGAAAACTGGAGCCTGATGCTCTTCAGTGTTTCTATTGGCATGCTAGGCAGTGATACAACATCGTGATTTGCAGACTTTCTCAGAAAAGAGGGCTGGTAATAGAACAAATAACATCCAAGAGAGATTGAAAGAGGCTGTGAAACTTCTGGAGTGAAATCAATGGAAGAATTCAACAGTGCTAAAAGGAAATGTTCATACTTGCTCAATTAGCATGTACAGAGGCTTAACTATTTGTTAGGCTTTTGAGAGGTTTGTGTAACATGACACAGAGAAATTGGAACTGAACCACTGGTTGCAGCAGTTTATCACAGACTTCTGCACAATTTGCATGCATGAGTCTCTTCAATGACAAAATTTTAAGGGGATTTTATGGCTGAAAATTAGTCCTGAAATATGGAAAGTGATATGACAGCAACTGTTACCAGGTCTATCACAGTTCAGTAGCTGGAAGGTGAAGTCGAACTAAGTCCATTTCAGAGTAAGAGGGAGCTTTCCATGCACAAAGAAGGAGAAAGAACAAAGAAGGCACTCCATAGGAATAGGATAATTAAATGCTGAGGTAGTTTTACCTGATGAGTGGACACTAGGAGCCTTTCAAATTCATTCCACAGAGAATTTTAGTCTTGATTGCCTGAGTGGACTAATGAGAAAGAAAACAAAATTTTCTCCTCCAATCTCAGTGTATTCATGACGTTTTGGTTTTGAATTCAGCTAGTTAGTACTTTCAGTTAGTTGCTGAATCTTATGCTTCAGTCAATTGTCTGCAGGCATTAAAGAGTGTGGTTTTAATTTTTCACTTTTGATTTTTCCCCCTCCTTAAATGTACAACTAGAGGTGTAATCAGAATTGGAAAGACACCATAGCTCAAAGCCTGAATGGTTATGGATGAATGCTGATCAGTCTGTTTTCTGTTTCACCATTCTTAGCTACCTGGCTGGTATTTCTTGTAACTGTTCACATCAAATTCTAACCTATTTTCATTAGAGTTTTTTGGCTCAGTGAGTGGGCTGTGCTACTCGGCAGACCAGACTGTAATGGCCCTTTCTGGTCTTAGTATTAACAAAAAGATCTAGTTCAGTCCATACCAAATACTCCTGTGCTTGTATTGTTACATGGTAATAGATTGTACTTAGACATTTCATGAAAATGTCAGTGCTGACGAGCATTATGAACTAATAGTCGCACTGAAATCAAAGGTGTTACATCTGCGTAAAATAGTTGAGGATTTGGTCTGCAGCATGTGATATCTAAAATCGAAAAAAATAAAATTGCTAAACAGTGAGTGCTATCAGATCACAACTAAAAATGACAATGTTCCACCTAAAATGACAAGTTCAGGCACTATGTCATGTCTCCTAAAAAAAAAAAATTAAAAAAAAAGGTTTTTATACACAGAACACAGAACGTCATGTCTTCTATATCTGTTTCTGCCAATATTGTTCTTTGACTTGATTTAATCAGCAAATTGAAGCTGGAGGGTTTTTTCTCTTAAACCTTTCCATAGAGCAGTTCCAATTCATATCTCATTTGGATTAGTTTTATTTCTTTGTTTCTACGTTAGCTTCAGTTAACTGACTCTAGACTTATACAGATCTGAGTGGAAACAATATCAAGTTTAGCATCCTTGAGCTTGATTTTTAGATATTTGTAGCTGCTTACAAACAACCTGGGCAAAATTAAGTGGAGAACCATACTTGAAAATGCAGAATTACTTTCAAGATTTTTTCTTTTTGTTAAGCATTGATTCCAAGAGATCAGTTTGTTTAATTATGTTTTCTTCCCATTAATGGGAATAGGTAACAAACAATATGTACATTAGCTCTGGCTATAGCTTTCTCAGCAGCATGTTGATGCTATGAAATGTGCTGATTCCCATATCTAACGCTTTTATTCACTGACTGTATGCTTCTCTAAGTAAATCAGTACTTTCTAAATATGCCGTATGACTTGCTGCTTGGGAAACCATTTCCCTATGCCAGCCTCATTTGTAGAAGTTGATACAAGCAGCAAATGCCACTAGCAGTGTAAGTCTAAAACGAATTACCCTGCTAGGCCTTTGCTTTCTGTGTATTTGCTATGCTTTACTTGCCTCTGGCAAGTTACAAATGAGAGTAAGAAACATGACTTTTTGAGGGAAAACAAGCCACAGCCTTATAAAAAAAAAGAACAATAAATAATCTGGGTAAAAAGTCCTTGCCATGCTGAATTAAAGACACCCACAGTCCTGCACAAGCCATTTGTAGCAGAGCAGGGGCCTGATTTTTTTTTTTTCCTTTGCTGTGCTGCAGTGACTTCACTGAAGGCCACGGGCCTGGTCTTGTAGAACACAAATCTCCATACAGACAGGTTTACCTGCTAGCACTGCCTGCACTCGGAGCCCATGAGCTGCCTGCCAGCTTTGATTTGGGAACTCAGACACCAGAGCCTGCCCGGTAGCTGTCAGTGAACAGTCACGCCTGAAAACTTTTCTGTGATCATTGTGGCAGTACAAAACTTCCTTAGGTCCCATTGCTGGGCACTACACAGTGTTGTTAGCTTCACTGGTGTCATGACCAGTGAGTTGTGTGAGCATTAACTATGGAGGCACAGGGTGACAAATCCAAGCCACTCCTTTATAGGCTGCCTTTATGGGTAGCAAAGCTGTTATGGGTACCAAAGTTGTTACAAACTTCCACAGGCAATGGCACAGTACAAACCTACTGATTAGATGCTAGTTTTATGTAGAGGTGTTGAGCTTCTTGAATGAATAACCTTTTTAGAAGGCAATTAGTATTCAGCAGACACTCCTGCATGGCAAGTGTTTGAAGCGCAGAAGCTATGTACACATTACTCCAAAACACTCTTTGTACGGACCGTCAGGAAGAGAAACAATCTGTATGTCACAGGTAGGCAAGTCTTTCTGACATGACAGAAGTGTAGATCCTAGAGAAATCACTGGAGATAGCTGTGGTTAAATAGCAGAATTTACATGCAGGTAAAAATGGCTTTGTCAGTGCACAGCAGTGGGCAATAAACTTGAAGGACCGGGCTGGTGCTGTTAGAAGAATGGTGCAGCTAAGTTGCAATTGTCAGATTAACATAGTTTTAAAACAGTAAAGCTCCTGCATCCTTGCTCCAAAGAGAAGTGGTAGTTTTGCTTCCACTGCTTTTTGAGAAGGGGCAATACACGTATGTACAGATTGAATTTTTCTTGGTCCTCTGCACAGCTTATATAGATTTGCATAAGCTCAGAGTTGTACTAGTCTAAATGTTGGCCTGAGTAGACTTCTGAGGTCAATCCCAAGTGAGTTATCGTATAGCACATGGATGAAGACATTTTGAGTGTTAAATCATGCCTTGGCAGACTTTGAAGTTGCATGGTGACACGTATAGCCTGTATCCTTAGCTCTGTGCAGGAAAGTCACCTGGCTCTGCAAGTGCTCTACAGCAAGCAAATCAGACGCAAAACGGACCTTTTTTCCAAAAAAAGGCTGTGCTTTAGTTGTCTGTTCACCTGTCAGCACAGCCATAGCACTTTGTAAAGGGAGATGCAGAGCAGTCCTATGTCTCATGATCCTCAGCACTGCCAGGCTAGTGAGGACAGAAACCTTGGGACATCTCTTATCATCTTTTTCGTCCACTTGCCATTTAATAGTATGAGAACCATCTGGCATTTCTGCTCTATGGCTTTGTCAGCAAGCTTCTTATTCTGTCCTGAATCTATTATGGCCCATTTTTCCCTTGACTGAGTGTTCAGGTTGTTGCTATGCCTCAATAACAGCCCTTCTCCAATGTGTTATGGATAATCTTTCACTCTGCCAGTCCCCCTGGGCAGGTGGTGTCGCATGGTTCCAATAGCCTTCAATGGCAGAAAACTTTATTTATCATAATACCCCTCACATGACATCATTATTAAATCTTGGACTCCTGCTCCTCTGTATACCACCATAGAGCTGTTCTCCCCCATGCTATACTATTATTGGAACTGCTGCCAGTTGTTCCCTCTTTGCATCCCTATTCAAGACTAAAACTGCTCTCCTTAAAGTTTCTGGTGTCCCTTTCAATCTAGGAAGACATAAGTGGTAAGAGAAAGATTTGTCCCGATTTTTGTTTCTGAGTAGCCAATCTTGCAGCAGAAGAAACTGAGGTCTGTTGTACAGGAGTCTCAGAGACAAACCTCTGATTGCTGGCAGAGAAAGGTCCTCATTTGGGGTTTATCTCATTTTTGTCGAGCATCTTGTTGATGAGGCTGTTTGATACAGTGAGTGTCTAATGGTTTTTGGTCATCGTTCACCCCTCCATAATTGATTTAATTCAGCCTTGGAGCAGAAATTCTCCAAACGCCAGATGATTCATGGGCACCTGTAGACAGCTAGAAGTGTCAGATGATTTAGCACTGCCATCACTTGCTATTAGGTCCCTGATCTTCTGTGCGTGTAACATGCTACAGCTGGAAAGAGCTGAGTGACCTAAAGGGCAGGGTGCTTTAGGAATATGAGCAATAAGAAAGTAATTTATGCTTGGGAGCTCTGTCCTTTGGCTGTATTGATGCATCCCATGCGCCTTATTTAAAGCAGGTGGTATGTGATATCATGCTCCAGGCAGTAGATGGGAATGCTCTCTGAGCAGAGAGCATTTAACTTGTTAGTCATGATCGTGTTCTCACCCGAAGCGTGAGGGTCCATGCAAAGAGGACCGAACACCTGACATAGCCAGCCAAGCCTCCCAGTGCCAGAAGCTAGGAGGCAATGAGGCGGCAGCAAGAGCTGTCTGCCTTTTGTCTCAGTTGCAACTAACAGGTTTTATGCCTAAGGAAGGAATGAGAAAGCATTTTATTTAAATAGCATATTATATGACTTTGTGTGTGCACAGATGTGGGAAGGGCAGATTTAGGGGGAAATGTGGTGATGTCTGATTAAACTAACTGCATGTGTGCCAATAAGCTTAGCAAATTGTTAAATATAACAGAAGCCAGTCTATATAGAAGACTAACTGCTAGTGTTTAAAAAAAAAAATAAATGTAGCCCTTTGGCAGCCCATCTTATATACACAGGTCTCCAAAGCATGAGAAGTAAAGCAGTTCCCATCTTGCCCTGGTTCACTGCATTAGGGGACCTTGAGAACAGGAAATGACATCTAGAAATGTGGAGCTCTCCAGAAGACAGACTTTCCCATTAATGTCAATGAAATGATTTCTAGTTTCATAATAAATCCCCATGCATAATTCTTCCACTATTTATAGATCTCATAAAGATTCAGCCTGCATGGAATAAAAGGCAAAAGGGAAGAGAGGGCAAAAAGACGGGGGGGGGAAAAACCCAACAATCAATCAGATTACTTGTAGACTGGGGAACTGACGATGAGTGTACCCTGTCCTAGAAAAGAAATGGTTGAAACCACAGCATATTTATTTCAGTAGTGCAAATGAGAGATGGTATGTTGTATTATATTTCTATACTTCATATCGCATTTTCTCCCTCTGCTGGCAGTTTGGTACAATGAAGCTCTAGCTAATAGAAAACAACAAAACTCTCGAAAGACTGGAGCATTTAGGAATCTCAGAACTCTCCGACACATGCTGAAAAAATAGGTCGTATCATACTTTAGTCCAATTAGTCCTGGAAATGGCTGACAGACATCCCGTGTACAGATCAGAATAATTCTTATGGAAGATCTAAATTATATGCAGCCCTCTTTCTTTTAGAAAGACAGCAGATATTCTCACTTTTTAGTGTTATAGTAAATATAGTCTGCAGAATCAAACTTGGAAGTTATTTATAATTTTTCTGGAAGAACAACTTCAAGTCTGTTGTTTTAGAAATAGTGTTTCTTGTCTTTGTTACAATGATATTCTCTACTTATAGCGGTTGCTGATTATTATTTTTATTTTATTTTTTAACTTTAAAGTATTTCTATAATATACAGACTTCAGGGAAAAATTTTGCTAGAGCGGTTACAATGATCTTTAAGGTCTGTTCCAACCCAAACCATTCTATGATTCTGTCCTAAGTATTTTAAAAAAAAAAAAAAAAAAAATTTGTTCTAGGGAAATCCTTTAAAACACTGGGTTTCTAAATAAATTTATGTAAGCTTACTGGCAGTAAGTATTCATAATACTGCTCTATAGGAAAAAATAGATGCTACAGAATTACTTAAAAGGAATAACTTGCAAATAAAAATATAATCTTGACTGTAATGCAGATACTACTTTCCGCTCCATAGGACTGCGATATTAACCTTGCAAATAATGTTATTCTAATGACTACAAACCATAAACTATAAATCTTAGAACTATATATCGGCTTTGCATGGAAATGTTTATATATTCCCTGTAGCAAGTCAGAATCAGTAGTATTGAATTAATAACATTAAGCTTCTTAACTATTCTTCGAGATATTGTAGCAAATATTATAGCCATTTTATGGTTGAACAAACTGAAGCAGAAAGGAGTTTATTCAACAGAGTCCAGGAGTGCTGATTTCTAATCCTCCTTTTATTGCTATATATATACTAAAAGCAGGTGGAGTTGCAGGTTTTTTTTTCTTTTGAAGAGATGCATTTAGAGCAATAGCTGATGAGGCTTACAGAAGTAAAGTGTATTTAGTAGGAATTTAGCTAGGGGAAAATGCTGGCAGATGCTAAGGAATATCGAAGTTAAACAAAGACATCTGTGACGAGTGGCAGTGCTGAGAGAATAATTCTGTAGTCAGCAGTAAAGGAGGACTGCGTTAGAGCTGCCATGGCAGCCACAGGTTGGGGCTGGGGTGTCAGGGGCACTTTTCAGCAGTATTGTAGCTCAGTTGAAGGAGCCAGTTAGGAGCACAGAAAGTGTACAAACCAGGGAAACTTTAAAATACATTATGAGTAGTAGTAATGCTAGGAGTAGAAGCATCTTGGATTTTTTTTTTCATAGCTTCTTAACGCTATCCAGTTGTCTGCCCAAACCTGAAAGAGCTCTGTTGATGAGTGATGATTCTTCAGCACTGACTACTTTTCTACCAGTTGTAATTGCTTTGTGGAGATTTGTAGAGATGCTTCTCTGTCCTGGAGCAGCACAACATCTTTTATTCATTTGTTAACCATCTGCCACTGTAGGCACCAATGCAGTGGTTGTCATCTTGATTTTATTAACTGTCCTGCACTCAGAAAAAGGGAATGTCTTGTTTTGTTATTCTGCTCAAGAGTCAGCTTTACTATAAGGTTTAAAGATTGGGGAAGATCTATACGCACAAACATGTTCCGAACAATGAATGGGAAAGGCTCACACAGAGATTTAACACCTTTGTGTTATTACGGCTGTATGCAGCAATAATAAGTCGCCTTCACTCTTTCAGAGTCTCTTGCTGTGACCACAGCCTGCCCAGAACAGCACGGATTGGGGAATTCAGAGGTACATCCTCGCTGTTCTTACAGCTACAGTGGCTACTTGAAACCTGTTTGGGTTTTTTTTTTCCCTCTAGCCTAGATGGAAATACGATTCAAAAAATAATTGCCTCTTCCTTTCTCCCACTGTTAAATCCCTGCGATTGCATACAGTGACACCACGTGTGGTGTGCAAGGCTCTTTTCTCCCCTGCTAAAGATACCGTATTAATATTAGTTGCCCAAATACAGCATCTTTCTGGCTTTAGTCTTCAGATTCTTTTGTCGTAGTTTTTTGGAGGATGAACTGATAAAACATTGTCAGACAATGAGAAGTATTAAATGCACGCTCTTCCTAGGCTCATTATTGTTGTCTTTGGGAACCCTATATAAAGCTTGTTGATGAGTTGACAAATAGGGAGCTTCCAGTAGTGGTTTTCAGCCTGGACATAGTACCTAACAATATTACATTTTGCTATGAATGGATGGAAAAGTGCTACATATCAAAGAGTAAGGCAGTGCCCATAAAAACCCTCTTAACTTGTGAATAGAGAGTCCTTTCTACAAAGCTGAGAGGGAAGGAACCTACTAGAGTGTTTTGGAAAGAGGTGGCCGGGTGTACCCTGAGTTATGACTGCTGGATGAAACCATAAAACAAGCCTGTGCTAGTAGATTGCTTCTGTTTTCTGAAAGGATGAGTTCTTCAAGTGCATAAATACCTCACATATCACAGAAATGTTCTTTTCTTTTATGTAAATACTTAAGTATTGCTAAGTTATTAGTGAATCTTTTGTAACAATTTTTGCAGTGTGCATTGTTAGTGTTTTGTGTCAAGGGAGCAGATGTTCTAGCCCCATTAAAAAAAACTCCATAAATGGGCCCTGGCCCACTTTGAAATACACAAACCAGTTCGAACTGTGGGTCTTGGTGTCAATTCCAAAGTCTGACTTTTTCTTTGCAGATTATTTGTTTATTGACTTCAGTAATGTTCCCCTTTCACAGGAGAAGGCAAAGCCTGGTAGTTCAGCAGAGTCAGCTGAGCTCGGAAACCTGAACAGGGAGAAAATCTGACCTCTTATCTGAATATCGCATACCTAAATTACAGTGTTTCCCGAATCATCTGTTTAGCTGCTATTGTCTCCACTTCTATAGTCCTTGTGTAGTATGTTGCAACAGACTGAATTACTTCCCGCTTTTATCAAGCTGTATGTGGAAACAGTGTGCTAAATATACTCTGAAGATTGTCTCTGGTTTGAGCTTAGCAGTTAGTAATGCTTTCTACTGCCAGCCTCAAAATTCTGTTGTTGCAGTTAGCACCGATTTCTTCTGGGTGCTAGAAAATATGCTGAAACTGGTGAAAGAGCAATGCTGGCTTGTACAGCATATTGAAGTAATAGGACCACTCCAAAAGCATGCAAAATGCTCTCAGCTTCTGTTGGCCTCTGGGATTTTGTAACTCGGTGCTTTTTAACCTCAGGCCTTTAGAAAGGATTTCTCTTTCTTTTCATTACGTTTGGATAGAGATATGGAGTTTAGTGTTTTTCCCCCCTCTCCCTCCTTCTCCACAGAACTATATGGAGGAAACGTTTTCATTTCCTTTGTCGAAAGGACAGTTCACTCATTCTGTGCCCTGTGGTCAAATGTAGTTTTGTATGTTGGCCAGCTGATTGTAAGGATTTCCTTCATGAAAAGTGTGTCAGCAAGTGCAGTATGTCCTGCAGCATCCTGCAACGTGGAGGGCGTGCAAAATGACAACAGCTAGAAGATGTGCAGTTAAACATGAAGCAACAGGGATTCAGCAAAACAAGTATGAGAGAGATTCAAGCATATACTGAGGCAGTTTTTTATATGGTGTTTAGACAAGTGGACAAATATAACTTGCAAAGGAGCCTCTCATCTAATCAAAAAGACCTTTCTCTTCCCTATGTACATTTTCGAGCAACATACGAGTGTGGTAAGAAGTGCTTTAACAGCAAGGTCAAGAGGAAAATATAGTCATACCTGTTAAAATATATGTGCATGACTAGTAGAGTTGACATGCAAATGTCATTTAAAGAAAATATATCTGTACATGTTGTTGTCAAGCTCCCAACAGTGCTTTTTATTGTATGTTCTTCAACATGGCCAGCATTGTTATTCTTCCCTAAACATTAATCTTACTGGAGCAAAGGCCAAAAAGCACAAAATCACACTGTATGGAAGATTTCTCTGAGTGGGGCAGGTTAAGTCCAGATTTTTAAAAACATTTTAATTCTTTTTGCTTCTTAGTATAAAAAAATGAAATAATTATATATTTCCCTCAAAGTGCATGCCAGTCATACACTATAATGTTCTGTGTATATGTGCTCAACTAGATGATTTTGCTAATGAGAGCAGAGCTAACTTTGGCAACTACCTGATTTTTACAGGAAAGGACAGGCTTTGCTGGTCTGCTCCTGTAGATGGTTCTATCTCCCTTTCAGGCACTTGAAAAAACGGGCTACTAAGTTGTTTTTTTTAATGTAGCTTGCGTTGCTAGCTCCAAAGAATTGAATTGTGGAAAGAGCAAAAAACATGGGAAGGACTAAAAACTAGGCTTCAATGTTGATCTTTTTTATGTCTATTGTATTGCTGTACGTTAATGGTATTCTTTATGAATTATGATGCAGTGTATCTTCATGCTGACCCAGCAGTTCTTCTATTATGTATGCCTGACAGCCCAGTCCTAATAGCTTTTTGAGCTATTAACACGTCACAGTATGGAAAGACACATTAATGTGTTTTTAATGTGTTTTAACTGTATGGTCCTATTGAGCATGTAGGATGCTGTAGCAGATGGATTTCATGTAAATAACAAGTACATTTAACCTAAAGAAACAGAAAAATATGTCACCTTGCCAGGAACCCTTATTTGCAAAGTAGAAGAGCTCTCTCTTGCCTTCCTGGTGGCAGCTGGCTGAGACATTTACAGGAAACAGATTATTGTTTCATCTTTTAGTGCACACTATTCACTGTGGCGTTATTTATGCATGTAGGAAGATAGTCTCACAGTCTCACAACCGACCTTAAGAAATAAAAGGTATGATGCGAGAAAGCCTGTAAGAGGAGGGAGGGAGCGATGGGAAGGGTGGAGGGAAAAACATTATGAGATTATTTAAACATCCCCTCTATGAACAAGTTGAAAAATGATAGTAGTGATCATTGCGTGGATTTACCTCTCCCATAAAGAGTTTCGTTTGTATTGAAACTCAGCTCCATACCTTTCTTTGCCAACTCTAGCCTGGCATAGTTTTACTCATGACCATACTCTACTATACAAATATGCTGCGTTATCAGACCAGATTTGGTGTCTTCCTGCTATGTCAGGTGTATTTTACTTGTATGTTGTGAAATAGGGATGGTACTTAAGCACATGTGCAGTGAAACCCAGGCAATACCACATTTCTTCAATGCTGGATATTTTTTATTATGAGTAAGGGAGATTTGAGAAATTGCTGTAATACATTACAAACCCTGCATTATTGAATGAATATTTCTGCTTTTCCTATATTTTTTTTTGAAATCTCTAAAACCTGCCCAATATTATCAGTAAGTCAGTACATTATTAATTTAAATTCTTCAATTTATTTTTTTCAGAAATTTGTTAGCAATAATGAAGCTTTATGGAGAAAAATTTATCAAAAATACACTGTTTAGCACACTACTTGCAAATATTTACAGAAATTCTGTATTGCAGCAGGTGGCAAAATCCAGCATGTGATGTGGTTCCCATCTTCTATAAGAAAGGGTTATCACTAACCAGTGAATTTCAAAGTTTGGATGTGAAAATAAGTCATCAACTGAAATTAGTAGGTGTAATTTAATTAAAGGATCGCTTGTGTACTTCTGGGAATATGAACAGAAACACAGTGATTTTTCTGTTTAGTTGTTTCTAAGCAGTCACACAATGAAAAATTATTAGGTAACAGACTTCGAGTGAGTAAATGCAATGCGTTGACCTCCTAAGCCAAACTGGAACTCTCAGTCCTAAGAGGAGAAAGTGTGTTCTCAAATAGAGTGTGGTAAGAAAGGAAAACAGAAGAATCCTATGATTTTCCTGGAATTTATATACATACTTTTAAAATGGAACTTCTTTTTGAAGGAAATATAGGGCAATTTTGATTGCCCTACCTCTCTAAAAATACAATTGTGAAAAAGTAACTCAGGCTTTGCATTGAATTTATACTGTTAGACTCATCACCTTGAAACAGTAATAACAGCATTCCCTGTCATTGTGTTTCTGTAGTGAGTATGCTATATATCCAACATCTTATATTGCTTTTTGTCAATCCACTCAGCCAATTGTTTATAGGTAAACCCATTGGAAAATCTGGATAATCGGGACTATTTGCAATCTATGAAAAGCTGATAAATGCTGTGGTGTTCAAATTAGAAGCAATTACATACTCCATTTCTGTCCTTACTCTTGATTATAGTCATTGCCAATCTTGGTATTTCAAATATTTTGTTAGGCTGCCTCCACACTAATTCTTCCAGTGTCTTTGTAATACAGCCTTTTAACAAGTTCCCTGGGAACAAAATTTCTAACTTAATAGTAGAGACTTGCTGCACAAAGGACACTTCAGTTGCAAGTGTAAATGAGTTATTGTGCTGGATAAAGGGTTGCTCCCTATGGCTGAGATCTCTCCACCAGCAGAAAGGAACAGTGGGGAAGGAAATCTATGGACTGAGCAGGAGGTGCTCTGCACTTCTGCAAGCTTGCAGCCTGGGAGCTCCCTTTGACTGTGACTGCCTGTGGCACTGGAGTGAAAGGAAACATTACAGAGCTGAAGAGAGAGAAAACCAGGAAGAGAACAAGTGGCAAGACAAAGGTTTAATGCACAGCACTGCATTTAATGAACAGAAAGAAGAGAGAAGGATCAAACAAGGGTGCTGTGTCCTCATACCCATTTCCTTAATTTCCCCTGAAGGCAGCAATTTTTGTTCTGTCTGTAGTTCAGCCCAGGCCTCCAAACAGTCAAAGCTTGAAGAAAGTAACCCATATTTTGTGATTTGTTCTAGTGTTTATCCTTACTGTAAATCAGGCGTCCACAGTACCGGCATTTAGGGGTATTGAGTTGCCCTGTGGAGACTAGTGTCTCTTTCCTCTGACTGCATGCGAAGTCTAGAAAGATTAGTCTCCCAAGGATGATGTCTAAAAAGCTTGTCCATAGTTAAAGGTTATCCCCTTCCCCAAGTACACCTTCCTCTTGTACCATTCTTCACTGTGATATTTTGGAACAGAAATATTTTGTCTGGTTTCTCCCTTAAAGTTATATTTGGAGACGGCTGTACAAGAAAAAGATCTCTGCAAACTGACGCAGAGTATTATTATTTTTTTTTACCCTCATTATTTTTCACTTGCCTTGGCTTATTTTTATAGTTCTGCCTTTCTTCCTCCTCACCAGATTGTTTATACCTAAAAAGAAATAAGCCTTCTGCTTGTTGCATAGTCAGCTCTCTTTACATTTTTCTGAAGTTAACATTGCTTTCTGTTGTCCTTTTCCATGTTTAGACATAGCCAGGATAAATTTCAATGACAGCCTTTCCAACTGTTTCTAAATATTTCGCACTTTTCTCGCAGACCAGTTTCCATATGTTATAAAATTCAAATCAAAATTCCATAAGGCGTTCTCTCCATCCCTCCAGCCATCATCCCAAAAGTTAAGGGGTTCGATTTGTTCAGGTGGAGCTCACTTTCTACACCCCCAGCACCAGCAAATCTGTTGGGCGTAGGAGGACGGCGGAGCACTCTGCCCACGGCCACCTGCTGTGCCAGAGGGCCCAGAGCCTCACCAGCTCAGTGCCAAGGCACCAGCTCGGGGTGGGAGTCTGCAGGAGGCACAGATCAGCCAGGAGATGTGCTACTTCACTTCTCCCTCGCGCTCTCTCACTCCGGGGTAACCTTTGATGACAAAGATGAAGCTTGGTGGTGGGGTTTTTTTTTGTTTCTGTTTTTTTGTGTTGGCGTGTTTTTTGTTTTTTGTTGTTTTTTTTTTTCCGGTCTCTCTCCTGGCAAATTACTTGCTCATCTTACCTAGAGACATTTAGTCAGTTCTAAGAGTATAGCCTTAGTTTTCTAGATATACTCTACCTGTGTCACACAATTTTCTGTCTAATTACTTCCTCAGTAACATGGTTACTGGTGTGCACAACCTTGCTATTGGAAGAATATCATCTGTATTGCAGATGTGATTGTCAGGGGAGGAGGCTTCATCGCTTCTACTAGGGCATTGGAGAGGGCCTTTTTATATGGGCATGTGGTGATATGACATGGAGCAATGGTTTTAAACTAGAGCAGAGTAGATTTAGGTTAGACATTAGGAAGAAGTTTGTTACTATGAGGGTGGTGAGTCACTGGAATGGGTTGCCCAGGGAAGTTGTGGATGCCACATCCCCGGAAGTGTTTAAGCCCAGGCTAGATGAAGCTCTGAGCAGCCTGCTCTAGTGGGAGGTGCCCCTGCCCATGGCAGGCAAGTTGGAACTAGAAGATCTTTAAGGTCCCTTCCAACTCAAGCCATTCTATGTTTCTATGATTATTTCTATGTAGACAAGGCCTTAAACAAGGTCTGACCAGGTGTTTTTCTAAAAACATACAAACAGCATGAAATAAAAAAAAACCCTGAATTCCCCCAAGCCATCGCTACCCCTGAAAAAAATCCCTCAAACCCAAACTTCTAATCTCTTGTATAAAAATTGGAAGCTACAGGCTTTTTTTTTTTTTTTGCCATATAAACCCCTAACTAGTGTCACCATGTTAAACACGGCTATTCAATTGTATTGCCTGCAGATGCTGCAGCTTTGGTGTAGTCCCACACCTCTGCTCTCTCCTTAGCAGGAACCCAGTGGGGGAGAGAGAAGCTCCAGCCTGATATTAAGAAGTCTTGCAGTGCGTTATTGCAACTGTGGCATTTCGAACTGGAAATCATGAATAGTCCTCAAAGTGTTATTCTGGCATCTCCCCTTACTCATTGGGAAAGAGGTGTTCATTCTCTCATGGAAGAAAAAGTCTCATAAAATAGAAATTAGGTCATCGATTACTGTTGTTTTAATATTAGTTGAACTTTCTTCTCAGTTATCCATTAGGTTACTTATAATTCCATGAACTAAGTCCCCTGCAGTGTCATTATTATGGATTCCCCAAATGTATAGCATTCTATAATGCCAGGATCTAATCAAACATATGCTGGCTAGATAAAGATTTGTCCCAGACTAGCCTGCTGTCTATGCTGGGAGAATGCAGGGCAGCTTCCAGTATGTCTTCCCCAGCCTGCTGAATTGAGGACACCTGAACTGGCCCAGGGGTGGTCTTGAGCATGTAGTGCACTATAGACTGTGTACTAAGCCCAATTCTCCTGCAGCTATCTCAAAATCTAGCAGATTACCCTCTCTCATTGGCCCTTTTGCATTGTTTCTTTTCTTTTTACTTTTTTCCTTTTTTTTCTTTTTATTTCCCCCCCCCCTTTTTTTTTTTTCTTAGACAATTTTAAAAGCATCCAGTCCTACTCTGTGAACTTGTGGAGTTGAGTATTGTCTGATGTGGACCATGACTACTTTCTGTGGGACAGCTCTCCTAGTCTTGAAAAAGCACAGCTGTATTTCTAGTTCTTTGGGTAAAAGTGCATGCCTGGAGTTGACTTGGCACAGAGTCTGACTTTCACATCAGCCAGAGAATTCTGCAGCATTGGGTACCAGAATCAGTGATGTGAGGAGAACACCGGACACCTGATCGAACCTGAGCCTGGGGAGGTAACTGCTGTTTTGCAGATGTTTATGCATTATCTACCTGATCTCTTAGGAATCCTGGCCTGCAGGGAAAGAGATGAGGGACCATACAGTTGTCAGGACATACATATTTTGCCATGTGGACGTCATCTGTAAGGGCAACAGGATGGTGAATGCATTACAGAACAACCTGTGCACGCAGCCACTCTAAAAGTACTTTTGACTGACCAGGTACAGTGACACAGACACCAAGCTCAAGCTGACTTTGAGAGCAAGGCCATGATTTTCTTATTCTCTTGCTGGTGGGAAGGAGTCAGTTACAATAACCCTTAGCTTGATTTTTTCACTTTTATTCTTCTGCCTAAATTTCTTTACAGCTTAGCTAAAAGAAGACTGTGATTCAAAAAAAAAAAAAAAAGGTTATGAGTATTCCTGAAGAGCTGCTTAAGTATTTGTAATTTTTAAAAAATAAAAATCAAAAGAAGCAGTGAACAGACCATTATCTTTCTGGTGAGAGACACAAACTTATCATAAGAAGTATGGTACCTAAAGAGCAATGTGATTTTATATTAGGCTATAAAAGCAATAATGTTGAGGGGGTTGCACTCCCTCAGTCTCCCAATGATTTCTGGTAATAATGTGATCATTTTGCAATGCCTTCTATTTTCATTACGTTCATTCTCACATAAATAAGGCATCAAAGTTTTAATGTGTTGTGAATAGTAGTCTCTAAATTACAGTAATGTAGTATACTACTTTGACCTTTTCAATATTGTGTGATTTGGTTGGCTGGCCTTTCTATTTATAGCTGTGCTGAGTGGTGTGGCATGAGTGAGTGGATACCAGCTAATGAAAACACAGAATACTGGAAAAGTCAAATGAAGTTACTCTGCTAAAGTATAATATAGTATTTCACAAAATATATAGCAGTAAGTATCGAAATTATGATAAATCATTCGTGTGACAAAAGGTATAATGAGATTAAAAATTGCAACAACAAAAAAATTAATCCTTTCTAATGACATAGATTGTGCCTAGGCAGGGAAATGGTGTGAATTTAACTTGATCTCATTATACTCCTAAATTTGTAATCTCATTTTCCTCCTCAGATGCTTCACTTGAGAAGGCAGCAGAGTGTGTTTGATTGGGTGTGATACATTCTATATTTGGGAAAAGTTACTCAATCCTTCGACTTCAGTGCACCAGGAAGTGAGTAATCCTCAAAGCAGAGGGAACCTCCCCTCCTAAGATTCTGAAGTCTTTTGATTCTTACTAAAGGTTCTGCAGAATGCAACCAGCATTGACTAGCTCCATAAATCTTCCCTGTTCCAGTGATCACAGCCCTTAGAAAGCCTGTTCCAGGCTGTGAGGAGAGACACATGCAGAATAATTAGAGCAGAGAATTCCACAGCCAGGACATAGATTACAAAGATGAGGTTTTGGCTGTGAGTGCTAAGCAAGAGGTATGGTTTGAACCACAACACGCCTGCAGTGGACCCAAGAGCCTCTCTTAGCCAGCTATTACCCTCTGGATCATGATTTTTTACTCATTTGCTCCATGGAGCAGAGGAGGAGGCTGAGGGGGAGGCAATAATGAAAGAAAGAATGTTATTTCTTGGGAGCAAGTTATGTCTTTTCTCTTTCCCTATTTACCATATTCTTTCAGATGGGCTGTCTAAGTACTAAATGATTGCACTCAAAGCTTCAACAGTTTTTAGCTATGCTCTTTTGTCCTGGGGGGATGAAGGACATAAGAAGAACCTGCTTCCATAACTGAAAATGTGTGCATGTGCAGGAGCATCTTTTGCAGCACATGCTTAGCTCAAGTTATAGTTGAAGTAACAGAGCCCCAACCTGAAAGTCTTGTATGATCTCTTGCCATCTCACTGAGAAAGAAAGAAATAATGTAGAATTCAGGTTTTATGTTGCTGTCAGGGCTGGATGTGCGGTGATTTCTTTCTCAGCCTTGGACTAGGAATATGCATGAGCAAGTAATGAGACATTTAGGATCTCAAATTAGTCTCTTCTCTTAGCAACTTCCTTCTTCCCACACCTCTAAACACTCAAACCAGTCCTTCCCTCTTTATAATCCACCTCCAGCAACACAAAAGCTTCCAAAAATGCACGTGTTTTGAGCAGCAATCCATCTAACATAAGCATCTGGACAGAGAGGGAAAATGTGGGGAAAGCTGGATGGGAGAAGCAAGCTTCTGCCCACCTAACCCAGCCACCAGGTCCAGGAAGCAGCTACCACCAAGAAGCTGTGTGCACTGCACACAGATTCCAGCCTCTTGGCCATGCCACCTTATCTATGTAACCAACAGCTCTAGTGTAATTGCAATGTACAATTCAATCCTATTTTTTTTTCTCTAGTTTTGCCTCTGTCAGTTCACAGCTTGCACACCACTCATTAGAGGATCTTTGTGCTGTGCAGGAACCATGTGAAACTTACTGCAAGTGTGCCCATGCCTTTGTTTGCAATCCTAACAAGCAAAGCCCCCTCTCCTGGGCTCCCTTTCTTTCCTCATTTACATTTATTCACCACTCACTTGCTTCCAGCTATCCTGCTCATTCCTGTTTTCCATCTCTTTCCCAGCCTGTCTTTTGATGGCCACTGAACAAAACGTGGCACCCCTCTTCCAGTCTTGTGGTTTCTTTCTCTTCCCAGTTGTCAGCTGAAAGGCTCCCTTCCCAAACTGTTCCCTGTGTCCTCAATATCAGCCCCTGCCCATCTT
Organism: Baryphthengus martii; assembly: GCA_013396935.1. Lineage (NCBI taxonomy): Eukaryota > Metazoa > Chordata > Aves > Coraciiformes > Momotidae > Baryphthengus > Baryphthengus martii. The sequence continues at coordinate 65,096 of VWZK01005440.1, read as the reverse complement.
TTTTGCTACTGCTGACACTGGGATCTTCCCGTTGTCCTCCTCTCCATGGCCCCAGTGCAGCAGAAATCTAAGCAGAAGAGCACAAGATGAAATCTCCTCTGCCAAATTCATGCGTGCAGGCTAAGTTGCAGTAGCCCATGTCTGGAACTTGAGATTCTAAACTGTAAGTAGCTTTTCATGAGAATAAGCATGTTGATAGCAACGGGAAGGGAAAATGTACAACAGCTTTTGAGATGGTTGATGTGGTACAGGTGTTGGCAACAATGGCAATGAGTAAATTTTTAACACAAAAAACCTAACTCCTACCATATTTTGGATCCCCTCATCAGAGCATGACCTGATTAACTGGAATTTTTCCAATTCATCATTTACGATTTCTTCTAAACCGGGCAAAGCTCTGTGTGTGCATGGTGTATTATATTCTATACTCTACAGAGCTAATTAACTCGAGGCAGACAGTGGCATAGAACATGAAAGTTTGGCAAAGCCATCAGCAGCTGAAAACACGTTCAAAATTGACTGTGTTGGGCAACCTTAGTATTATGCAGAATTAAGTCCTGCCTGTAGTAAATAGTTTTGTTTCCAGCCGTTCTGTCTATTAACACATTCAAGAAGGCGGATGACTGTGGGTTATGCAGAGTTGGAAAAACTTTTTGCTCACTGACATTTGCTACTTTGTACAGTCCTGTGTAACTGTTACCAAATGTGGGAGGATGACACTGTTGTTTTAATTACAGGTGTCTTGAAGATGGATTTTCTTCCTGGAAAAAAACGTTACGGATTTTATTTCCCTCCCCACACCAGATTCTGGAAACTTCATGAGTTTTTGCTGTCAAGGGAGGAAATCAGTAACACAAGGTTTTTATTTTTTTTTTTGTTACAGATATATTTGGATTTAAAAAAATGTTACCACAGTGTGTCAGCATCTCCTGGTTGAGTGATGTTGTTTTAAAAAAAAACCTCTCTTCCAGGAAGGCAATAAGTTGGATCAAGGGAATCTCTGTGTGCATCGAGGTGGGGGGAAGGGTAGTCTAGCTTTTGACTTGGCACAGGGGAGATAAAGTGACTCCTGTGAGGAAATTGGGGAAAACAGTTTTTCCTCCTCTTCTCATTTTTCTACACTTTTGCAAAACTTTTGTGCATGTGTGCTGCCCTTCATGACTGTCTTCCTCTGGGGATGAGTATGTATGTTATGCATTTATCTATTCATAAGTTGCTGTATTTCACACTGAGTTCTGCAACAGAGATCAGTCTTTCTAACATGAGGCTGATATTAATGGAATAATTCATAAAAGCCAAACATTCCCATATTGCCATGTTCCAGTGTTTAAAGGGTGGCTACAAAGATGATGGAGACTCCATTTTTACACAGAGCCACATGGAAAAGATAAGGGGTAATGGCTACAAGCTACCTTTGGGGAGACTCTTATTAGAGACAAGGGAAATTTTTCACAATAAGAACAATCTACCATTGGAATTATCTCCCCAAGAAAGTGGTGGACACTAAGACTTGTCTGGACAGGGTGCTGGGCCTTGTTGTCTAGACTGTGCTTTTCCCAGGAAAGGTTGGACCAGATGTTCCTTGAGGTCTCTTCCTGCCTGCTATCCTGTGGTTCTATTGAATGGATTTTCATTTTTGCCTCTTCTCTGCCAGACAGAAAGCCTGACACTGTTTGTCCAGTCCCTCATGGCCTGTTTAGGTCAAAGTCCTGTGAGAGTCGCTTATGAGATTCAAGACCTGGTGGCACTGCAAGCTCACAGCTCTCACTTCACCCCTTCAGGCATTTTTTCAGTTTTCCAAAGCAATTTTCTCCCTAGGCTAGCTAGTTCCTACTGCTGACTGAGCCAGGAGGCTTAAGGAGCCAGCAGAGTGAGATCCTAAGCCTGGGGAGTCCTGAACCGCCAGGGCACTGGGACAGACCTTCTATTGCCAAAGCAGTCATCCCATCAAGCAAGCATAGTGGTAGTATTTTCATTTCTCAGGCTTTGCTTTACATAAGCCCAGAGGAGAATCAAGGACTTTAAAAAGCAAAAAATAGTCCTTTTGAGTACAGCTCTCCTTTTATGTTGCCTTTTTGTTTTTCTTTTTACTTCACCTCTTGCAAGGTGAATCCTTTTTGCTCCTCTTGTGCTGTGTTCAACCAACTTTATTACAACTGAGAGAGCCACTGTGACCTACCACAGGCTATTCAAGCCCTTAGTGAAAAGTACCCATTTTTCACCTGCAAGAGCTTATCTTTGCAGGTGTCCGCGCTCTGGCTGCTGTTGTGGTGCTGAGGTTGAACCAGTGAGTCCTGCTTGCCTTGTTCTCTCCCTGCTGTACCTCTGAACCCCAGTAATTCTTCCTTTGCCATACCCATCCTTTTCCATCACAAGTACCAGAAGATTGCCTTTTGGGGTTTGTGAAGCATCTACATGTATAGCTGGTCTATAGTCTTCCACCTCTTGTCTTAAATACATGAGGAAATACCATATCCACCATTCTTGATTACAGTATCTGGCCCTTCAAGTAGAAAACCAAAAAGATATCCAGAAACTCCACAATTACAATGCATGCGTATCTCATACTGTGTTATAGGAAGATAAATCAGAAATGTATCAATATATCTGAAAGAAAAAAATCAAGTTTCTGTCCTGAGCAAAACTGGTGGTCATGAGAGGAACAGAGTGAATTTTAGCTTGAAATGGATGGAAACTCAATTATACTGTGCTGAAAGTCTACCTCCAGCTGGAAGCATCACCTCAGTAATAACCCAGCATGCATTTGCAGTTTTCCTCAAGCTCAAAGAAGAGAAACTTGCTTTTGCAGTACTTTAACATAAAAAAATATGACCTTATGAGTTTTAAGTTAATATCATGCTTGTTATCGTTCCTCTTTCTGCATTTATGGGATTAGTGGTACTTTGTGCGATTTCTCTTCCTTGCTGCCCCATTTCTCCACCCTCCATTAGAGCCTTTATGGCAATACTCATACCTAACTGGATAAACGTACTCACAGCCTTTGTTTCAATGTACATTCATCTACCGATTAAGTAGTTTCCTGGCAGCATTGTGTCTGGTTAAACATGTGTGTTATAAATTTACTGCACCAAAATAGAATGCAATTAACATTGCAGAATAGTAATTTTATACAATGATAATGGTTCAAAAAAGTCATAGTACACTCTCAAACTGTCTGCAAAATCCTTAGGAGATGTAAAGGTCTATTGCTTTGGAGGACTTCTAAAATACTAGACCAAATTCAATGCCTGCACTGACATGTAACAATGATCTGGTGGCCTCAAAGCAATGACTCTTCTCTTCTCTGTTCTGAAAACTTGTGCAATACGTAATTTATGGATCCCTTTCTCTTGTCAGATTGTTTTACTGTCTTAATGATGTTTGAATGTAGCATATATTTAGAGCACTCAGGGAAAAAAACAAAAAAGGCAGACAAAGCTCTTCAACTGAAGTCCTGCCTCACTTGTAACATGCCTGAACAGTGATACTGAATGAAATGACCAAACTTGCTTTTGTGGCAGTGACAGACCACCCTGAGCTGCTGGGAGAGGTTTGAAAGCATCCCCTGATACTCCTCATCCCCCAAACCTCCGGAAACAGTGTCCCTCAACCATTTACCGTATCACAAAGTTTTTATACAATGTAAAAGTCAGACGTGCTAGTCTGACTTTGTGTGGCCTCAATCTGCACAGTAAAGTCCTTCAGCCTCCATTTCCGAAGTGAAGATGACCTGCTCAGTTATTCAAGTTCATATTCAATTAGTGGTTAATAATTCCTAACTTAAATACCTCTAGGGAGAACATAAGCTCTTTAGAAGAGATACTTAGGCAAGTTAAGCGTGATTCATATTAACAGCAATTTGTAAAAGCTTGTTTTCACTGAAGATTGCATCTGTTGTTAAAAAGTGTTAACTTGAATAGGCAGAGACTGTGGTGATTATGCGCATTATCTACGCCCTGGGGGAGCTGCTCTGTGTTGTTACTGAGGCGAGTTCATGCTGTATTACCGAATTGGGAGAGAAAAACTTCCAAAAATGTGGTGGTGTTTACGCTGAATGTCAGAGTTGCAACGGTTTCCAAATTACACTTTAAGTGCTTCGTATAAAATGCGATAAGACCATTTGTCCATCCTCTTCTAGGGGTAGGTTTTATGGGCAATTTAATTAGAAGTTGTGAAATGTGGAACATACCCTAAATTAAACTTGGTAGCTTGTAGGGTTTTCTACTGTGAGGCATGGCAGGGCTTTTTAAAGAACATACTTTTTTTTTTTTGGCACCTAAGCTTGAAAGAGCACATCTTTCAAAATCTGGGAATTGATTTTGATGTAAATCTTTAGGATCCAAGCCAAAGCCAGCTGTCTGCGTAAGGGCCATGAAGGCAATCCTGCTGCCATAATGCTTCACCTACCTCAGTGCTTCATGTTCCTCCTGGAAACAGATACTGTGGCAGTTGATGCCGAGTGGACAAGTAAATATTGGGAAACCGCTAATCTATAGAAGACTGAAGGGGGGACTGTTTTGTGGCAGGCCTGAAGTTTCCAATTTTTGTATCATTTTCAGGTACAGGTTCCGTCTCTGCACCCGCAGTGTAGGGCTCCACACTACCTAAGAAATAGCAACAGGAAAAAAAATGCCCAGAGCTGACTCAGACTCAGCAAGTAAACCACTTATGGTAGGTAGAATTAAGCAAAACTTGAGCCTGAAAATCAGCTATTTCAATCAAACAGTGCCTTACAAAGTTATAGTTCTGATGCGTGGTTCCTTATTCTCCCTCGGGACAACGTGACTCTGTTTGGCTGGAGCTCTTGCAGCCCAGGGAGCTGCCACAGACTCCTGTGTAAGAAGGGGTATAGTAGTTAATTGGAAAGCTCACTGCAGGGGTGCAGATGGAAAAGGAATATGAGTTATCTGAAATACAACTTTTATGAGGTGTTGCAATAACTTAAATTTTAAAAATTCTTTTTTTGTTTTTTTTTTTTATTTTGGCTTAACCTCTTTTCATCTCCACATCTTTATATTTTCCAATTTGAAAACAAATCAACTCTCTTCCGTGAAAGTGAAAGGGTTAGTTCAAAAGTTAATTTTCTTGCAAATTTTCACGAGAAACTTTTCAACCATCCACAGTATTAGAATTTCCAAATTAATTTTTCTCCCCCTCCCCCAAAAAGTCTGCTTTACTATTTGTTAATAAATAAAGAGGATCACTGTGGGCAACAGTGTAGCTATAAAATGGAGCTAGTTAAACCATTTTCCTGTTTTTCCATTATTTCTCTTGTTATGTGTATATTATACTGTGCTATCTTTTATCAATGCAGGCCTGTACTGTGAAACTAAATCAATAACCACTGTGGCTAAATTGACCTCTGAGGGGTTAAAAAAACCCCACACTTCACACCATTATTATTTTTCCTTTCATTTCTTATTTATTTTGCCTTGTCTTTGTGTTGTAATCTGTGCTTGTTCTGAATGAGCAACACTGGATATAACACGCTGTCACATAAGTTATATGATGCTGTACAGCTACTTTGGACATAGAAGATACTGTTGGAAAAGTTGAAACAATTTTTAAAAGATTGAAAATTTGCATTTTTATTTTTTTTTCATGGAAAATGACCAGCTCCGACTGTAACAGGATTTGCTGTGAGGGGAAAAAGCTGTAGTTGTGGCACGGTTTAAGAAAAACAGATCAGATTTTACGTAATTGTGTCCTTATCTTATTTTCCAGCACATGGACAAATGTACAAATTGGAAAAGAAAAAGAAATATTGATGCCAAGGTGATTTGTATGGCCAGTGGCAGCACAAGCAAGTTCTGAGGTGAGGAAACTCTTCCGTGAATGTACTGGTTTTGCCCACAGATTGATTAAGTGTAGTTGGAATTTGCGGAGGGGTTTCCTGTGCCCTTTGTTTGGAGACCCCATTACAGTGCCCAGTCTCAGCAGACATGAATGCCCAGCAGACTGGATGAGTCCCAGCTATGGTATATCCTGCACATGCCCTATAACCTGCTTTACAGTCACGTTGTCCTCTTTTGCTAGCGTGAGGATTTTTTCTCTCACAAAAACTTGAGGCTTGCTTTGACATAATTTTGGTTGCACAGGAACATGTTAAAGAAAACAAAAGTATGAAAAAAACCTCATACTGTCTGTTGTAGATCAGGTTCCAAAACATTAAAGACTCTACAGGAACAGGAGTTCACAGCACACACGATAGGTTTTGTTTTTTTCATGGTCTTTTGTTATTTTTTTCTGGTGGAAGTTACTCGGAGTAAAGTGAATTATTAAGCAACCTTGAGTAAAGGCTGTTTATGCGCTGACTTTATAGGCTATTTTGAGCATTGTATTTCTTTATACTGTTCATTGACATAGTTAAAAAGCTAGTAAGAATAAAAATAGTTATGACTATGAATTTACACTATGCAGAAGCTGACTTTTTTCTTTTCCTCCTCCCCCTTTTACTTGCTCTCCTGACCTGGGCTTTATCCCCATGATGGTTTTTTTTTTTCTAAATTCTGAAGAATGAGCTGGATTGAAGGGATGGAGCTGACCTTTTACCCAGCTGCCTTAGCCTAGGCTCCCATTGCTGGTGGGCCACTGCTGCAAGCAGCCTGTGCTCACTGAGCAGGCTTCAACGTGCTAGTGCTCATTGTGCCTCCTGTCTTGCCCATGTGATGGTGCTTATCCCTGGATCCTGTTCTTTGTTCCAGGTGTGGGTATCTACATATCAGAGCATTTTCATATCCATGCTGTTCTCTCTCTGTGCAACCAGTGCACAGGGGCTATGGAGGGAGTTAAATAATTGCATGTCAGAAGGTAAAGTCGCTGTCTTGCTGTCAGTGAAGTGAGCTCCTGCTGTGTCTATCCAAAATGATAACTCATGGGGGTTGTATTTATTGCTAGTTGGAAAGAACAATAACAAAATATAAACTGCAGCAATGTCTGTCTCCCTGAATCTAATTGTTTCTAGACCTGTATTTATGCCCTGGAGGTCAAGTATACGATACCCACTTCACCAGAGTGTTAGAAATGTACTTTGTCCAACTTTGAGCTACCCTTTCAGCACACACTGAAACACAAAATATGCGAAAACATGCAAAATTCTGAATTCAGATAGCTGGTTTGAGGAGTGGCTGTGTTTGCAATTATGCTGATACATCTGTGGCACCCCGACGTGTGATGGAAAGCAGCAGGGAGGGATAGGGAACAAATATGTCAGTGACAGCAGAAACAGGCCACATAAATACAGCTTTTCTCCAGAAATTGTTTCAACTTCAGTTTGAGTTTTTAGATTAACTGATGAGCCCCATGTTGGAGTAGAAGCGAAGCTTTTTGAAAATCTCCAAGAACTGAGATCCCCCAGCCTCTCAGGGCACTTGCTCCAGGGGTGGACCAGCTTCATGGTGAATTTTTTTTTCCTTTGCATCCACTTATAATTGTCCTTGCTGCAATGCAGTCATTACCTCTCACCCTTTCAGTGTGAGATACTGAGAGGACTGGCTCTCGTCTACAACCCTCTAAAGGCAACTGAATAGAGCAATTAGTTTTCCCCTAGACTTCGCTTCTTCAGGCTGAAAAAATGAACCTTCTCCTATGTCATGTTCACATTTAGTACATATGCTCTCTGATCTGGAATAATTATTTTCACGTAATGTCTCATTTGAAGTAATTGGTGAGCATTTAAAATGCTTTTTTTTTAATGGTTTTGATCACTTCCTTGAATCCTTTTGCTTATGAAGTCAAAGAATGGCCTCACCCAATCAAGTCTATCCTTGTGGCACTCTGTCTAAGCAAACCTGAAATGTAACCAGTAGAAGACACGAAAAGGCCATTTTCTGCGATGACCCGTGTCCTCCTACTGAGTCTAAGCTCCAAGAGGCTGAGGTTAATGGGCAGAAATCAAAGACTGCAAGAGCTTCCTTTTTCTCCCCTTCTTTTTTGCCTTTCTACAGGCTTTCAAAGGCAGCTATGGCTGCCAGCCCCACTCCCTGAAGCCCTGTCCAGGACTGCTGACTGGCCATGAAAAGCTAGCAGCTTTGCTAATGCATCTGCCTTCTTGAGGACCTTAACCTCAGGCCTCAAAAGATGCTCTCTTGGTGAGTCAATGGACTGATTTTATCCATCTGCCCTCTTGCTCTGGATGTGTGTTGGCTGCAGCCATATCAAACACTGCTCCCAGCTTTGTTTTCTCTCCTAGCCATAGCAACAAAACAGGATTTCACCTTTTCCTTTAGGTAATAAAAGTATTTAGGTATCTTTTTAAAGTTGATACTCTTACACATTATTTTTCATAAATGGCAGCCTTATATAGGGACTCAAGTCACTTGCCCAGTCTTACAATCTGACTAAAGATGAATTTTATATTTCCCATATTATTGCTGCTCTGTGTGATATTGATGAACATTGTGAGTTACAAACATGGCTGAACATTCATGGGTGTGCTTTCCATCATTTCTTTAGGCTAAATGAAAAAAACAAAATAAAATAAGACAGTGTAGACAGAGCTGAAAGAGAAGCCGCTGTACAAGACAGTAATTATTGCTCAGTCCGGTAGCCTTTAGCAAAAGTTGAATCTTTATGGCCCACTTGTCTTTTTAGTGACTTAGTACAAACACAAAAGCTAGGTCACAGACTTGATGCTGCTGTGTGGGCTTCAGGAGCAGAAAGCAGTCAGGAAGCTGAGAGGCAACAGCCTGACAAGGCTGGGAAAGCTTAGCTTTAAGAGGGAGCAGAGGCAGCACAGCTCCAGGTATTGGACTTGATAGAAGGAGATCTGAAAGTTGTAGTCAGACAACTTGCTTCTGTAGCTGTCTCTCAGATGACACAATTTTGTGTACACTGTTTATAAATAAACATGGCTGTAGCAAAAGAATGCTGAACTTTCTGAATTTCTTAATATTCTGGCAATGTATGTAGTAGTTGCTATAGTTTCCAGTCTGAGCCCAACACATCTGTCTTTCTGCAATAATCAGTGCAACTTCCCTGCAGACTAAGCCAAAACTTTACCCCAAGTCTCATTGGAACTTTGGAAGAGCCTGAGTAATGGAATTGATTATTTTGCTGCTTTGTGTGGAAAGGCTGTCGACAGTGAAGCCACGAAGGGCTGAACACCACAGCATGGGGGGTCCAGCTGGACACCAGAATGGATAAGCACATCTAGAGAGAAAACCCATGCCCTGGTCCTTCATGGCCGTGCGGCATGTTGATCAAAGTGGTCAAGCAGTGAGATTTCTGCTCATAATGAAGTTGTGAGGTGAATCTGGGATTGAAGTCTGGCCATAGTGTGTGCTCTATGGAGACAAAATATTCCCAAATTTAGGGATGAAATTGGATATTTTCCTATTCATTTTTCCATTATAAACATATTTCCACCTTTGTCTGCTTTCTGAGCCTGTTTCTTCATTTGGCTATTGTCTTTAATCTGGAATGTGCATAGTGCCTCTTCTGTGCTTTTCCTGTTCTTTCTTTCAAGAGGCATTCTGGCTTTTATTGTGTTCACGTAACAGTCTTAAGTGTTTCCTCTGTGAGAATTACAGGTCATCAGGACAGCAGTAACTGGTGCAAGTATATTACTACTATTTACATCTTGTATAAGAGTATAGCAGGTACTCTGAGTCTGGTCTGTAGTACAACAAAATCAATAGCAAATGATCCTTACTTTAGGAATAGATGCCAAATTAATTAATTCAGCACTTCCACTCAGAATGAACTCATCAGTCTCTCTTGCTAACTAAACATCACAAGAAATACTATCAACTGTTTCTTTCAGAATGTTTTGTTTTTCCTGCAACTCACAAAGAGCTTTTGTTTAAAGTTTAAAATTTGTATGGGGCTATGCCTCTGGGCATTTAAGACACAAGATGAATAAAAAATGATCTAGGTTTTTATTTAGGAAACCATTCCTATGCATACACGGGCTAGTCATTTTGAAAAGAAATTTTCATACAGACTTTTAGCCCAAGGGACCAAGTGAGACCTCCAGATTTAAGAATACAGAAGTATTCCGCCACTCAATGGATCCCTTGAGCAGTATGTCCATACCAAAATCTATCTTTGTCTACCATCTCTGAGCACTTTGGGTTTTTCATATTTAGTGGGAGTTAGCACAATGTGTCTTTACATGGTACTATGTGTGGCATGCAATCAATCCAACAAAACTAGGCAATATCACAGACTGCTAAAAGCTGCTAATTAATTCTAACTCCAAACATCCATAGAGGCACATGCCGTTGGATCATGATGAAGCTTACAGCTAGGGTTGATATTTGCCAGAAAAAAAAAAAAAAAATTTTCAAATTGTCAGGTCTCTCCAACAACCTATTTTCTTCCTAGGTTGTTACATATAATAAAACCAGCCCCCAGCTTGAGACTTGCACCCCAGCCTTCAAAAGCCAGAGTGGTTGTGTAAGGATCTGTGCTCATACAGTATCAGAGTTGCAGTTTCCTTTCACTTGCCTCCTTCATTCCCTTCCTTCAGGTCCTGGTTTTTCAGTTGTGACAACTTGCTTAGGTTGTGTGGGATGCTGGAGGTGAGGGAAGAGGTCCTGAGCAAAATCCTAGTGCTAACTTTGCGCATCGGCTGCCACCCCATGAGCACCATCTAGCTGACTCCTAATACAACAGCATGGGAGGCTGAGCAGGTGTAGCCACTGAAATTCAATGAAACAAGCTTTCCATGCTATAGCTTGGCTTTGTAAGCTGTAAAAATACTGAGAAGCACCTGGGAGCCTGATATCCATATAAACTACTTGCCACAAACGCACGTCTGGTTGTCTCACGGTGCAATGAGGTGGCAAAAGTATCTTCTGATATGGGGTGTCTGCACGAAGCAAGTTTCACAGACTAAGGATCAGGATTTTTCACCTTTTGTATTGCATAAATATCAAGAGTATTGCATCCCATTTGTTTTCAGCTGATCAAGTCTCTGTAAAGACAGCCCTGTGCTGAGGGAGAAGCACTGAACTGGAGCCTGAAAACCTCCTTTTGCCTGAATACACTGCCTGATTCCTCAGCTGAGAATCAGATTTGAGAACTTATTTATAAAATTTTTCTTCAAAAGCATTCTGTAAAGATGACTTAATTACTTCTTGCATAGTAATTTGAAAATGACAAATTCTGTCACATTCAAAATTATTAAGGGGTTTTACTGCCTTTTAAAGGAGAACTATAGTTCCCTAGGTTGGGGTTTTTCTGGGGGGTTGGTTGATTTGGGGGGTTTTTTGAGGTGTTGGGGTTTTTTTTGAGTTTTTGTTCTTCTTGTTGTGGTTCTTACAGATTATACATTTCCAATCCTGATATAAAAAGTCTCACTGAAGAATTTCCCTGGAATGATGACAGCCCATCATTATAGAATGACTGCTTGTTGTTAATGTTAGCATCACACCGATATATAGGGGAGATGATATGCATCGTAGAAATGGAGAGATCAAGGATCTACTGCACTGAATGCAACTGTGAACTATGAAACCTTCTATATGTCTACCAGTTTAAGTAGGTATCTGTTCATTCTTTTCTTTATACCCATAGCTCATGGATTAATCTTTTGTCAGGCAAAGACAAAACACTGGCTTTCCTTATGTGTGTCCCACTTGGCTGTATTCAGTGCAGAATGGTGTTGTGAGGAAAGATGTTGAGTGGGAACTAGGGGAACATCATGAGGTGTGGAAGGATTGTATTCACTATTTAGTATATGAAGGGCAACTTCCAGTCTGACTGTTATTAGAAAAATTCAGATCACATTATGCATCTCACAATAGAAGTTCATCTTCCAAATGAACAAAAAGTATTGGGCAGTGTAGCAGACGCCGGGTCATGTGGATGTGTGGAGTTATGTGATCTACATTGATGGGCTCTGTGGACAGTACAGCTTGAAAATGTTTTTATTATTAAACCCACGAGGAGCCAGAGCCACCTGAAGAAGTAGAAAGCTCACACACCCCTCAGTTGCACGTATGTCAAAACGTCTCCAAAGCTAGTCGGGAGCCAAGTGTGAGCAGATGCTGACTGACTATACCACCAGCAGCTACATTCAAGTCTGTGGGGCCTCTTAGGCTGTCTCAATGTTTTTGATGGAAGGATGATAAGATATCTCGGGAAAATTGATAGCATTTCAAATGATGGGACCAGCTTTCACCTGATAGGGGAGCACGGCTGCACTTTCCGCAGCCCAGTGAAAGGTGCTTTGTGCACAAAGTTGCCTGTCCCCATGGGCCGTGCCTTGGGTACCGCTTTTTCAGTTGCTGATTTCTGCACGGCACTGCTGGTGAATTTATGGCTTGCCCACTGCCTGCAGTCTGCCCAGACTATTAGTGTATGCTCTACCCTATCAAAAACAATTTGGCTAGTAGCGCTTTGTTTGAGGTTTGCTCTAGTTCATAGAGTTGTGGCTCTCTACAGACTGATTAGAAATGATTTTGGCAATTGTCTCCTTGCCTTGGCCAGTATCACTGAAGCTATAAGAGGTGGGTGTGAGTCAGTAGACTCATCCACTATGCTAGACTTCAGCAGACCCTTTACACTGCTGTTGTTTAATTTAATCCAAGCAGAGATTCTCCAGAGCTAAGTAGCATGAGGGTTGGCAGCACCAGGAAATAGATGTAATTTATGCTACCTTCACTACCCAGACAACTTGTTAACAAAGCTTGTTTCTTGACAACTGGCTACCTCCTTCCATTAGCAAGAAAGCGGTTCTACAACCTGCAGGAGAATTACTGCAGGGTTGCCAAGGTAGGCTAGAAATATTTTTTATTTTTTTTTAAGGTAATGAATGATAATTTATAGATATATTCATTGTGGAATTGATGTCTTGTTTCTTTGAGGAAAAATGGGCTGTGTTTCGTCCTTTACCACTTTTTCTAAATGCCTAGTTTAAAAATTAATTCCTTCATCTCCAGCCATCCCTTAAGTTTTCTTTTAAACAGAGCTGGTTTAAGCATAAAAATTATGTGAAAGCCTGCAGGTGATCCCTATATCGATACACCGATGTGATTTTTATTTTATGCAATGCACTCCCCAAACACCTCACCTGCAGTGTTGAATTTCTCCACACAAGGGAAAGAAGTGGCGGTCCTGTATTACTTGTACTGCCTTCAGTGACTCGAACCAAACCACAGGAAGCTGCATATACTCAGGTATGGTGTACCTAAAGATGTACCTACATGCTTAAGACAACAGTTACTCTGACTTAATCTTTGTGTGTGTTGATCTAGCAACAGTATGGGCATTTTTCTCTACCCTTGCATGATGTTACGTCTCCTAAGAAGGGCTCGTGTGCTGCTAAAGGGCTAGTGTGGGAGAACTGCATTTCTCTCCCAGTCTGTCTCTCACTCCCAGTCTGGCCTTTGGCCAATCTCATGATTTCTCCTGACTCCGTGCTTGATTAGTGACGTAGCAGTAGTGTTGTCCCTCTTCTCCCTCAGCTGTTGTGAGAAGAAATTTATTGTTATTTGTAAAGTAGTCAAATAAGATGACCAGGGCATATATGTTCTTTGCTTCTAGGGGAGCAGTCAGTGAAACACACACAGGGCTCAAAGACGCGGTAAAAAATGAAACCTCAGTGAATTTATTCCTTTTAATTTTATTCAGTATTGTATTTTTGAGTACCTTCTTGTAAAATGGTGCATAATCTTTTAAGGAATACAAGACTGTAAGGTCTCCTTTGGATTTAAATTCTAAGTATTTGCATAAATTTAGCTCCATAAAATTATTTTATTGGCAAATCAAAATGCCCGCACAGATGTACCTTTCGATGCTTAATTTTGTAAACAAGGCATCATATTCTGCTCTCAGTGAAGCTGGCATAACTCTATGGTAACATCAATAGATTTACTTGAGATTTATATTTGGGTAACTGGGAGCAGCATTTGGCCTAAAGACTCCAGAGTGAGAAGCATGTAATTAGTCATCTGCCCAGCAAGTGCAGTCTATTCAGAAGATTTACAACTAGAGTAAAAATTTTGTGCCAGTCAATTCTTAGTCTGCTTTACCATCCACGTTTTTCATCCCTATCTCATTCTTCTGTTAGTTAAATAACATTTTTTTTTTCCTTGCTTGCACATCAGGGAGCTCATAGTCTCGCTTTTTCCAGATATAAAGTCTTTGTGCTATTTTTATGGGGACAAAGCACCATCAATTTAGTTTAGTAAGAGATTATGTACAGACAGAGGAACAGCCTAATCAGGGTCTCGAGGGCTTTGAAATATTAAGCCTGATTTCTGTTGCAAGTTATTCCTGTTATCTACTTTTCTGATGAAAACATGCTCAGTAAAAGGAATACTCTATAAATGGCTTCACAGCTTTAAGACCACTACAAAAACTCCTCGCTGATAAATAGTGTATATTGTCTGTCAGTCAACTGCAAGTGAGTATATCGGGCTGTCCCCAGGTGCCATAAGATGAACTGGTGGGGGAAATGACCAGCTTGGCTGAACAGGGAGCTTCTGCTGGCACTTAGGGAAAAGAGAAGAGTTTACCACCCTTGGCAGAAGGGGCAGGCTACTCAAGAAGAGTACCAGGATTTAGTTAGGTCATGCAGAAAGAACGTTGGGAAGGCAAAAACCCAGCTAGAATTATGGCCTCTACTGTACAAGATAATAAAAAGTGTTTTTACAGAGTTAGCCTCAAGCATTACCCATCCTGAAAATTTCCCTATAGTTACACACTGGAGCATGTTGATACAAAAAACAGTTCACAGTTCTCTCTTTTTTTTTATTTTACTCTTTTCTTACTTCTGCTGTAACACTCCAGGTTGGGCACCTCCAGGAAAATGCAACAAGTCAGAGATCAGTGCTGAGACAAAGATCTCAAGGTTCCCTCTCTTGTGCCAGATACAGTCTGTTCCTGTCTGTTCCTAGTTAAACAGTGGAGAAATTGTTGAGGATGAACACTTTAGCACATCAACTGTGTTCAAAGTAAGCTTCTATTACCAGTACTTCCAGCCGTCTCGGTCTGCAGGCTCCTTGCTTGTCTTAGTCCCACAGCTCTTAGCCGGTATCAAAACCGAATGGCAGACACTGTCTTATTTCTTATTTATGCAGGGTCTGACTCCTTCCTTGTGTTAAATAACCTGTGGCATCAGCAGAAGTCTATGGCAGGGGATGACTGCTGTGTTAGGGGCTGGCTAAAGCCTGAAAGGGCCACACAGGCTGTGACCTGAGAGCAGGGCAGTAAATGCTGTGCTGAGATTAGCCTAGGTTTCTTTAGGGGTAACAAATTTTGGTCACCATTAGCACCCTGCACACCTTTAGTTTAAAATAAAAAGTAATAAATAAATAAAATAAAATGGAAGAGGGAGAGAAAAAGAAGGAACTTTCCACCGCTACATTTAAGGTGCGGTATGATGGCTCTGCTTTCAATCTCTTCTGTGATAATAACCTCGAAGGAGAGAAAAACACTGTAAAAATGAATTGGACAAAGTGTGTGTATCACTTGTTACACAAAGGGCTATTATTTCTCACTGCATGTGTACTTACCATTAGAAAGTTTTAAGGATAATACAAAAAAATGAGATGACAGCTGCCAAAGGCATTTTAAGATTAACTAGCATAATTGCACTTCCAGATGGAGGGAACTTCAGAAACAGCTTGCTGTTTTCCGACCTCAGGGTGGTGAAGGTGATGTGTTCAGTCTCTGGAAGAAGCATTTATTTCTTTGTTCAGTAACTACCTTTATTCCTTCCCCACTAGCCAGTTTGTTACCACAGCAGTGGCATTGGCACAGCATCTGGAGGGAGCTGTTTGTCTGTTTTGCGAAGATAAGGTTGCATCATGGAAGATGCCGAGTAAGGGCAGGGGAATTGAGGCGAGACAATGGGGCATCAGATGGCAAGTACAAATAAAGTGAGGTGAGCGCAAGCACCTGTTTCTCAAATGAATCCTTATGTTTGCAAACTGATTAAAGGCTGAGCTGTTTTCTTTATTGAGGTGAGGAACAGGGCAAAGAGGGACTCCACAAAAAGTGATAAGGAGAAGTGCCTTTTCAGATAGCTAGGAGTTTAGATACAATTATTCATTTGGGAGAAGCTTTTTTGGTCATTGTGGAAAGGTGAAAGCTAATTCTCAAAAATACCTTCTGGGTTGCCTGTTTTCCTTTCAGATAAAAAGCTCCATTTCATTTCCAAAGAAAGCCCGTGTGCCTCTTTGACATATAATTATACTGCTACTTGCAAGTAGCCTGCTTTTAGGGACGCCGCACACCAGACTCTTTGATCAGTACTCTGTGATCCACCCCAAAATTAAATTCCTTCATTGCCACTGAGCATCAGGTATTAAGTCATTTTACAGAGGAAGCAGTTACGCAGATCTTCTCTTTGTTGTCGCGTTGCCACGCGTGAGAGCAGAGCAGTGCTGGTACCTCAACGTCCTTCAGGCATTTATTTCACCCTGCCTTTCGTCTTCTAAGAAGTGCGATAACAGCTGCTGTCTTGCAGTCGCTCACTAGCATCACGCGTCAGGTACCACGGGTGAATGGATGCAGAGACAGGGCGCAGCGTGAGCCCAAGTCTACTTGTACAGGAGCTGGGCCATCATTCACCCAAGGGCTGTGTGTGAGTTGTGTGCTCACCTAAAAGATGCCCTCCTTTTCACTAAGGGCTACAGCAATCCCCAGATGTTGCATTTCAAGGCAAACCAGCATTCACTTCACAGTTCTGGTGCACATAATGCCTATTGACACCAGTATTTCTTCTGCAGTGACAGGTTTTGAAAGTAGCGTAATTTGTGGAAACCCTGTTGCATTTGTATAAGGAATAATTGGCGTATATCAGTGCCTCGGTTCTCTGCAAATATAATTATTTAGGATTTAAAGCATTCTGCACTCATTAGGCCTGGAGCTCTGGCAGTCAGAGAAATACTGAAGAGAGTATACATTCATGTATGTGGCTCCTAAATGGTATGCATTTGTCATCAGTAAGAGTATTGTGGAAACTGCTCTGCTGACAAGACTTCCTGGTCTGTTCTCTGTATCTCATGGTCAAAAGGGAGTGTGTCTTTGGATGTTCTCAGATAACTAGGGAGCAGAAATATAAAGATCTAATTAGACTACAGTAATTCATGATCAAAAATAGAAGATTCCTTGGTATAGCACTGGAAAGAAATACACGTTTCAAGAGTGAGGCCATCCCCTCTATCCTTTCAGGTTTTGAGTATTAGTTTTGTTTTGTTAAACTATTATGACTAATTAAACAATACTAAAAGCAAATGGCTTTGAACTCTTAGAGCTTCCTGCAGTCACTGCAGGATATTAGGCCATAGAAGCATAACAGCAGTCCTTTAAAGGGGTATAAATTTATAATATTACTTTTCTGAATGATATTACAGATAAAATTTTAAAGTCTATTGATCATTATTTTAGACTTTATATGAGCATCAATAAGATGCAATCATGTTTTGTTTTAATACTTAAACACCTTGCATATTAAAATAAGTAACAGAAACAAACATTATGAGGGTGCAACTTTGAGTTGATACTCAGATCCTTCACTGAGGCAAATCCATTTTATTCTGAGTCGCACGCTCTTTTTGCAACCTTACATTTGCAAGTTTTTTGATGAAAGGAGCACAGATGCCCTTGGGTGGAAACTTTAAACGAGAAAATTTTGGCGCAAAGTAGATCCCGGCATCACTTCTGACTGCTATGAAGTGTGCCGCTCCTAAGGACTTTTTGTGTGACTCTGTTAGAAACTTAGCTGTGTTAGATGACCTGGTCATCTGAAGGGTATTTCATAAAGTGTCAGTAACAATGGAAATTGTCGATTTAGTAAAAACAATTGCACTGATCTTCTTGTGCTATATTCTGATTTTGATTTTTATGATGCAGATGCATATCTTTATAGTTACGCTGTGGAGATATTTAATCACAAAACTACAGTGTTACTTTCAAAGATTAAAGAGGTCTCTAAATCCTTTGTAAAGCACCTTTGAAAAAAAAGCATCAATGAAATTTATGAATAGCAAATATGTGAATCTATAAATGCATTTCTAAAAATTACAATACAGTTGTAGTATTGATATCTTTTAATGAAGCATAAGAGGAATGTGAAGACTATTTTAATATAATTTTATTCTTCAATTAAAATATTCATTATCACCTTTCATTACTTCAACTCCCCGACCATTATGAAAAATGCAAATTATTTCAATTCACTTATTCAAATTTCACACAGAAAGGAAAAAATATCAAATCCTACTGTGTATGAGTGACCACAGACAATTTTCATAGTAGTGTAGCCCCAGCCAGAATTCTCACTATGACTTCAGCATTTTAATTAAAGTGTGCAGATTTTTCACCACAACAAATGGACAAGAGCCAGAATCCCACTGTATGACTCATCAGGAAAAGGAGAATTACGATGGTGTTCCACATTTTATAGGGTGTGCATTTATTCCATTGTAATACAACCCTCACAAATCTACACCTCATCTTTATGAAGTTTTATGTACTGTATCATGTAGATGAAGAAAGAAAAAAAAAAAAAGGAACCCTTGTATTTCATTCCCCAGGTATTCTCACTGCTTTTAGAGAAATGCTAGAAAATGACACTCAGTCTCATTAATAAGTAGGACTGGTAGGACTGTTAAAGTTTTTTTTGGACTACTGATATTCACAGGGCTTGCTCACTGCAAATGGCTCCTGCTTTCTGCTGTTGTGACCATTGCGCTCTCATTTTCAATTTTCATTCTTTCCAGCTTTCTTCTACTCAACTGATCCCTCTATCACTAAGATTATTCTTTTCTGCCTTCTTTCACAGACTTCTCCTTACTAGCACAGACCTGGCCTTTCTCCCCTCCAAACAGACACTCCTGACTCCACTGATCAACTCCTTCCCACTTGTTTCTCTTAATTTCACTCCTCTGCTTTCTCCTTCTTCTGCAGAAGCCTACCCATAGCGCATCCCTTAGACAACAGCAGGACCTGAGCCTGTGCTGAGCCCATCGTAACAGGCTTGATGTTGTGAGCATTTACTCATGACCTCGACAGCACAGTTTGCTGAGGTGCTCTGAGGAGAAAGCTTTCAGAGGGATATCTGTAGATTTTCTCTTCTATCACTGTCTCTCACCTGGAAACGTTAAGGCAAACGACATATCAAAGAGGCAAAGGGTAACCGGTTTGTGTATTTGTCCCACTTTAAATATCTGAGCATCTTTATGTATTTACTATACTTGTCTTGATTTTGGGTTCTTTGGGCTTTGGGATTACTTTTTTGTTGTTTCATTTTGTTTTCTGTATTACGTATTTGTAGTGTCTATTTATTTACTGAATTAATAAGGGGGGAGAACAGTAGCAGATTTCAGGTAACCTGCTCACCAGTAAGAAAAGATTCACAGCCTGTTGGCTGATGACCTGTGGTCAGTTTGAGTTTCACATTACAGTCCAGCATGGCTTAACACCATATGATATCACATCACTCTTGAAGAATCTCATCCTGTTGGGGGTCTACAAACACCCCTCTGTCTGCTGGAAAAGCAGCATGGTGAATTATAGGCAACCCAGGAGACCCCTGCAATGCACGGAGGGTAACTTCTTAAGCCAGGTAATAGCCCTGCCAAAGGGGCTGTGATACTGGACCCGTTGGTCACCAAGTGAGCAAATCGGTGACGGCAAGGTTGGAGGCAGCCTGGGATACAGTGATCATGGACTGCTGGAGTTTGCAATCCTGAGCGGTAAAGAGCAAAGTTAGGACACTGATTCTTAGAAAAGCAAACCTTCAGCTGTTCAAGGCGTTAGTCAATAAGATCCCCTGGGAAACTGCCCTTAGGGACAAGAGAGCACAAGAGAGCTGGCAGAGCTTTAAGTATGCTTCCCATAGAGCACAAGAGCTCTCATCTCCATGTGTAAGAAATAGACAAGGAAGGCAAGAGACCAGCCTGGCTGAGTCGAGACCTCTTGGTCAAACTAAAGGGCAAGGAGGAGCTGCACAGGCAGTGGAAGCAGGGACAGGTATCCTGGGAAGAATACAGGGACAGTGCTCAGTTGTATAGGATAGGGTCTTTAGAGCAGGGCCAGTTGCAAAAAGACAAGGAGTCATGTTTTTAAACTAACAGAGGGGAGATTCAGACTAGATATAACGAAGAAATTTTTTACATTGAGGGTAGTGAAACACTGGAACAGGTTTCCCAGAGAGGTGGTAGATGCTTCATCCCTGGAAACACTCAAGGTTAAATTGGACAGGGCTCTGAGCAACCTGTTCTGGTTGCAGATGTCCCTGCCCATTGCAAGGTGGTTGGACTAGATAACCTTTAGAGGTCCCTCCAAACCCAAATGCTTATATGAGTCCATGACTGGCAGTGTCTGCTTCAGGCACCATTGGGCAACATGAGTGAGTCAGAACACACCACATACTGTGCAAATATTCAGGTTTTACAATTTCCTTTCCTGAGAAGAGACAGTTCACCAGCTGAAGCTGTGCTCAATTATGGAAGAGAAAATCAAGTGCTATAATTGTGGGTGTTTATCACAGTTACAGTTTTTTTCTATTCATAGAAATTTGATCTGAACAGGGTGAGCCTGTGCCCACAATACAAATGAGATCATCTGCAAACAAAGTAAATGGAAGAGATACTTTTTATGGCTTTGTTTTATAACTCTTCTGTTTGAGGAACGAGTTTTCAGTTTCTGTTTTTCTCATATGCCTTCATGTTAAAGCAAACACAGTGTATAATAACTCTTCAATTAAAACAGTTTTTGTTTGAGTAGGGAAATTAGACAGCAAAACTTGACTGACCACTAGTTCTGGTAGTAGATCCATAGAGTAGGAACTCCAGTTAATGGAATTTTGTCAGTGACAGCAAGACGAGTCCCTGCAGTTTGCTTAATGTTTTGTCATACTAGGGCAACAAAAGCTCTTCCCAGCAAGTTCAAACACCTTTACACCATCCAAATAGCATCCTTTTCAAAGAGCTGGACCTTTCCATCAGTATGTCCCCCAGTGATGGAAGATCTTAAGTGGGAGAGAGCTGATGTATTAACTCATGCTCAGCCAGCCTTGTGTACTGATTGTGATAAGCAGTATATCAAATATAATGTAAAAAGAAATGTGTTATATCAAAGTCATGAATGTTTGGGAGAGGACTATGCCAGAGTACGATGCACATAAGCCATATTCCACCGAAAGATGAGGAAAGGGTCAGTCAGCTTCTTCAGGGAATGGGAAGTCTGTAATATGAGCTATTGGATGTTATTAGAGTCCTTGCTCTAGGTCCTGGTGGTACCTAGCCAGTAGTTTTGTAGGCAATGGCAACTGGAAAAAGCTGGTGGAAGGCATGTAGAGTCACTTCTTCACCTCTCCAAACCCTTACTCTTTCACCATTTTCCCTACTCAGAATGTAACTAACCTCATTTATAACCATTCATGCAAACTGGGTCTTCTGGGATCGGGAAAACTGTTCCCAGCTGGTTGCTAAGCCTTCAAGAGGAAATGCAGCATGTGCTCAATTTCTTAACAAAGCTCGTTTCATCAGTTTAGGGTAAATCAACACAGGCAACAGACTCTTTCAAAACTTCTTTTGTTGTGCAGTAGCTTGAACCCAAAGAGTTGCTGGACTGCCTACAGTTTACTTATCTGGCCCCCAAACTGGAGCTCACTAGTCACATTTGACTTCTTCATTAAGGAGTAATAGGTGTTTCATGATAACGCCCAAAAGAGTGAGGATGCTGAGGACCAGCAGGAAACTGTGAGAGAATCACAAGTCCCATCAGTGCCTGCAACAGGACTCTGCAGAAGCCCTGCGTCCAGTCAGGGCCCTTGAATCCCCTTCCAGAGAATGAGCAACGAGCATTTACAAAAATTCTTTGAAACAATCCAGTGGCAAATTTCTCTCTCTCTCTCTCTCTCTCTTTTTTTTTTTTTTTTTTTTTTTCATATGAGATGACTACCCAGAAGAGCAGGAGGTGATAATAGCTGGACCACAGATGAGAAAGCAATAAAAGTTTCGAGGAACCAGAGAATGAAAACAGCATGACTCTGATCACTAGGCAGTGTTGTGAGTAGGAGATGGCAGCTTTTGATTTTCTGAACCTTGCACTCTCCTCTGTTTGTGCTGTTCTGTTGGTGAAGAAATTAGGCTCCGTTATCAGTTGGATGTGTCACTATTTTGCTGCAGCTGTAAAAGTGATTGCAGCGCAAGTGAAGACAGGTTTATGTACTGAGTTTCAGTTGTCTCTGAGCTTTCCAAATTAGAAGGTTGCAGGTTTCCTCTCAGTCCATTACAAAAAAAAAGAAATATGCAGCAGTTTGTGCCTTAGGTTTAGGAGAACAGTCATGGGAATAATGCACATCTGCCTCCTCTCTGCTCTTTCCCACCCAAGGAGCTGCTGTCTGATATGGCTGGGCTGATTCTTATTGGCATGACTTTAACCTAAGACGACCTCTGCAGTCTATGGGAGACTCCAGTGTTGTTGAGTTTTTGTTTGTTTGTTTGTCTTCACAGATGGTAAACATCTAAAATGTTTATTTCTGTAACTTTGAAATAACCTGTGTCCTTGTTTATGGGTCAGTCAGCCATATTTTCTTTTTTCTCACTTTTTGTTTCTCTGATACAATGCCTTGTTTTAGACTGTTAGAGGACAAAGTGATTAGCAGAAACGGAATTGTAAAATGAGGAAGACTTGCTGCTTAGTCTAGTTGGATGTGAGCCTAAACCACTTTTCTCGTTAAGTTTACAATAAAATGCCTTTCATACACATAGGGAAACTCTAACTTATTCAATTTTCCTTGCTGCAGAGTGTCCCTCGCTGACTGACCCATGCTGCTATGCTTTTGTTATAAATCATAGCCAGAGTGGGAACATCGAGCTGATATACAGCTCTATTCAAATCGCACTTGCTTTTCTACCTCTGGGGAGCTTGCTTGTTATGGAGACTTGCAAGTTATAAATAGGACAACATATAATGAGCTTCATTGCAAAGATATACCAGAAAATATTTTCTCTGTAGGGAGAGAATCTTTAAAAAGAGCCTTTTGATTTTCCTGCCTCAGTACATACTTCTGCTGTTCCCTGTCCTGAGTATCCAACGACTCAACCAGAGCGGCAGGACTCAACGCTTCAGAACTCACTGCTTCTTTCCCCTGCCTTGCCAGTGTTTCAGTTTGTTCACCTGCAGAAGAAGGAATGTCTCTCCACTCTGATTATACTTCGAGGACCTGTGCACAGCCAGCATGAGATAGTATTACCACACAGGACAAGGGCTGTCTCCATCGGTGTAAAAGATCTCTGAAGGTATTTGAAGCTTCATCACGCCAGAAGCAGAGGAGAAAATTAGTTGTGACTTGGTTAGATTCCTTAACCTGTTTTCTCTTCTTTCTCCAGATTATCTCGTATAACTATTATGGAAGGTAGAAGCTTCCCCCTGCTTTGCAAACCTCCTTTTTCCTTCTGTTACTGATATCACAGTCTGAGCCACAGAGAAGAAAGAAGGGAAGGGAAAAACGGTCTTAGTGCCCTGGTGAGGATGAAGACTGGTGAGGATTCAGTGATGGAGCATGGGTAGAGTAGTTACCTAGAATAGTTTAACAGTCACAGTGAATTCAGACACAAACCAGCTTCTCTTGTATACTCAGTCCACCCTGGCAGTCATACTGCACAAGAACATTGACATGAGCTTTCTGGACAGCTTTAATAGCTGATAGGCAGTGAGAGGAGCACTGGAGACCTGCATTCTGGTCTTGACATTGCCACTGACTGGGTGAGTGACCCTGAACTTACCACTCCATCTTTCTGGGGCAGTTTCCCCCCACCTCCCTGGCTTTTTTTATCATTGTGAATCTTGACAGGACGGATGGCTTCTTGCTGTGTGTTAGTATCATGTCAGTCGTTATCTCCTGTCTTACCTGTGGTCTCCAAGTGCTGCTATAATCTCGTAATTCCTCATATTCATAGAAACGATACTCCTGTTGAATGCAAATCTGTACCACTATATTACTACTAATACATCATTCACACCATTGTTTTTCTGAGTTCCTGCAAATTTTTGTGTGAAGCCGTAAATAGGAGCAGGGAAGTACTGAAAGTACTCTAGATCATCTGGAGATGTGAAGTAAGTAAACATAAATCATGGAACAATAACATCTTAATTTTTAATGTTTTTCCTTTTCCTGCTTTTGTGATGGATTTTATTCCTTCCCCTTAAAGTTCTAGTGGCGGTTGGCTGTTACACGCAGCCTCCATTAGGAGAATATACTTTGTTGCTATAGCAATTCTTTCTCACTCTGATATTTTATTGCACTTAGAAGCTGCTGGCAGGAAAAAAAAAAAAAAAAGGCGGAAAAAAAAAAAAGCAGCAAAACCCAAACCCAACAAAAAAAAAGCATCACTGACCTCCTTGTAAATGGCCAGCCTCCCTGATCGCTTATTTCTAAAGAACTTTTAACTATATCTCACAGCCATCTATATTCTGGTAAACACTTTGCACAAGGCACTGTCTAGAAAGGTTTATCATTGCTTTCTAAGTGGCACACTGCACACAGCAGGACATGCTGCAGCACAGTGTCTGACATAGCAGATATAGATTACCGTTAAGATAAATTCATCCTTTTTGATCTGAACATTTCACCAGCTCCAATTTGAAGTCTTGATATCGCCCTGTCAACCAAAGGGGATGTTTTTCAGCAAGGGAAGAGTTATCAAAGGTTGCCTCAAAGTTCCTTTCAGAATGGTTTCTACAAAAGCAAAGATAAATACTTATTGTGGGTGAATGTAGGGCTCATCAAAAGTGCTAGACTAAAATCCCTGTAGACATAAGGTCTCTGTTCAGCATCACATACTGAACAGAAGCTTTAAGTTTTTTCTACTGTGTCAAAACCAGATGCCTAAACCTTCAACTAATTAGGCAAGAAATGGTCATTAATTCTGTCTTCTGCTGACTGCAGGCGGCTGTGCTCTCCCACCCAGGATGCCAGAAGTATACTCCCGGGAGTAACTGTTCGTAGGGGGCCAGGAGCAGGGCCAACTATGCTCCCCTGGATGTGTAACCCAGCCTAGGAACCAGGAAGAGGACAGCTCCATGGGAACCAGCAAGAGGGCAACTCCGTGGGAAGGAAATGAAGTGAAGCTAAGCACAGCACTTTTCTTCCACCTCCCCCAGTCCTGAAGGTTGCATCATTCTCATGGGTAAGGTACTGCCTAGAAATAGTCGCGTCAATCATGTTGGGGCACATGGCCTGCTGAGGGCTGAGGAGAACACAAGGTGAGCAGTGGTGGCAGAGACCATTTCCCTGCCCTTAGCTACCCATGTGGGCAAAGCAAATGGCATGGGAGGGAGCAGGAGAGCTGGCTCCACAGATGAAGCACTGTTCTCAGCCTTGCCAGGTCCTGGGGACTCCTGGCTCCACACAGCAGCATTCGGAGAAGCACAAAAGGGTGGCTGCATCCTGCAGCTTTGTCCTTCTTTCATGAGTCCCTTTGTTGTTCTGAGGTTCAAGTGGGGCTGGCCACGTCCTGTTCCATCTCCCCCTCTGCATTGCTACTGGGAAATGTTTCCATCAGTAAGGCCAGGAGAGTGAGCACAGCTCTCACCAACGCTGGCACAGCCTCTCACCTCCTTCTCTGCGTCTGCATCACAGCTCGTCAAGGAGACACAAACGAAAAAATTGCTATTTCACAGTCCAGTGACTGCGAGACTTTGTGTAGCCAGAGGGTGAGGCATGAGGATGTGATGGGGGAAAAAAAATACACAAGGTCAACTGCTGCAGGACTGAAAGGCAAGGAGGAAAACCCAGCGGAACAGGCTTTGTGGCTTACCTTGCCCTGTGCTCTCACTGCACGCCGCTTTGTCTTGCCAGGGACCTGCTGTGCATCCCAGAGCAGAGTCTGGATGCACACTAACATGTTCGGGGGGAATCGTGAACAAAAGTAGCAAGTGTGTGTGACACTGGCATAGAGGGGATTCAGAGGAACATGTCAGGCTTTGAAATGGAGCCCTGGGTGCTCGTGGGCATCATCCTGCTTTTGGGACTGGACTAGGACCTACTGATTGATTGCACGGGGAGCAACTTGTAGGCATCAGACAGCAAACCAAAAGGAAACACATGGCTCGCAGCTCGGGTAGATTTGAATCATACACCTGCATATGCCTGGTTGTCATTAGTCAGATCCATTAAATCAAAAGTGTTCAAATTCCATGTTTCATTTTCAGCCTGAGGTTATAATTGTCTTTTTTTTTTTGTCAATATACACACAAGAGGAGAATATTCAAATAGTCCTAACTCAATTTACTTACTGTTTATCATTATCACAACAAAGCCCTTACTATTTAGGTGCTTAGAATTTTGGCAAATACGGGCAGGCTGAAATTTTGCATGCTTGGACTCGGTCCATAGGCAGAGCTTTTGGAAGCTGGAAGTAAAACTTATTCAATGATCTTTAAATTGTGTGTGTTTCAATGACATATATTCCCCCCAAAACACAGCATGTTGTTGTTTATCCTTGTACTAACATAAAAATGGGTGAGCTGAGTCATTTAAACTGTCTTGATTTGTAAATCTTTGTAAGATTTACAAATAGAACTAAAAAACGGTGCAATTTTGAAATAAACCACTTGTCATGCTAAAACAGCATATCTTTTTCCAGACTTTTTTCCCCCACATATACACAGGAGACCGAGGTGTTTGACTCAATAGTTTAAAATATGTGGGCTTTTGCGAGAACCTATACATTTATTTGAAACTACAAGAATTTTTGCTGATACCTCGCTAGCAGCCATACAGCGCCTAAGGAGATTCTTTCCCCAAGATTCTTTCCTTCCTCTCTACTCTGCCCTGGGGAGGCCATATCTGGAATATTGTGTCCAGTTCTGGGCCCCTCAGTTCAAGAAGGACAGGGAACTACTGGAGAGAGTCCAGTGCAGAGCACAAACATGATTAAAGGAGTAGTACACCTTTCTTATGAGGGAAGGCTGAGGGAGCTGGGTCTCTCTAGTTTGGAGAAGAGGAGACTGAGGAGTGACCTCATTAATGTTTATAAATACGTAAAGGGCGAGTGTCAAGAGCATGGTGTCAGGCTCTTCTCAGTGACATCCAATGACAGGACAAGGGGCAATGGGTGCAAGTTGAGGCATAGGAAGTTCCATGTAAACACAAGAAAAAAATTTTTTCACTGTGAGGATGACAGAGCACTGGAACAGGCTGCCCAGAGAGGTTGTGGAGTCTCCTTCTATGGAGACATTCAAAACCTGCCTGGATGCGTTCCTGTGTGACCTATTCTAGGTTCCTGTACTGGCAGGGGAGTTGGACTAGATGATCTTTTGAGGTCCCTTCCATCCCCTAACATTCTGTGATTCTGTGAAAACAAGTGTCTCTAGTGTTAAGTTCTCTGTTGTGGGAGCTTTTGTTTCCCAGCAGGCTTGTCTGGCATTTACCATTCAACAGATGCTGGTCGTTTAAACCTTGAGGCGAAGATTTTTAACTAAGCTGCAGCTTGCTCAATCTTTTCCGGCTGGTAAAAGATTTGAACTCCTGTTATTTTTTTTATCATTCATAAGGGTGGATCATGGTCTCCCATCAAAGACGCCCTGCTGAGGCTTGGAAACCAGCTGCAAAGGGTGTGCTTTCTGCTCACCAGCACGTGGTTGAAAGAAAGAGCAAGTGATTGGGGCCCCAGAGTGGAGATCTGCTCTGACCTCCCACTCTGGTTGGGTTTCACAAGGTTTTCTGCTTCCATAGCTTGGTGCCCCTTGAGAGTTATCCAGTTCCTCATGCAAAGTACCTATAATTACTCCTGCTTTACAGAGAGGGATTGCAGTTTGCCCAAGATTAAAGGGGAAGGGAGACCGTGACCAGAACTGAGATTTCAGCCCTCGTTTAGGCTATTTGATTTCACAATGTTAGCATTGTTTCCCTGCTACACTCTGCAATGAATTGCTGTGATTTCAAAAAACTATTATGTTTTTGACAGGTAAATTCTAACTGAAATCTGTAGGGAAAATTACCATGACCACCACCCCCATTTTAGATGGCAGCTATATTAAATAAAAAACCTATCTATTAGGAAGGGCTGTCTACTGCAATCTGCTGTGTAAGGATCAGGAGAGCTGCATTTCGTTGAGCAGCTGGGAAGCATAGACTTTTAAATTCTTTTTCTTTTTCATTTATGAGTTTATTTACATACCTTCTTAGAATTGCCAGACACTTTCTTGTCATGAATTTCCATGGGGGAGTTTTACTAAAAAAAAAACGTATTGGCAAAACCAAACTAGAAGCTCTGCTATATTCTTATCCATCAGGGCAAGGTTTTTTTCCTCATATGTGCAATTTCAGTAAAAAAAAAAAAAAAAAGGTGTAACATTATTTATGAGACAGATTACAGAATATTTCACAATAATAAATTTGATCAATCATAACCCAAAGCAGTAATGATAATGTTGTATTTCAGAACGTAGTACCTGTAGTCAGTAGCTGCTTCAGTGACTGTACATGTGGCTACCTGCCACAGCGGATGTACAACTTAGTGATGTTAAACATCATGGAGTGTATCAGAGAAACATCATTTTGATATGTTGATCTCAGTAAATATGCCCAAAATTTAGAACATAAACCGAAGAACTTCATACCAATCTCACTTTGAACAAATACAATGAGGCCAGTCCCTCCACCTGCAACTGACAGCCAGCATTGTGGATGTGACTGCTGAACTCACGCAATGAGGCATTTCAGTACGGTGCGAACAGAACCTGTGTGCAAGGTGCTACTGCCACCCATTTGGCAGAGTGATGCTGCTGTGTCCGCAGCTGGGAGTCCTAGCTGCTGTTCACTGCTTTGCCAAGAGCCTCCCAGGTGGACTTGTACAACCAGTGATATCCCTCTCTGCTTTAGTTCATCACTTGTAAAGGGAATAATAATGGTTGCCCACCTCCAGATGCGTTAATATTTATGATGCATGAGTTCTCCAGTGAGGACCACAAGCATCACTCATCTATGGTCTGTAGAAACTGGGTTTCTTCACTGCTATACTCAGAGCAGGGAACCTCTCTAAAGCACACCCTAGTCTAAAGGTTTTTCCACTCTGATTCTGTGTCAAGTACAAGGATTTTTTTTTACAATCAATCAGGGATGTTATCCCACGTGCAAGTCCTCTGGCTTTGTTCCCAGCAAGAGAAAGTATCATCCTAAGAAACTTTCTGCTTGCATACTGTGATCAGGTATGCTATGGGAGTGGACAAAACAAGATCCAGTGACCTCTGTATGAAAAACACAACTAAGGTGAAGTTTGCCATTAGTTAGCTAAAAGGGACAAGTAAGAGAGTTCAAAGGAGCAATATAACTGGCAACAAGCACTAAGAAAAAGCTCCTTAATAAATGCCACACCACAGCTGCAAAACAGCAACAACAACAGCCCAGCCGTCATTGGGTTTCATGCTAGATAATGTAGAGGTGATAAACCGACCTTAATGCCTAAGTAATTAACAGGGAAGTATTTTTAATATGACAACTAACACTGAGCTATGACTATTACTGTAGCACTAACAGCTGAACAGCTGTATTATTATCTGTGTTTTTTTCCTATGTAATCTTTTTTAGTGTGAAATGTCTTTAATTTTAGTTTGCTGGAAGAGCTGTGAAGTGGCAGAAGCCATTGGATATAAAACATCCACTAGCTTACAGAACGTGCACTTTTTTATTTTTATACAGGGTAGTGCAGTATGAACAAGGGCCTGTTATCAATTGCTTGAAGTAACTTATATGCTGCAGTTTTTCTGTGCTTTATTCCAGAAACAATAACTATATATCTCCAAACCCTAGTGTATCCCTCTGTAGGAACAGCAAGAAGGAAAAACACAAAGTGTTTCTTCTTATAACATAGAATAGCCTGGTGTAACAGATATATGTTGAGAGTGCTTTGAAATGACGCTTACATAATATGAGGCTATGTTTACATCTTAGTATGTCCCATCAAAAAAAAATCTGTCTCCCTGTTCAGAACAAACTATTTTAGCGGAATATTTACAAGGTAGCTCCTTAAAACCACACTTGCATTTTTAAGTGTTGTGAAGGAAAGGCAAATGGGAGGTGTAGTTTGAAGTTTTAAAAGGGTATATTGAATTAAACTGAGTCCACTGTACTCAAATCATTAGATGTTACCATTTCAGGCACATCAACATGCAGAAATTCAGTAAACATCATGCAGTAACACACGGTGTTCCAGTTACTCCAGGCTACCATTTCTGCTGTTGAGGGGTTGCATCTATCACATGCTGATGTGATGAACCATCAGTTTCCATCAGAACAAAAAATACTTGGTGCTGCAGCAGCTTCGGATCCAAGTGGATTACATTCCTCTGTTTCAATGTTTTTCTTGTTTTCTGGGGATTTGGAGCACAGTTTGTCTTCCTTTAATTTTTAGGAGAGCTTTGGAGTTTTTGTCTCACTTGGCATAGTAAGGTATAGCAAGACTTCATTTATGGTTATATACCCTATGTTTTTAGAGAAAACATTGCAGAGAGAACAATATTATTTTATGAAGGACTCCCTTTCTGCAGGTGCAGCACATAAACCAGGTTCCCCAAACCTCATGCTCAGGGGCTCAGCTCAATCCCTGTTTGTTCAAAAACTGATGGCTAGAAAATCTGTGATGAATTACTTACCTGTCTGGGAACAGTCTCTCCCATAGACCAGGTGCCAGCTGGCTGACCCCAACCACAACTACCAGGGATGGAGCTCAGGAACCGACTAGGTGAAGCCAAGTCTCTGGGTGCAACACAACTGGCGTGCACTTCCCACTAGCCCAACACTGGTTCTGATCCAGCTGCTGTGTCCCAGCAAGCCCTTTCAGAGCACGTCACCCAACAGAACTCAAAGGCTGCCCTTGGTTGTTCTACTGACTGATTGCACCCATTTTGAGGAGGGCAGTAGAGGAGGAAGGTGGCTTTCTGCCACCTTAATCTTCCCAAATGCTTTGTTGACTGCAAAATGGATCAACCACGTTTGTCAGAGAAGCTACACTTCTAGAGGAGTTAAATTTTCAACAGCAGCCACTCTATTTGGCTACCACAGTTTTCAGGCACTGCCTTGGGATATCAAAGGCTTCATTTCAGTGGCCAGTTACTGATCACTGTGGTCATGCTGGAGGTGATCGGTGCTTACGAATATCAAGACCAAGTTGTCTCAGATGTGACACCAAAGAGCTGAGGCAACAGAAATGAAAAGTAATACTTGAAATCTGGGTCTAATTAATTTTCATGAAAGCAAAGCTTATTGTAGAGGTATGATATACTCTGCATATTTTTGATAAAATTTTTGAATGTGACCTACATTTTCTGTTTAAGTTTTCGTACCTGGTGCTTCCTCTTTGTTTCATGTCATGAATGTGTGCCTGAGAAAAAGGTCCTTATCTTTGTGATTCCTATAGCAGCATGATACGAACAGAGTCAGAAACTGTTTTTAAAGAGCCTAGCCTCGCAATTAGTTGATGCGAAACAAATCATGTCTAGAGTTGCTTTCTCACATCCTTTGTGTCCTTTGTTTACAATTTGCACGTCATTTCAGTCAAAGCCCGTCCTGCAGTAGAGGACAACATTGACAGGTAGGGTTCCTGCCCTGGTAATTTGTGGTCTTGATGCCCTGCATGACCAACTGGAAACAATACCCAATATTCAGTGCTAAGAGGGGTTCTTGCTGAGCTCACTGCAAACTACGGGAACTCAAGAGGAAGCTCACCAGGATCACTTAGCCGCTTGCTGGTTTGTAATTTGGGAGGTGGTTTTTTTGCTTAAAAGCAAAACAAAAAACACAGCAATCCCAATGACAAATGTTTCCCTAGATTCAGCAATTTGCCAGCATGATGAGCTTAACTAAAATCAGCAGAACATTTTGGTTATGTTGTATTCTTTCTCTCTAATGGGTCACCCTTGCAACCTGCCTTAAATGAAGCCATGTGGTGCATTTTGGAGACCAATTTGTGCTGGCCTGCAGACAGTGGTGCATGTCTATCAAATCAGGGTCTGACTCACTGCTGTGAGCTGGAGAAGGAGGAGAGAGCTAGTCCCCTCTGTTGTTGCCCTTGTACAGGGTAAGCCATTCCCTAGGAGCAATGAAATACATTTCTGTATGAGCTCAGCAGAAAGCTAGAGGTACTTGCGCATCTTGACTGAGTTGGTGAAGGGCCCCATGCTTCCCTTCTCTATCACCATGATCTCCAGGGAGGAACCACTTTGGTCTTCAGGGGACACAGGTTATTTGTCTTGCTTTCAAGTGCTCTGTTTAATGCTGGCTCTGTGAAAGGGTTTTGTTTGCATCTCTGAGCACTTTGCTCAGCAAATGACAGGGCTCTGGGTTTTTCGTGCTGGCAGTTAAGACTTTTCACCATGGCTGGGCTATTTTCTAAGTAGTGTGTGAGCACAACAATGCCCAAACGCCTTTTGTCCAGAGCTGCCACACAGATTTTAACTGAATGTGCTGCCTCTCATCACCTCAAAGAGGTATATGTGTATGAATGAATTTTAGCCCAACAACACAGCCATGACAGCGATGTATTTATTCCACTTCACAAGCAAGACAGTTAGCACATCAAGCCTCTACAGCTTCCACCAAGCCGTTGCTGAACCTGATATCCTGGGATGCATTCGAGCTTCCTCTTCTCATCTTCTTGAGCATCCCAGCAGGCTCAGCTTTCCATCTTTTTTTTTAATTTTTTTTTTTTTGCCTATAGCTTGGCATATCCCTCTAAGTCAGCCTGACTCTTGTGACTGCTGAAGAGTTTCAGATGCTTTATGACATTAGGTGTCACACTGTGACTGAAGCTGTGCAAAATAGGTTCTGCTACAGTCATTTGACAGCTGTCCTGAATCTTGCTGTTAGTTTGATGGGTCATGTGCCGTGTCCTAGTGTAGGCCTTGGTGCTGAGAAGTGTCCCCTTGCTCTTGATAATCCTGTCACCAGATTTGCAGAATGCATGGGTAGATGTCACTGGTGCTATTATTCAACTCCCTGGTAAACTAAGGGGTTAATCTGAGGTTTCTGAGGGCACACTCTGCCTCCTGAGTGCAGGAAGAGAGAGACAGGGGATTTATTTCTGTGTCACTTAATCTTAACACTAAATTGAGATATAAAGGTAAAAGGGCTTGGCGGATTATCCCGCTCCTGTATTTTGCTTTCAGTGTAAGTTCTGGGTGTTATTCTGTTGACAAGAGAAAAAGTACATTCTTTGAAATGATTTCTCACATCTACCTTTCACTCATCTTCCTCCTGATGCACTGAGAGAGGTGAGAGGTGCCATCACCAAGGGCTGGAAGTCCAGTCTGGGTAACTGAAGACTCACGCACAGCTCCCGACAGGGCAGGCTGCAGCTTTTCCACAGGCAAAGGGCTATCAAACCAGCCAAAATGAGGTGCAAGTTTGTAATGAGCCTAATCTCATTAAACAAAGTGTTAGGAGAACTGGAGATAGTATTCATTGCTATCAGCTGCCTGATGACCTTCCCAGGAGGCACCTCTGGGCTTTTTTAATTCCTTGGAGGAGAGCATGAGACTAGTTCCCAGGCCAAGAATCATCTTTTCTGCTTTTTTTCTCTCCACGAGTACTTTCTGGTGCCTGCTATCTCTCAGGTAGGTGTAAAGTCATGACTAGCTCTCCTATTATGAAAAATGCAGAGTACTTTTTTTGTGTACTGGGATCTACTATCTGGAAATTTGCTTAGCAGACTGAAAGCCTGCTATGTGCTACTATAGGAATGACTCCGATTTATAAGTTCACTTTCAAAATGTGGTTTCTTTTGTTGTGCTTGGTCCCAAGGTGCTGATTTACAGTGAAAAGACTTAATTGTGTGGCTAGAGACTGTGTACTTGCTCTAACAAAAATGCATGATTGTAACTTTGTTCTGGTCCAGCCTTAAGAAGCTCAGATTCATGAGATGCTTCTGCACTTGTCCCAGCATTTCTTCATGGTTTACCTGCCTTATGGCACCTGTTTTGTGTTATTGTATAGTAAAGACAATCAACTCTGCGGATGAAAGTATGGTCCCTTTAAAGACTATTTGTATAGAGTCTCAACTGTGTACCAAAAGCCCCAGCTGAAGTACTTCTGTACTCCTATCATGATAAGAATGAGGCCAACCACACAGTTTTCTTGTGAATGGACTATTGCTAATAAGCTGTTATTTAAACACAATCTGTGACGAGTTTATGGCAGAGGGGACTGTAGGCTAGAGATGGAAAAGTAATAATGTCATGTCATGGCTTTTCTTGGCAGGAGGTGGGGGTCCTCCCTTCCTCCTCAGTGTCCAAGTCTGTGTTACTGTGTCTGTACCCAAGTTAGTGGGGAGGGAGCCTGTCCTGGGAACAGTATTACCGTTCTGGATTAAAAAGTGATGATTTTGGGGCCTTTGCTTTTTTTTCTTCAAGTCCATAGAGCCTTGCTGGCCTGATGTCAGGGCTCTCCTCTGAACCTGCCACAGTGGTACAGCTGAAGGAATCAAAAAAGCCAGAGAGGGAGAAGAGTAGGCATGTCTTAAATTGTCTCCGCTGTCAGGGAAAAGGTTAAATCACACTGCGCAGTGAGTGACTTACCAAGGTGGAAGTAATATATTGAGTTGAGACCCTCTGCAAAATCAGATGTTGGTGGTTTTCGGGTTTTTTTTGTAGTTGGTTGAGATGTTTGTTGTTTTTGTTTTTTTTTTAACCAGAAAGTAGCCCAGATATGCACTTTATTACAGCTGTAGTGTAATATGTCTTACAGTTAAATACTGTGATGTTTACAGCACAGTAACATTATGGCCTGACCTAAACCTACAGGGGAAAGTCAGGAGTCCTATTGAACACAACAAGGTTGAATAGTGAGTCACCAGCACTTCATTTTATTCTGCTAATAAATAATGCTCTTTTCCTAATGAAATGAGGAAAGCTGGTATTGTTTAAGATCTGCATAACTTAATATTAAGGTCTATACCTTATGGAATAGGAGTTTTAAGGAAAAGCTAATGTTAGCTTCAGCTGGCCTGTCAGTATTGCTATTTTGATTTTCTTTGTTCAAAAATAACTGTTGAAAGATTTGCTAATTTGCAGATAGACCTGTGCTTATATAGCTCTAAGTACACGTTTTTTTTGAAAGAAACTACGCCCTTGGCCATAGGAAGTTGTTTGTTTTTTTTCTGCCCTTCTGTTTCTTGTTTGTGGCTTATTACAAAACTTACAACGTGTCTTCAGTAGGTCAGTGAAGCAAAATGGACAGTAAATTTGGCCTTAAAATCTATATTGATAAGAAAATTTCCTTGGAAAAGACTACTGTAGGATTTTTTTGCTGAAGGCAAGACAGAGAATGGAATTTGAATCTGAAATCTAGACTTCTCCAGAGTCCTACATCCAAAACACAGCTTTCTAATTTGATTTAGGTAGTAAGGCATTTGCACGTGCATTATTTTGGCTGGCAGGTAGCTGATTTGAATCCTACCTTATACCACAAAGGCTTGTCAGTGTAGTTTTTTCTAGCAAGCCCTCCCACAGCAGGCAAAGCTTATAATAACACAATATTCCTTTTGTTGGGAAAACTTGAAAATGCTGCTGTGAAAACAAGTTTCACCTTTGAGTATTTTTTTGTGTGTGTGTTGCTTTTGCATATATGTATATGCCTGTCTTTGAATAGAGACCTGACTTCAGAGGTCCAAAGCTGATGCATGTATATGCAGTTAAGAGGACACTTTTCCCATGGGGTAGGTATCTGTAAAATGTAAATGTATTATGTAAAAGAAAAACTTTATGGCAGTGTTGGAGCATTGAGTACTAAGCCTGAGCCTTTGCCATAAGTGTTGGCTTGGAAGTTAGAAAGCAGTTGCTAGTGAGTCAGCAGGCAGATGGGAGTTACATCTGGAAGCATCTCTGTGGGGTACAGGGGCTTCACTGCAAAATCCCTTTCTTGTCCATCTTTGGGAGAAGCTGCTCCTGCTGCTCTCCCCAGAGGTGATACAGAAATACGCCTGCGACAAGCAGAGACAAGGAAGAGAAGGCAGACCTCGGTACCAGAGGTGGGTTCACAGTAGTTACTCGGTCTTGTGCAATCTTCAGAGCAGAGCCCAGGAGCGAGGACTGGTTTGTTACTCTTCTGGGG
Source organism: Baryphthengus martii (assembly GCA_013396935.1). Classification (NCBI taxonomy): domain Eukaryota; kingdom Metazoa; phylum Chordata; class Aves; order Coraciiformes; family Momotidae; genus Baryphthengus; species Baryphthengus martii. The sequence goes on along the minus strand of VWZK01005440.1, from coordinate 29,080 downwards.
ATTCTCTGGGTTTTTGTTTCCTGAGCTAAGGGGCCCTGCCACACAAAAATGAAGGTCTTTAAAATGTTGATAAGAGCACAAGTAAGAACCCCTGCTCGGGTTTACTCTACATGGTAAGCCTAGTCTTATTTCTCTTTCATCCAGGCTGATCCCTGCTAGCTAGCCAGGCAGCTACCTGCTGCTGCTTCTAGTCAGCTCATGCTGGGATGATCGTTGGCTTAGCAGGATGCATGTTAAGTGGCACTAAAAATAAATAGGAAATTGGGGGGTTTGGCTCTTTTTTATTTATTTTTCTTTTTTTTTCTCTCCTTTAAACGAAAGAAATTGTTAAGCTCTTACAATTGTTAAAACAGAAACAAACCCAAGAAGCCCCTAAATTGTGAGTACCTTCTGCAATCAGCATTACATGAGGAGGAGATGCCGTCCTTGGTGGGTGCCGCAGCAGAGGCATCTCCCAGGCGAGCCGTTACATTGCCACGAGGCGCTCTGCAAAGCGACGCTGCTGTCTGATGCGGAACACCCAAAGTCGCTCTGAAACGTTGCATAAGCACTTTCAGAAATAACATCTTTCAACTGAGGCTCCCCCAAGCCTAGGGTGGGGTTAACACAGAATTTAATTTTGAATGACCCATTTGCAGGAGACAAATGAGACCATCCTGACTCCTTCTTTTCTCCCCTCAAATGTTGTAGCTGTATAGCAGTTGTGCCAGACTGAATGTTGACAGTCTTTATCATAATTTGTCTGTACTAAAATTAATACTGTACTTCATGTACTATATTTATATCTATCTATCCTCTTTCCTGTCAGATAAGTTCCAGTGTGTGGGATACATAACAAGATTGACTGAAAAAAAAAATAAAAAAAATTAACCCCGTGAGGTCTACTGCTTCCTACAGGTAGGGAAGCTTGATGGTATTTTGATACCATCCCTGTTATGACCTGCTTTGCTTTTTTGCCTGACTTTTTATTTGCATTGTCTTACTATAAAACTATAGTGTGGAAGTTGCAAAATCCTTTATTGTGAGGTTTATACGCAGTGCAGCAATGCAAAGCTTCTCACACTGTGAGTGCTGTCTAGAGCTTTGTTTAAGAAGTGGCTCTAGAAACAAGTTCAGCTGTAATTATAAACCTTATAAGAAAAACTAAAAATATAAAAGCAATATTTTGAGAGTTAGAACTTCTTCTTCTGATATCAGTTAATAGATTTAAATCCAAGGAAAAATGTTGAATCTGCTTCACACTTTTTGGCAATTACTTGCTAATTGGAATATACGGAAGGATAAGGAAAGACTTCAAAAGGACACAGGGGGATGGATCCAGATTAAATATTTTTTCTAAGCAGCAGTAGTTAAAGGCACCTGTAGCATGCCCACAGTTAAGAAGCAGCCTTGACTTCTGGGAGGGGTAGGGGTTAACAGCCATCTTGTACAATTGTGCCCAGCTGTGAAGGAGGTTCGCTCCTGGGCTGAAGTACTCTTCTTAGTATGAACAGGGACGCTGCAGCTAAACCTTTCCTGAGACGAGGCCTGGAGTCCTGTTAATGGTTACAGTCCAGGAGACATTCCTGTCCATTCTGTGGAGGTAGGAGCTGGCTTGAAGTTTCTCTTCTCTGGTGGTGTGAATTATGGTGTGGAGGTGCCTCTTTCGTGTTCTCTATCCTGACTGCATAGGGAAGCTGGTGAGATAATTCAGTATTGCCCTAGTTACCCTTCCTAGAGGTAATTGCTGTTGTCTCTTTCCAAAGGGTCAGGCAAATGGTGAAAATCTTTTAAAATATTCATTCATATATGTATATACTCATGATCAGAGATGTTTTTTTAGGTTTGTGCCATGTAAGGTAAAGAGCAGCAAGAGTGGTGAACAGGAGAGGGTCAAGACTGTTTTACACCCAGGCATGGTCTCTTTGAAAGTTCAAACAGACAAGGGTCAGATTTGAGTGACTGGCTTTAGTTTCTGAAGACCACGTTCTGCTCTAAAAGTCCTCCTAAACTTAAAGGAAAACCATTTCTTATTTGCCTATCTTTGCAAGTGCTGAGCACAGCAGGAGAGATGCTCAGCTGCTGTAAATAATCTTGGCTCTGATGTCAAGGCAGCTACAACAATTGACATCAGCTGAAGACATGTCTATAGCTAACTATAACCCACAGGTATTACAGCATGATTTACAAAGGCAGTTAGCAGCATAAACTCCTTACGTTTTATGGCTGCTGAAAAGGAGAGGAAACTGTTTGACAGCTAGTGGAGGCATATTTAGTAGCATTTTTATATGGATGAAATTGCCTAGTTAGAGGTTTTAGGAAATAGACGTGCCGTGATACGTAGCACCACATAGTTCAAGCACGTAGCACCCCAAGCATTCAGTTTATCACAATCTATCATGTTAACTTGACTAATTTGATACTGTTTTCTGCCAACGTGTTCTCAGACAATTCTGCATTGTCTGCTAATCTCTGTGATGTGCAAGCTTGTGGGAAAGACTCTAAAGAAATGAAGCTCTCGGTGCTATGGATGTGGGGGAAGAGAGGAGAACAGATCTGAGTTACATTAGTATTTTTTGTAATTCACTCTATTTTTGAAAGCAGCACTATTGTTCCCGTGGTGTGAGTAAATGACAGCAAATTTCAACTAAATATGCCTTGAAGGAAGGGTGATTGTCCAATGTCTTGCTGTGGAAGTGCTGGATAATGAGCTGAAACGTGAGTGAGAGGCAGCAAGGGCACAGAGGGTGTTTCTCCTGGAGAGGTAGGATTTTGCTTAAAGGTCCTGTAACTATCTGAAGCCTCCCTCGGGGCTGTTCCTTGCTGAGCAGAAACTGGCGACAGAAGAGATGCTGTTGAGTCTCTTGCAGTACCCAACGGCGATTTCAGTGTTTCCCAACATCAGTACTTGAGAGCTGCTATGGAGACCATGCTACTGCAAAAGCAGCTTAGGAAGGTAGTAATGGTGATAGTCCAGGGAAAACATTACTTGCCAAAACCACTAGTCCTGCTCACCAGGCTGACCTCAGGTGTATCATCTGGGTTCCTGCATCAGCCTGAGCTGCAATTCCTTGTAGTTTTCCACTTGCAGTGCTAACTAGGCCTGGTCTGTGCAAAACAGGGGTAGATAGGAAAGGAGAATACAAGAAAATAGAGAAAGGTTCCATCAGAGCTGATGGCATTCCTGTGGTGTGGCAGCCATGAGTCAAGGTATGAATGCTGACCACGAGGTAGTAAGTTGTATCTTCAGCACAGCAAGGACTGCACGTCCTGGTCTTCCTACTGAACTGGAGATGCTTTCGGCATTAGGTAGTCCCCAACAACATGTCACGACAGTGAAGAAGTGAAGGGGAAGACGTAGTTTGGTTGTACCTTCGTAAGTCTCAGAGTTTGATCTATCTATCTGTAGGACCTAAATATTTAAGGCCAGAAATGTATGCAAGGAGAGGAAGTCTGCTTAATTAGGCTGATCTAACTTGGATATTTTCATCATTAAACGTTTGTAAAGACAGCTGACAAGCCAAAGGTGATTATTTTGTCTATTATTAGCTAGTTGATGAACATTTCCTAATTGATACTGTATTTTCTCTTCCTTTAATAAACGTTACCAGTACTTATGCAAAATAAGCACTTGCAAATATTACCTGTTTAAGAGTACCCTGGGAAGACATTAGTATTCTTAGATTTCTAAGTACAGACCAGTGCCAATTTGCTTTAGTGAGTTTAAGAAAAATTCCAAAGTACTGAACTTGGAGTATCTTGCAGCCGTAGACTCCTCCCGGCAAAAAATGATGCTGCCATCAGACTTTTGTTGGTACGGCCCATCCACAACAAAGTCCAATCTTTGTCCATTTAGTATATGAAAGTGTAAACAGCTATAAAGCCAAAATGAAAACAGCTGACAAAACCTAGGGTCATAGCACCTCTACTTTGAAGGGTGCCTTTGAGGTAAAGATTGTGGTACCTTTTAATCCTCAGATGTCAACCGTAAATACACACAAAGCTCTACCAATAACTGAGCTGAAACTGAGCTGGTTTTTGTACAGGATGTTTTTTTTATAAAACAGCCAGTAGATGGATGTGGGCTTTGAACAGAGCAGTGAAAGAAGCCAGGGGAAGATCATAGCACTGAAGCAATGATATGAGAGGCACAGGTCACTGTAAGAAACCCCTTCCTGCACTGGATGTACGTGAGGAAGCTGTGCAGTGCCCTGGATTTATATTGCTTGCAATAACAGAGCAAACAAGATTTTTGTCATAAACTGTAGGTAACTTGTACTTGGTGTTTTCGACTTGCTTACAATTTACCTTGTCAAAGGCAGAGGTCCGCTGATACATCCCAGCTCGAGGGTCAGACTAAAAGATCCAGGGACTGCAGGCTGAGTTTTAGAGCATTTTCTGTCCCTGTTTCTGGTGGTGTCACGAAGGAAGTAGAACAAATACTTGGAGCACAGCAGAATTGCTCCTCTATTGATATTAGGGTAACTTCGTTGGCTAGGAGTCTGTTTATAGAGCCTGGAGTAAGGGGTAGAGCCAAGCAAATTTAAGTGTGCCTTCTGGGCTATATTTTTAGTCTGCAAACTGGTATTTTTGCTTACACAGTTGAAATACAAGGTTCCCAAGTATGCATTTTCTGAGATACAGTTGTACACTTTGTAGTATGTAGACATAGCAGAAAGCTTCCATGCTATTATGTGGGTTTGGTTTTTTTTTGGTTTTTTTTAGAAAAAAAACAAACAAACCAAAGCACAAAAACAGATTCCAGATGTATGTCATAATTCTAGGTATTTTGTTAAAAAATGTGTAAAGTTTTGTCCTGCATTTAAAGACAATGTATATATCATGATGAAAAGAGACTAAATAGAGATTGTACTGTTGGCGTCTATGTTGTAATTTTCTTGCTTCTGAGACCTGGGCTATCTGTGGATTGTGGGGGCATGTATTGTTGTTTTGGGTTTTTTAGGTCAGGTTTCGGAGGCTTCTGAAAACACAAACACAATGCATCTTGTGGAAACTGTTCTGCTTCCTGTAGTGTTCCTTAGTGTGGAAGATTTACTGCATGAAACTGTTGTGTGAGCTACAAAAGTAGAAGGCACCTGTGGCAGGGTGCTGGAGACGTCAGCCAGCCACCAAATCAGGATGAAACATCGATTTACTGTTTCTCTGTTGCTGGAAAATAACAGTCCCTGTTGTGAGCTCCAGCTTCTGCTGCATTCTGCAGTTGCAGTGTTTTCTGTTCTCACCTACCAGCTTATTTTTGTTCTTTCTGTCTGCAGTCAGGTCCTGATACTGGCTGGTGTTCCTGTAAACACTTAGCTCCCGTTTTTAACTTCCCCAAATCTGTATGGGCACCACAGAGGAGAAGATGCAGAATATTCTCCCTGTTTTGAATCTTGTCCACCACCACCTTCAACAGGCAGGAGTACTGTTTGCAGTATCAATTGTGCTTGTCCCTGCAGTCTTGTCTCAGGGAGGACCACGTACGCACAGCAGGGTTGGCACAGGGGATCAGGCTCAGCATCCCTGCCACCACTTAATTCCTTCACCAGGTTTCAAGCTTTCACCCAAAGTCTACCAGTTGCTCAGTGAACGACTTAAATTCACTGTGTTTTTCTTTGTGTGGGTAACACATACTTTCTGTAAGCTCACACTGAAGATCACTGTGCGATTTCTGCTGAAGTCTTTAAAAAAGAAATTCAGAGCAAGCTGGAATAGTTGAGAGTATTCCTTCATACTGCTAGACTGTCTGGCCAGACCCAGCTTAAAACCTGTGTCCCCTCATCTCCCTCCATAGGCAGATTTCTCTTACCATTTATCTTCATTTCCCAGTATCTTCAAATCGGGAACTGGCATCAAAGTTCCCACTTCAGAGAGTGGGCAGTGTCTAGTTTTGAAGCAAAATAGGTAAGAGGTGCTACATGGTCTGCTAGGATGAAGCCAGCTGAGAAAGGAAGCAGGTAAAAGAAGCATTCAAATGTGGGGAGAGGTGTGCAGGCTTTCTTAAGAGTCAGCCAATAATTGGAGTGTTGAAAGTTGTGGTTTGGTCTCACAACAACCCATTAAATGAGAATTTTTTTTTTTTTTTCAACACCACAGAGTAAAACTTACATGGTATAAATGTGTGTTTGAAATAAAGAACTTTTTTCTTAGTGCCAAACGAAATCTCTTGCAGATTGTATTTCTTTTCAAAATGCATTTCTTCACAGTAATTCCAGTCTGTTAGCAGTAATTTTCAGCAGCTGTTATCTTATAAGTAAATTTATCTGCTGTTGTTCTATTTTTGAGGCTTATTAATTTAAAATAAAAATGTGGAAAAAGATGTGGGGGGTGCTCCTTTCCTCTAAGACACAAATATACATGGCTAAATTGAAGACTGGGAGTTCATGCGAAAAACCTCTTTTATCCAAATGCCACTTACCAGATTATTATACTTTTACAAATATTGCAGCGGCAGAACAGATGTAAGAAAGGTGATGCAGAGAGAATGCTAAACAAGAGAATTTAAGCCTGAATTCTGTAGTTTCTGCGTATTGGGAAGAGGGATGTGCGACAGGGGAGCACCCAGGAGCTGGGAGTAGCTCAAAGGAAAAGCTGCTCCAAGAGAAGCCAAACCTGCTGTTGTTCTGCACTGCTGGAGTGGGTATTATAGTCCCTGTGAGGAATTTGGAGTGTGCATAAATTTATATTGCAGGTACAGGTGAAATCTAGACTCCACCGAGTTCAGCTGTGAAACTTGTGCTAACATTAGTGGCACCAGAAAGGAAAGGTTCTTCCTCGGCTCGAATTTCTCAGCAGGAGCCTGGCAGGATTTTAAAACAGAAATAAAGGAATTAAAGGTGTGCTTGCAAGGATCAAGAGAACTCTCTGCTTTGCAAATAGTACCTGGTGGTGTAACGGGAGTGGGAATCAATAGGAGAAAAGAGCAGAGCAGCTTCATTAGCATCAGTGAGAAAATAACAGCTTCTGAATGCGAGCCCTGAGGACTGAAGATCAAATTCCTGGGGTTCATCCCCTTGGCCAAACAATGTGTTGAAATAAAATAATGGCTCTGACTGCAGATGCTACAATTTAAGCAACAGTTCCATGCCAGCAATCTCTGTAAAGAGCAATCATTCAAGAGTAGGAGAAAAGTGAAAAGAAAATTAAATAGCTGGAGATGGTGTGTTCAGAGAGCACCAAGGATGCAGAACAGCTAAAGATAATTAAATTACATACAAATAAATTAGTTGCCATAATGGTCAGATTAGGAAATAAAACACAGAAGTATAATCCTGCCAAATATTTGAGTAAAGCAGCAGAACTGAAACTTAACTGAACTGACAAATGAGAGAAAGATTTATAGCTCTTGTCTAAATTTACAAACAGCTATGAGTATTTAAATTTTGCTGTCACATCTGAAAACAAACACAACGCATCATGCCCAAATCTTGTTAAAATCCTAAATTTAGCGTTTTATCTGTAAAGTTTTGAGGCAATCTTAGTTGATGACTTTGAATTAAATTATTAGACTTGATGGTTTCTGAGTCCACTTTGCATCTGGGGTAAACTTACACTCAAAAAATATCAGTGTTGTGAATGTATGAGAAATAAAACCTTGCTTATCACACCACCTGTGAACTAGATGGTGACACCTGGGTGGCTTCAGTAATAACAAACTCTCATACAAAGTGTGCCACGGCTGAGTCCTAATTTGACTACTTTGCACTTGAAAAGAAATCGTGACCCAAGATAAACAGTGAAGGGATTATCATGTTTCAGCGCTTACTGATGAATTAGATGTGGCAATTTCATCTACTTGCAGTCAGTGTCAATGCCCCTTGACTGGGGATGTTTTTAATGTGTTCAGATGGAATAGTTGTGTCTGCAGAAGGGCAGCTGGACGGTGCATGGGGCTGAAGCTGGTTAGCAGGTGGCTGGACATCCTCTGTGAATGTTGTACAATGATGCTGCCAAGGCTTGGGCTGGCAGCCGAAGGTGGTGGCTGTACTCTCTTGGTTCCCATGGCCATGCAGCTCATGGTGCCGAGGAGAGGCAGGATGCTCCTTTTTTGTGGAGTTGGAGGTATCCCTGTTTCCCAGGCACAGCCATAGGCAAGAAGGGTGAAGTCTGGGACCACTCTACTCCCTTTGGGGTGAGGATAAGTTATAATCACCTCAGGCTTTGCTTAGCCTGGAGCCTTGCCCCAGGCTGCCCCACAGAGAGTGGGTGGCTCTGCAAGAGCTCCCATGGTATCCAGTACTGGAGCCATTGGCATCTCCTGCCTTTCACAGGTGGCAGTGCTGAATTGCTTACCAGACAAAATGAGGGGAGGGGGGGGTCTGAGTTATCAGAATGAACAGAAGGAGAGGATAGGGTTCTGACAAAAGGCATGCTGAAGCAGCTTTCCCATCTCCAGCATCAGCATCCCAGACTAGGATGTGCCCTGTGGCCCGGGAACTGAGGGGTAGAAGGCCTATCACAGATGTGTGGCTATTGCCGAGGAGCTGTGCTCCTCAAATCGACGTGGACACCCAAGACAGCTCAGAGTAGGTTCTGATTTTTATTTCTTTTTATTTTCTTCAACTTCATTTCAAAACTGTATTGACATTTCCATGCGCTTCTGTTGATATCCCTGCTCTTACAGCTTGAAGCTCCTTTCTAGGATGCTATGTGTGCAGATAGGTCTGTCTTTTGTGGTGACTTTGAGCTGATTGGGAAACTATTTTTCATTTTTTTGAATGGTAAACCTCTGTGGGCTAAATTTTGACCTAGTAGAGGAGAAAGTATGAAGTAGTAGTAGCAATTGATGTATGGGGAGAAACCTGGATATTAATAAATACAGCAATCCCAATGAGGCTAGAGCAATGGAAGAGATTGATGGTTTTTCTTAGGTCGTAGCTTTGCCTGTAGCAATATTAGTGTGGATGCCATTTATTCATCAGTGTGATTTGTTTACAAAGGCAGACGTATTCCTACCTTCTTTATTATATTTTGAGCTTTTTTTCTTTTCAGCTTAGAACTTGAGGGCTAATAATCATATACTGAGGCTGCTGATGCTTTCTTATTTTGGGGGGATGATCAAGAAGTGAAGAACCCAGTGTACTTTTGATTCATGCAGTAACTAAGTAGGATGGTCCAAAATGGTGGAGATAGAGAAATTATTAGCTTGGCCTTTCTGGCCATTCATACTCTGCATCACAGAAACGCTGCACGCCCATTCATGATTTTCTGTCTGCTTTGTATTTTCCTTGTCTCTTGTAATGAATCAAGTGAGAATGTGTGTGCTGCCCTGTATTCACTATGAAAATAATTTTGATGGCTACAGTAATGGGGATGCTTAATGTTATGAGGGAACAGTATTTAAAGAATACTTTAAATAACATACTTAGGCGAACAGTTGGGCAGTCAGCACCTCCCACAGATATGAAATTATCTCTAGCTTCCAAGAAGGGAGAAAGTTTAATTTTTCACTTCTTTCATGTTTTGTATTTATTCAAGTAGTTAACATTCCTCTTCTCATTAAAATTGCTCCAAAATATGTTCTGCTGCCAGAAAAGATGGCGTGAAAGTAAATCTTTTAAATTACAGTTCAATAAATGCAGAATAAAGGCCAATTTCACCATTATTTTACTATGCTAGGAAATAAACGGCAGCTTAAACAAGCCAAGATGTTGGTTGCAATAGCATCTTCACTGCAGCTGGCCCATCACCACAAATGATTTTAGTGGGTTGTGTTACCAGCCTCGGAGCTCTGACTCTATCTGAGCTGATGCTGCCTACAAATATGTTAAGGAAGCAGGGGTGATGTTGCAGCATACACCCTCCAGAAAGTCTTGTTGTGATCCAGCTTCACAAGGGCCCTTCCCCAGCAGCTTCCTGGCCTTTCATGTGTGTATGCCACTTCCAGGTTCGTTTTGCAGCTTCTGCCCTCGGTGTGTTTTCCTCTCCCAGCCATGGCATCGTCAGGTATTAAGAGGCAGGTCTCCCCTACAGCCCCTCTCTCTGTCACATCGGTGTGGCTGCTGGCCCAGTGCCACCGTGCTGGGAGCAGGAGGCGTCCCGGCAGATGGGTTGCGGCGAGTGAGTCAGAGCTGTTGCATAAGCTGCAAGGTGGTAAACCTTGGCTACCAGAAACCCTCCCAAATCAGAAGGCTTCTACTCCTCCCCTCCCCAAAACTCATGAGCAACATGTGAAAAGATCCTAAGATTACATGCGTCTTGGGCTGGTTTGTATATTTTAGGATGCACATAGTTTACAGTTGCAGGCTGATCCGTAATCTCCAGGGCTAGAAATATAATTAAAAGGAAAGATGTGTTTGTATGTGTGGGTGGGCGTGTAATATTCTCAGGCTTATAGCCTTGAGAGGAAACAGTAAATAGCATATGAAACTCCATAAAATGGTAAGTGTTGGCAGTTTTGTTCCTCAAGGATTATGTATCAGCCTAAAGAAGTAAAACTGTGTTACTTAATAGGATAGACAGTATCCTGGAAAAAATGAGACTGGCAGATATTACATATAGGCAGAGTATGGTCAACCTTGTGTTCGGTATGATTAAGGCTTTTTGCTAGAAAATGTGTGATGAGAAATTTTCAGCAGTGAATTCTGTTCATTATTTGCAGAGGTTATAAAAATGGAAGCTTCTTTCAGGAACAGCAGGGAGCAAACGGTACTTTTGTTTCAATTGCACAAGCTGTGCCCCCTTACCCCTTCCCACAGGGCAGGAGATAAATCAGAGTTAAAATATACATGTAGTTACTGTATTTAAGAACCCGCTATACCAATAAATCAATATTTACTTGCTACATATGTAATACATAAATGACGTGTTCGCAGATGTTGAATAAGTTTCCCTAAGGAAACAGCTCAACACACTTAAGATGTTAGTAGCAATGATTAAAGTGCAACCCTAATAGCATCAGTTGAGTAGAAACAGTTTAACGGAACAGCACAGGCTTTATATAGGGTTTTCTTTAAGCTGGTATTTTTAGACTTCAGCTACTCCTGCTGAATTTACAGAGCCTTCTAGAATATCTGTTTTATTTGAAATCTGCAAGTTTGACATTAGCTTTTCAGCTAGTCCTCTGCCCTATTGCAAACCTCACCTGTTTCCTTCATCCAGCAAATACAGAGGGAAGATAACATACATAGGATTTGGCCACACTCTCATAAATTCATGGAACATGGGATTTCTTGCTGTGAGGAAAAACAACTAAATGATTGCTGCTTTATCTAGTAAAACAAATGCGTCCTTCCCAACAGAGACAATAATTCTTACTGAACTGAATGCTTATAGATTTTGCCACTAAATATCTGATTTTCAAAAGAGCTCAGATCCTACTTCAGCATCTAAATGAAGCTCTCATAATACTTGGCTTCCAGCTGCTCTTCCCAAGGACTAGATGCCCAAATGAGAACTTTTTATCCCTCCCTTGGTGTCTAAATTGGGATCTTTAGGTGTTGGGCTCGCTCAAAATTTGAAGGTATTTGAAAGAATAATGGTAAGTTACACTGGGAGAATCGCTAAAAAGCCTGGTGCTAATTACAAAGGAAATGGCAGCTTTTTAATGCTGCTGTTTTAGAAACAACTATCCACAATTAGGCCCCTAAACCCTTGATTAGACACCCTTCTTTAAATCACAGGCATCTAGATGCAGATGGAGATACAGCACCGATACCATACCCATTTTAGATTATCATTGCATAAAAGCTAACATGACTAATACCAGCTATCACTAAGTAATAAGCTATTTCCACTAAATTGCAGCAGAACTGCTGTGTTGAGAGGTAAATGTTAGGAGAAGCATTGGGAGTCTGTGCACTGATCCTCTCATGCTATTAAGTAGATGATAAAGAGATAATATGAAAAACTAAATGCTGGTGCACTAGAGTTTTTGGTGTAAAGACTTTTCTTTGTGGAAACGACAAGATCTTCCTGAGCGGTAAAGGCATAGCTGGTGACCAAAAGCAGGCTAGCAAAAGGGACCAGAGATGAAGGGTTGCAGCAGAAGTTGAGGGTCTGCTAAGGCAAATAATGAGAGTATTTAGTGTTGTAGAAAGTCTCATATATAACTGGAACTCTACGGAAGGTAAAAACAAGGGGATGTTCGGATAGTACACAGTAGGTGTCATCAACATTTTGGATGCTGTTTTGTTTACCGTCTTCCATGGCACGGAAACAAGAGGCAAATCTGTGAAACCAAAAGAATGCAACTAAAAAGGGATGCAGGGGAAAGCGTGCACAGCCTGTGAAGCTCATCCCAGCGGTATTTCAAAAGAAAAAAACAAACGCATGGGGTTTAGGCAGCAAGGATTTCCAAACTGAAAACTAACAGACAGTAGAGATGATGGCAGGGATATAAATGTTCTGGCATGTGACCTCTTGCCATAAATGGGGAGATTTGAAGAGACCTTACGATCTCATGTAACAGCCTCACAAGGGATTTTTCACCTGAAGAAGCCTATTTTGGTCTGCACTGAGAAGAAGGTGTCTGACTGCAAGGACTGCTGCCCCTGGCCATGTTGGAAGCTTCTGTGTTCACTCTGCAGCCTTGAGTCTCAGCAGCTTTGCCCTTAGTTTTATTTATCTATTCTTTCCAGGATAAATACAGTAAGGATTGCTGAGTTTCTTTTAGAACCTCCCCAATATACAGCAGGGTTCTGTGAAGCCTGCCGTGCTCGCATAAATTCCTCCCCGTGTGCGTTGTGACTTAAAATTACTGGGGGCAGGAAAGATTATTGACAACACTGAGGATAGAATAATTTTCATCACTTGGAGACTTTGACATAATCTGTGACTCAATTATCCTGGGCTGCACCCTGCAGTAGGTTAGAGATGGGGAAAGCCACATTTGGGGCCAGGCAGGCTCCCAAGGGCTGGTGTTGGCCCCGTGTTTAATTTAGATAAGACCTCTAGGACCTGTAAGTTTTATCCATTGTTGCAAGTGTTTCCTCTAGAACATGTGAAATACCTTGATGGATCCATCCTATCCAAGTGAAATAATCAGGTGGCTACTCAGATTGACATCTCTTCAGGTTTAGCCCTCCATTTCTGCTTCTCTGAAAGGAGCTGAGCTCCAGGTCAGCAGTGCAAAATTCTCAAGTAGATTAAAGTTAGAGAGGAGAAAGCAGAAAAAATGAAAGAGAAAATGACAATTTATAACCGTCTAACAACTTAGCTGATTTTTATTTTTTTTTTTTTGAGTATGTCTGCAGTATTTTGTGACAGGACATGTGCTTAGCTTGGAGAAAGAGGCAATTACATCAGGAGAAAAATCACCAAAGCATGTATGTTTGATATGATCTCCATAAATCTAGCATACATGAAGACGGTTTCAGCTGTCTCTCATACAGAAAAGCAGCTGGATTTTGAGACTAGGCCACCCACTGCCAGGAGAAAATGCTTGAATCTTCAAAACCTTTGATTCACGGGCTTTAGGAGGTGAGAATCGTACTGTCACAGCATGTGCCTGGGAAGCATGTTAAATTTCCTACGCCTCGTCTTCTCCCCCTCTCTCACAGTCTGCTTCTAAATTGACGTCTCTGCAGATAAAACTTTGTTTCTGATACCTCTACATAAATCACCCATTTTCCATTTTGACAGTTTTACTGGGAGAAAAAAAAAAAAGAAAAAGTTCTTTTTCCCCTTGTCTCTGCAGCACTGATGATTTTGTGCTCGTCCTTTCCTGAAATACCTAAGTTAATTTCGGAGCTATTGAGGAGCACTGTGTAAATGCAACTCTATAACCTTTAACCACAACACAACACCCTCCTCTCTGTAATCTCCGCCTCCTGTACCTATTCTTGAAAACTGCCTGAAGCGATGTTTCTGCCTCATAAATCTAAGCCTTTAAGAAAGGTAGGGTTGTACGCACTGTTATAGCTGAAGTAGTCAATCGGACTGATTTTTCTGATAACGCTTTTTTGATGTGTCGCTGGTTGACACCGTTATTTGTAAGAGATTACTGCACTAGTGAAAAATCCAGATATTGACCAAATGGCTATTATGGGTAAAGCTGGAATTTCCACTCATTTAGAGTATACCTTTAATTTCCAGTTTAGCTCACTGCCACTTATTCTTTGGTACCTGCCACATACAGACGACAAAGAGGGTTGTATTCTTCCTGTGTCTCAAGTCCCCCATCGCCAATTAGTACAGGAAGATGGGTTCCTTGGTGGTATTTGAATCCAGGCAAACCTAAAACGAGCAATGTTTTGTTAATATTTACATGTGAATTCTCTGCCTGCAGAGAAACCAAGTCTGCACCTGTGTGGAAAACAACCGGTAGCTTTTCATGTGCGAAACTCTTAAATGTAGCAATTATGTAAGGCACATTGTGAGGCAGCGTGGTTTATTGGTGGCTGCGTTTATTGTACCTTATGTGCAGAAAATGAATCATCTCATACAGAAATGGCTCTTCAAGGACCAATATGTGCAGCTGAGCCCAGATTTGCAGAAGAGAGAGCTGATCATCTGAAAGATAGGAAAGAGATGTCTTAAAATATAGCTGGAGCAATAATATTGCAGAACAATGGGGTGTTGTTTTTTTTTTTAGCTAATTAATCTGCAAATATTCATGTTTAGATACTCAGGCACCCAGAAAGACTCCTGACTCTTCTACGTGGTAACTGAGAGCTCTATGGTTTTTAACACATCTGAAAATCAGACTGCTTTAGGTTGATGCCTGTGTTCATTTACAGTGTTGGCGTAGTTGGCTAAGCTGTAGGATAATGGTGGAAGCCCCTTCTCTTAGAGAAGGAAGCAGGGCACGTGTAACACCAACAGCAACACGCAGGTCAAACGGACTCACACTATCAGACCAGGATGCCAAAATATTCTGCCATAGCTTTTGAAGTCCTGATCCAATTGAAGGCCAATCTGTGTGCGTGTGTGTGTGTGTGTGTGTGTTTTAAAGCACACCAGAGGTTTGTTGGCACAGAGCAGCCTGCTTTTCAAAGCAGACACATTAATCAAAGCTGCAGAGAGAGCGCAGAAATGGCCACTCGGGGTTAATGAGTGTATGACAGCAATGAAGTCATACATGTGTGTTGGGGGAAGCCTTCCCTTGAAGGGGTGCTGTGAATGTAAACATCCCTCACAGTATATACTGCATAGTTTTATGAACAGCGTATTTCTTAGTGTCCTTTTTGTTTCTTATGGGGGAAAAAAATGGAATTTATTTTTTTTAATAGTACTTTTGGAATATTGATATCACTGACAGTGTATTTGTCTCTTTCAAGCATATAACATGGTATTGGTGATTTATAACTCTATTTATCCTTTAGCTACTCATTGTCCTGATAACTTGTTGCTCAGAATTATACAATTTCCTTCCCCAAATGCCAGATGCTATGTCTTGGGTCAGTACATGCACAATGCAGATGTTTTCAGTGCAAGTGTAGCTGCAGCTTATCAGTTAGCTCGGAAGTTTCAGCAATGGAGCATAGTGACAAGTGTGATGTTCACGACAAAAGGGATGGTGTTTACCTGAGAGATATTTGCAGTCCGTTTTGAAGCCAGTGGCTTGAAACAGTGGCTATCTGCCTGCATAGACTTTTCCTAGTTGCAGCAAAGACCACTGAATTTCAGGAGCAAGAGCCTGTTTTGTATTTTTCGAACAAGCAGAACGCTTTCCTGTTCCCGCCCCCACATTTTCCTGAAATATCTTCATCCAGTTCAGGTGATGTTCTCACTTAGGAAGCTTTGCAATTCTAATCTATAGATGCTCTGCTGACTTGTATACAGCCTGCCTTTGCTGCAGAACTCACATGCTGACTTTCATGCCCAACCAAGCCAAACAAAAAGAACAGGACTTGAAAATGTGTTAGGCCCATGCTACCAGGCTTTATCAAGAGTATGAGGTTAGGATAAAGTTCTGTTCTATTTTTGCTTGGTGACCTGTCTCCTTAAGATATCCCTAGACTCCCTGCTGAGCTGTATGTTCTCATTTCATTTCTCCTTACTATGTGTTCTGCTTTATCTCCACCATTAATGGCACCATTTCTGCTGCACTTCACAATGTTTGAACAGAGGGAGCATCCAAACCTCTTACTCCTGTGTGCGCTACAAGATGACAGGAGACTTCTGGTAAACTTGTGATGTGAGATGAGAAAGAAGTGGAGCTGAAGGGAAAAAGATCTCCAATGACAATTCTGTTCATAGTGTATTGGAGTGTGAAAAGGAAAGGCAGAGAACTCGGCATAGTCACCTACAAATCATTTTGTCAGTTCTTCCTGCCAAATTCTGATGGCTTTTTGCCTTCACAACATCTGCACTAATCAGGAACTTCACTTGGAAGTAGCTTATGCAAAGTATTGTTCTAGTGTCACTCAGACAGCGATACCTTGCTAGGTGAGACAGAAAGACCCTCTGCCTATGCAGTTTGGTCAGTGATCTAGTTAGATGAATGTCTGTGGTACTTACACATCGCTGGGATACAGCTCAGGTGCATCAGATATGAGTCCATTTGGTTGTCACAAGATCATCGATGATCTTAAATTGATGAACACTGAGCAAGAGCTAAAAAGACAAATGTGATTGGAAGATGTGTCAGGAGAAAGATTTCCAGCCTGGACAAACTTCAGTATCTGGAGTATCATGTGAAGATTGTGATGAGTTTTCATTAGAAATGCATTCATGATGGAGAAGGTGAGAAGGGCTTGTAGGAGCAGAGAACCTATATAAGGAAAGTGAAATTGTTTTCACTATTTTGCCCAGCAAAACAATACCTGGGATAGGGCATGAGTGGGGCAATGATGAATTATTCAAGGAAAAAGCTGGCTTCAAGCCATGCTGGACAACCTGCTGGAGTAGTAGGGGCAAAAAAAGCTGAACTGCCTCTAAGATGATTATTGAATTGATTCAAGTGTTTATATGACTTGGTTCCTGCAATGGTATGTTTGGTCTCTCTCGGTAACCCGGGAGATTCTTCCCAGTCCCGTTTTCCCCTGACTGTTCACAAGGGAGTTGAATGATCACTGGTGTGGTAATATAATCCAATATTTTTTTTCCAACCAGCATCTAGATGAAAAAGAGAAGTGTTACTGAAGTGTTTTGTTTGGGAATTGTATTTTTATTTCTCTTTTTTTTTTCCTCCTTCTGTCCTTCATAACTTTCCTGTTCACTGTTGTTACTTATCCTTACTTTCACTTTATGGTCTGCAGTAGCCTTAACCTTTTTGCTGAACTATTTTTGTTTGGCCATTCCAAATTTTAACAGCTATAGCACCTTATTATGGGTTGTGTTAAATTTTCATTTGCGACCTGATTTGGTAATTCTGATTAGTTGACTTGCTTCTATTGAGATGTTTAAAACAAACAGAACAACACCCTCCCCCGCATCAAATGCCACCAATCTTTTTCCCCTAAAATACAGATCTTAAAAACCCAAAGAAGGTAACCATTGTTCATTTTTTTTCTTTTCATTATTTTATTATTCTGTTTTTTAAAAGCAATTATACTGAAGATAAATATGAGAGAAAAAATAAAAAATATGGTCCCATCTTAAATTTGACATGATCTGTTGGAGAGAGTCCATTGAAGGGCCACAAAGATCTTTACAGGGCCGGAGCACTTCTGCTATGAGGACAAGGTGAGGGAGTTGGGTCTCTTCAGCCTGGAGAAGAGTGGGCTCCAGGAAGGCCTTATCGTGGCCTTCCAGTATCTGAAGGGAACCTACAGGAAAGCTGGAGAGGGACTTTTTATAAGGGCCTGTGGTGACAGGACAAGGGACAACAGTTTTAAACTGGAGCAGGGTAGATTTAGATTAGATATTAGGAAGAAGTTCTTTACTCTGAGGGTGGTGAGACACTGGAATGGGTTGCCCAGAGAAGTTGTGGACGCCTCATCCCTGGAAGTGTTGAAGACCAAGCTGGATGAGGCTCTGAGCAACCTGGTCTAGTGGGAGGTGTCCCTGCCCATGGCAGGGGGGTTGGAACTAGGTGATCTTTAAGGTCCTTTCCAACTCAAGCCATTATATGATTGAATTGCTTCTGTTAGTTTATTATGACAAAATGATTGTTCAAGCAACTTTACTCCTGTCAGTATTACAGCTCTTGGACAACCACAGAAGTGTTCCAGGGAAACTGGACACTGTCATGGAGCTGCTAAATACAAAAGGAACCAGCATCCAGTGAAAGAAGACCCCTGAGAGCCTGGGAGAGTATTGCAAGGCAGCATCATACACTGGTATTCCGAAGCCTTGTTCTGACTTAGGCATCTGATCATGTCAAGACACGACTGGTGTCTGATGCAGCACGGTGGTTCTCTTGGAGGCTGGGGAGGAGGTTGAGCTGTGTCACAGAACACATTCTGCCAGCAGAGACTGATCAGTAGAAAATTAGTCTTGTTTTCCATACAAAGCAAAAAAAAAAATGTAATCAGTAAGGACTTTATTACTGGTGACAACAGTCTCTTGGTGGGGGGCAGGTGGGGGCGATGGAAGAAACCCAACCCATCCTGCTTTTTTGTTTTCATTTCAGTATTTGGTTTCTAAACTACTTAGATTCCAGTATTGATCACAAGAACCTTTGCTTTCACTTGTAAGCTGACCACTGTATTTTGAAATGAGTGAGATATAGGAATTCTGAAGTCTTCCTTTCAGAGTCACACTTCCACAAAATAACTTTTTCAGAATAGTACCAGAGATTATATTTACATTTTATGTAAAATGTATGTTCTTCCAGTACTGATTTACTGTACTTATAGTAGAACTTTCCTTCCACGTGTGCCTGCTCTGAATTTAACTTGTTCATGTGCCTTTTCTAGAATTTCCACAGCCTACTCCTTTCTATGGAAGTGAATAATGATAAAATATCTCATGACAACTTGTCTAGTTTATTAAAAGGTCAGAATTTGTTGGAAATTCACAAGTGTATTTGTGTGTGTGGAGTAGAGAAGAAAATCTTTCCAAGTAGACTAATTCAATGGGCCTGGTCATCAGGCACATCCCAGACTGGTTTTACTGTGTTGTTCCTCACTTATTTGGAGAGTACAGCATCTAAGGTAATGTTCATCTGAAGTTTATCAGGACATGATTGCTGACTGTTGGGGCTGAAGACAAATCTCTTTACCAGTTAGTGTGAAACCAAAGACTTACTGTGCTGACTACTACTACTTTGAATGCTGTCTTTGTTAACATTGACAATGTCTTGAATGATGACTTTCTTAGAATGTTTTTTTATTCAATGTATTTGTAAATTCTAGAATATTCACTCCAGGCTTGACATTGTCTAATATTTAGATAACAAGCATACTAAAGCAACTCATCTCACTGATTAATCCAGATCCTCTGTGTGTAGAATTCGTTGTAGAAATTAGCTCAGACTCTATAGTCTTATTTGCTCCTTTAGTTTTATGCTCTCCAAACCCAATTTTTTACTATTTTGTCATCTGTGACACTACTTCAGGCATATAATTCACAAAAGCTTTTTGTAATAAATGAATATTAATGATCAGCTAATGAAATCAAAGAATGCTGATGTAAAGATTTTTTTCCCAGAGTTGCCACCATACCACTAGCATGTGTGGTGAATCAACTATTTTATGTGCCTTCCTCTTGAATATTAAGCATATTGAAATTCATAGACTAACTGAAATAAAAATAAATGACAAGGAAAAACCCTTTGTCACTGAAAACGTGTATTGAATGCATTTCAGAAGTGTGTTAATTCATGACCCCTTGTGTAGAGGAGAAAAGTACAAATGGTGAGAGAGGAATGATTCCAACGATACTCAAAAATCACACTATCACTGACTGTTAGGGGTTGGAGGGGACTTCAGAAGAAAAGATCAGCTAGTCCAATTGCCCTGCCAGAGCAGGAACCAAATGAAAAAAAAAAAAAAGTTGATCTAGGTTATACGCATATAACAGTAATTTTTATGGACTTGACAATTAAGCATAAAACTTCAGATGCAGGGCTTGGTCTTTGTTTTTCGCATAGATCAGGTTATTTGTCGGGTGAGCTGAGTAATTCACAGCATAATTTAAGGAGAAACTTTTTTTTTTGCATGAAGTATATACAATACTGTCAAAATGTATATTATTGTATAGGGATGTATGTGAAGACTCAATATAGCAAAGAAATGCGTTTACCATAGATCAGTATTATTTCATGGAGCATATAAGAATCCTAATATAAGTTGCTTTTTCACGTTCTAACTACACACAATTTATCTACATTTACCTACTGATTTTTACTTCAAGAGTTTACCAGATGAGGTGTTCACACATCAGTTGCCTAACACACAGGGGTTTACGGTTCAATAGCTTTGAAAACAATGACAGTGAAATTGCATTAGTGGACTTTTTCTCTATTGCACATGTTTAAAGATCAATCAGACAACTTAAGCAGGGTGTTTCTGGAGAAGTAAAAACATTATGGACCCAGACTGTAACAAAGTCACAGGCAAAAACTACGGTCAATGTATTTTTAATGCATTGATAAGCTGTCAAATGCTCTGACATTTGAGCATCAACCACAGTGACTCTGTGATCAATTGACAAGCAAGGCTCAGTTGGTCCAGCAAAACCTATCCAGATTCTCTCTGAATTCACTCTCATTTAATTTTATATCCTCTCATGCTTTAGTTATAAGTATCCCAAATGGACAGAAGAGGGGGAAATGAGTGCTCAAAAATGTCCGTTGAAAGTATTTGCACAGAACGAAGGAAGGAAGACAAAATATTTGGACTTGTCACTTTGCATTGCAACCAATCCTCTGATTTTACTGTAACCCTTTGACAAGCTGTGCCCACTAATTTTACTACTTCTCAAAGTGAAAGTGAATATAACATGAAAATAATAGAGTTGTGATTTCAGGCTGCTTTTTTCTTCATGCTGTTTATACTCCAGACATCACTATCTTCTTCATGCTCTAGGTTTCCTTTCATAGTTTTTAAGCCTTTCTGTTAGATGAAGTTCTTCAGCTGACTGACTGAATACTGGGGAAATGAAACCAAGTCCTACTCCTCCTTCAAGATCAAAACCAAATATTGATCAGGCTTCCCTTTTCCTTCTGTAATACCAGCAGAATAATCTCCTTTTTCCTAGGAGAAGGTCAAGCAGATGCCTTTCCTTCTGTGTGCTGTTGCACATGCAGAAAACAGAGCTACACTCGGCACTTGAAGAACCTTTCTAGAACGGCCAGGGCCTTGAGTACCTCTTATCTTTCTGCCCCTCTTGGTGGACTTGGTTAGTGTTTCATGGAAACACAGTATGTCCAGAGAAAAATTCAGTGCGTATACTTAGTCACTTAAGCTGCTTGTACTGTGAAGATATGTTGATAGGAGCGAGGCAGACTGTTGTCAGAAATATTTTTTAAAAATAGTATGTGTTGCTGGAGTTGGATCTTAGATTATTAAGTGTCTTGCAAGTGATATAGGTGAGAGAATCAGTGAGGATACTTGTGAGTACTGTGCAGCAGTGCTCACTTCTAAAGATACATATTAATATGTCGAACAACATTTCATCGTTTTTAGGCATAGTTAGTAATCTCTGCTTTGCCTCTCGCTTGTCTCTATGTTCTAAAAAGGAATAACATGGCTGCCACAATGGGATATTCCTCAGCAAAAAAACTAATCTCCTGTGTAGCCAACCTCCCTCAGCAACTTGAGAGCTATACAAGACCACTTCTGAGTAACAAAAGGAATGTTTTTTGTCCTTGGATGTGTACAGATGGTATTAAGTGAAGTGTGTGGAACCTAAAGCACATTTTAGTAGCAGGAATAGTTGAGATTTGTGGAGGATTACGGCAAGAAAAGAAAAAGCAGTCTCTCTTTTTTTTCCATCCCTTTATAATTGGTGTGACTGTTGGGCAGTGGGGAAGCACAAGCAAATACACAATTTGTACTGTGCAGGAGGATTACAATTGAAAAACGAGATGAAGAAGCAGAGGGATGGAGAACTAGTTGTTATTTGTCTGCTTCGTTAAGGTAAAACCCAACCCTTCACTTAAAAAGTAGTCCTACTTCTATCAGCACATCACTTTCTCATCGGTAACACAGGGAGGAGAAAGGAAAAGAAGATTTTTCCCTATGCTATGCTGGACCATCCTGTTGTGGGGTTTGTTTTTTTTCCATTCTGCTGAAGGAATTTGTTTTTTGTAAACAAAAAAACCCAAAACAGGCTCCTTCTTCAGGACTGCATCGGGTCTTTGAGCCCCCTCTGGAGTAAGCAGCACTAAGCTAATCCCAAATGACCGGCACGGGTGCCACCACTGACAGCAGTTCTTGGTCTTTAAGAAATCAATGTGCACAGACCAAAAAATGTGGTAATTGTGAAGCTAACCACTTCCTATGAATTGGGTAATTATTAACTGAAATATTTAATCTTTCCTCCCTAGGGAAAAATGTTGGGGTTTTTTTCTATATATTTTTTTTTTTTTTGTGAGACTTAGCAGAACAGTTTGTACCCTAGGGAAGATATCTGTGTGTTTCTAGGTGCTTGTCATAAACTGACCTGTAGGATTACTAACTAAAGGAGAATCTTTTTCCTCAATTAAGCAAGAAACTAAATGGCTGTAGTTGAAAATGTAAGTGCTATTGGCAAGAATGCACTTTTTAGCGTAATGGATTTGTACCTGTGTGTACGTCCTAAATAGCCAGAGCTGTAGTTTTCTAAAGAGCCTTAAACACGAACACGTTACAGCATGACAGTACCTTACTGGTTACCAAGGGTAACATTAAGTGTGAGTTTAAAGATGTTTCTGTCGATATTGCAAACATTTTGCATTTTGTCTCTCTGTCAATACTAGATGACATCATGTTTGCAACACGTCCATTTTTTGAGATTTCTTTAGAGGAAGAACAAATGAGTTAATTGTGCGTCTTTGAAAATCAGGAGCTGCTCATAAGAAATTTATGTCGGCGCATTTCCCAGGGTCTCTCTCCAACATCAACACAATTTTAAAATAAATAAAGCAAGCCTGTATTACAGCCAATGATTTCTGATAAGCTTGTACCTGTGCTAACCTAATAACTGCAGAACTTGAATTAGGATGTCTCTAAGGAAGAGCTGAAAGATTGCCTAATCTTAATATTGGTGAGAGCAAGTCAGTAATGTTTCTAAAGCTTTGTATTGAAAGTTGCCTTTACTCCCCAGTACAGGACAATATCTTGATTCCACTTCTAACAAGTTCAGGCTGAATTTTTCTGTAGGTGGTATATTATGGCTATTCTGTATAAATTATCGTGTACAAAATAGGTTACACTTATTTCTATAACACCGGTACCACTGATGCAAGGTATTCTTTACGGGATATTGCTTCTTTGGATGAACTGAGGTTAACTTCTATGGAAAGTCAAAGATTTCAATGACTATTTCATGACATGAGCTAGGCAGTGTTATCAGTTGCTTTTAATAAGATTATCATCAAAAGGTGTAAGTATAGCAGGAATTTAATTTGACACATGGTTCTACACAGTTAACAGCCTTTTAAATGCTTAAACTAGAATTTGTCACATATGAAGCATAGACATGTTCCAGTATATACAGTAGCAGTAACAGCAATAGCATCATCCCATCTACGCTGATGCATGACATGGAGTTTCTGACCATTTGCAATTAACTTTTTTATAGCCTTCAGTCCTCATAGATGATGTTTTGACCAGCTCTCACTCCAGTGACTTATTTCCTGCCTACCTAGATATTTTTCAACAGTTTTGACTGGATATTGTAATTTTAAGTTCACAAACAAAACCACTGCCCAACATAACGTGTTGCTGTTGGTTCCACCTTGGGTAGCTGAGTGTTATTCATTTGTTAAGCCATTCACAGGTGAAGTCTGAGCAGTTTCTTTGGAAAGGTCCTGATTCACAAAGGATGTGTGTACTTGCTTAACTTGAGATGCTGGCAGACAAGGCAGCTCAGCTTTCCCATGAGCAAGCCCTGGGACAGAGACAAAGGTCATAATTTGGGGTAACTTGGAAGCACCTCATCCCCTATTCTTGGCTTAGTAGTTCCTACTGGATATTTCTGTGTGCTTTCCCATGTAGTGCAAAAGGGTGATTTGGATTTGCTTGCTGTTGCGACGGTCACTTTTTTTTTTTTCCCCATATATGCAGTCATTCAATATCTTCCTCATGGTTGTGCTCTTGGAGTCAAGTATCACCACTAAGCACCCAGGCCAAAGATGCCTCCTTGAAACTGAGAAAAGAAATAAAAAGTCCTTCTTTAACTACTGCATGAAACTCTATGTCAAGCATTTGACTCTGTCTGGCAGTATGCAACCTGGTGAAGGCTCTCACAAGTTCAAAAGAGAGATTTTATACAGAATGAAGCAAAAGATACAGTGCACACATCTTGGGGTATCAAGAATGAGAACTCTGCTACTCCATGTGTAAACACCGATGTCCCGACTTCAGGAGAGTAGGGTATCTCAGAGGGTATCAGTAAGAAAACTGTCATCTAAACAGAAAGATTAGGTAAGCTTCTATTATATTTGCTCTAGTTTCAACTGGATACCGTGACCATTCATAAATGAGCTTTCTTATTGCCCCTTTCTCAGCTGTGGATGGCAATCCTTGTCCTATTTCTGCAGTGGTTCATAGAAAGCCACTTGTTCATCTGTTTAAAAGATATATAATTTGATTAAGGTTAGCATTGCGTGTGACCCCTCTCACGTCTTGAACCATGTTGCAAACTTGCAGACCAGGATCAACAGTGATGTGGGCTTCTGACGTTGTCATCTGTGCTCATCGTCAGTGAACGCAGGAGTAAGGAGTAAGAGGGAAATGAATGTTCAGAGAGCAGAGTGCTAGTGTTGGATCAAATAAAAAGTAATGTTTGAGTAGGTTAGTAAAACCACACTCACTGTGGCTTTTGGTAGAAAACAGTGTTCTTCTCCAGCCGTAATGAAGGCCAGTAAGTAAAGGGCAAGTCACCAATGTTCATTTACTTGAATGTCCCAGCAGAGGACCAAAATGAAGTACCAATCCCCATGAGCGAGAAATTACTGATGTGACCTTTGACCATGTCAGAAGTGTTTCCACATGTGGGATTCCTCTGGTGGTTTGTTCACAGTTTGGAGTAAGGGCAGTGAAGCACCTAAAACTGTGAAGACAGTTTGCATCTTCATCAGAGAAGCTCTTTTCTTCTTCACTTCTCTTTCTCTTTCTTTTTCTTTTTCTTTTTTTTTTTTTTTTTTTCTCCCCCACAATGACATTATTGCTACGGGTTTTTTCAGCTTCACAATGGTTGCTGGTCAGGCAGGGAGCATAAAGTAAAGCATGAGCTACATCTTGAACTAGTCAAGTTCAGAAGTTTGCAGCAAATGTGATTTGTATCAAAGACTTTTTGGAGAGAAAGGATGAACAAAGAGAGGCCGCTGATGTGCAAGCGGGATGTGGGGATCCTGACAAAGTCTGATAGAGGCAGGGGGTGGGGAAAGGGACATAAAAGCTACAAACTGCAATGTGTGGGAACTATCATTCACCTGCTCAGGATGCCACACGATTTATATGACTGACTAAGACAGCAAGCGGCGAGTGTGTATAAATAATGGTTTGTCAATGATTTATGGATCAAGGACTACTTGCTGTAAGCATAGACTCATAATTCTAAATAATGAATAAACCGATAATTTATTCATTTTGGGGAGCAGTTCTTCATCAGAAAAGAGGAAGAGAATTCTTCTCAGTGATTATTTGATGCAAATTCTTCACTCAGTGTTATGTAGTTACTTATACACTAGCCTGGCAGGGGGAAGAAGAGACCTAGAGCATGCAACAGTGAAAATAACAGTTTTGTTGATCCGTCTGAACACTTAACGCGGATGGACTTTGTTAGTCTTTAATGCAGCTACAGTTGTTCCTGCAGCCACTGGTTTCCTGGCTGGTTTCCAAAACATGGAGTTTAATCTGAGAAAGAAGTAGAAGAAAAATCATGTTATGTTTTAGGTAGATTTCCTGGTCAAAGTAGGTGCAATTCAGCTGCTGACTATGCAGCTAGTACCAGCTCATTTCAGCACACCCCAGAAATCTGAGGCAAAGCCAAGAGAGGAGAAAAAAAAACAACCCAAAACATAACAGATGTTACCATCATTGTCCTTTTAATCACTGACAAATTTGCTACCTGTGAGCTTCACTTGCACTGTGGGCTCTATCAATTGGTGTCACTAGAAGATAAAAGCTTCCATAAATTGTAGACAATGAGGAAAATGGCAGTAACTGCTTCTTGCATCACCTGAGCCCTTCTGCAAGTCCGTAAGCTCTGGGAGGCCAGAGGCTATCAAGCATTGCGTTTGCCTGTACAATTGCTGATACAATGGGACTTTGACTCCTGAATGAAATTTTAAACTGTGACTAAATATTGCATAATAATGAATACTAAGGCTTCAAACAGGCAGATACACACATCTGTGGCATGGGTCTTCCTGTTACTCCAGAGAATTAGGAGAGGGTGATGTGGTGGGAGCAGAGCGGTGCACTTCATCCAGCTATTGCCCAAACAATATTTTTATTGTTCTTGCTTAGTTTATTTTTTGTTCTTCCCATGTCATTGTTCTTGCTTAGTGTGTCGGGGTTTTTTGGGTTTTTTTGCTCTTCCCATTATTCTCTGGTCATATTGCTGAGAGCAGATGGTCCACTTTTGTAGTCTGCTCTCTACATCCACTTCCTCAGGTAGTACAGATGGTGGTCAGCTGCACTTTTCTTCCTATCACCTGTGGGTATTTTGGGTCATTGATAAATGGTGTTTTTACTGTGGTTCATCTGCAACAGATGCTAAAAATACTTCAGGAGTTAGATCGCTTTAGTGGTGACATCATGCCAGCACTGTCACCTAGGTAATGGAACTAATTGCCATAGCAACAAGGCTTTATCATTCAGCAGCCTGAACACTTTTGACAGATGGGAAAGCCTAAAGATTTGAAGTAGGACACAAATGAAATGTATCTAATTGGGCTAAGTCATATTAATAGCTCATGAATAGGAATCTTCTGTGCAGGGTACATCAAATCATAGTAAAAGACATATATTTTAGAGGCCTATTTACTTAATATTATTTGATGTTAAAAACTTTCTTCCTCTAGGGAAAAAAATAGGGGGATTTAATTAAAACAAGCAGATAATAAACCTGATTGTTTAAATATTATTGTACAGCCCCTGGATATTGCTCTAGTTCTAGGTGTCATATGGGACTAACTAAATGACAAAGTACTTCTAAAAAAAAACTGTAGCTGAGCATTAGCTCACTTTATGGTTAGTAGTTTAGCTTGCCAAAGTATGATCGTGGTGGGAGCACTGGAGCTGGTGTCCAGAGCGTCCTGAGCCCTGCCCTGGGGAGCTCAAATTTGCACACCTATTTCCAGCAGTGTGGCTCTGCCTCAGACTTGTTTTTGAGAAGGGCATAACCTCAGGGTACACCTGGCACAGTCAAATCTTGCTATGATTAGTCTCAAAATTACAAAGAGCCAGGGTGAAGTTTTACCTCTCTCTAGTCAGTGCAACTTTTGCCATCGAGTTAGCAAACCCCTGTTTCACTCTGCATGTAGTGCTCTCAGCTTGCTTGGAAATTAAAGCTTGAAGGCGCCACTTTGTTTTATTCTCTGATCCTTGGGCTATTATTCCATATTGCGCATTCAACCACGGGCAGCAGTGATGCTGCTATGGTCAGCTAGGAGTAAATCAAGGACCGCAGAGCTTTAGGGGCAAAGGTGTGAAGGACCTGGTTAGACCTACTTGATCCAATAGGCGAGTTGAGAAGTCTGGATAAGAGTAGACACAACCAGCTATGTAGTTAGCTGAGAAGGTGGGCAAAGACATGCTTGGCAGTGTAGTGGGAAGGGCTTTAAATGAAATGCATGAGGGCTGATGACAAGAGCTTGCAATTAATTGAGGAAACAGGTTGAGGTGGCAAGTGTGTGGGGCAGGATGAAATCCTCTTTGAGCAGTTTGAGGAAGTCTGCAGATCACAAACTCTAGTTCTTAGCAGACTGCTTTAAATTCCCTGCCTGGAAGGGCAGCGCACTGGGAGGCAAGAAATGCCTGGAGTATGGTGGGTAATTTCTTAATGCAAATACTACGTAAGGTAGTTAGATGTGATATTCTAGATCTGCTACTCACAAACAAGCAAGATCTGTTTGAGGATGTGACAAATGATGGCAGCCCTGACTGCGATGATCATGAAATGACGGAGATCAAGATGCTGATAAGAATGAAGAAGGCAAGTAGCAGCGTAGACTCTGGAGCTGAGAGGTGTGGGCTTTAACATACTTAGGAAAATAGTTAATAAGATCCTGTGGGAGACAGCTATGTCTGTCTCATCAGTCTTTAAATATAGCTCTCCTTCTTAGGATAAACAGGGAAGCTACAGGTCTGCTAGACTTGCTTTGTTTCTAGGAACAATCCTCTCAGAAGACAGTTTTGGACATATGAAGGAGAAAGTGGTTGGAAGTAACCACACGTTAGACCCCATCTAGAGTACTGCATCCAAGTTGGGGACCTCTAGAACAAGACAGACACCAGTGAACTGGAGGTAGTTTAAAGGAGGACACTGCGATGACTGGGGTTGGATCACTTGCCCTTGCAAGGGGCTGCACAAACAGGTTATGGTGTCTTCATCCTTAAAGGCTTTCAAGCCCTGACTGGACAAAGCCCTGAGCATTTTGGTCTGAATTCAGTGTTGATCCTGCTTTGAGCATGAGGTTGAGCTAGAGATCTTCCCCTGTGCCTTCCAACAAGAATCATTCTGTGACTTTATGATTTTACCAGAAGATTCATCTTTGTTCCTCCTAATCTTCCTACTTGTACTTAATCTCTTAAAGCTGCATCCCTACAGTGTTTTGTGAAGCAACGACAACAAATATATTGAAGAGTTTCTTTTCTATAATAAAGGGAAATGAATCATATTTAGATGAAATGTAACTAATCGCAGAATACAGTGTTTAAAATGCATGTTATACTTGCCTGTACTAAGGTATGCATTACCATTTTAACCAAATTGGCTTATGTTGGTTCAGGCAGCAACAGTGAACAAAGTCTCAGATAAAGAACAGTCGACTAACTCTTACTTTCTCCCTTCAACAAAAATATTAGCTGCCCTCCAGTAAATGCAACTCATCTGTGCTTAGAAATGTAGTATTTGGCAGATAAAATACCATATCCTCCAATGATTTACCCATATTATA